>JAQFVV010006244.1:5841405-6227340 GCA_028023455.1 Epiperipatus broadwayi | reverse complement strand
ATTATTATTATTAATAATACTATTTCATCTAAGTTTAAATGTAATTTTGGTGTTCCTCAGGGTAGTATTTTAGCACCTATGCTTTTTAACATTTATATGAATGACCTTAAGGATTGCTTAAAATCTTCTTATCTTTTGTGCTATGCAGATGACTGTAAAATCTTTAGAAGAATCACATCTGTGTTTGATTGCACTCTTCTTCAAAAGGATATAGATAATTTTAGTGCTTGGTGTGATTTAAATAATATGATTGTTAATTTCAGTAAATGTTCCTTAGTCTCGTATTCCAAAAAATCTGAAGTTTTGCATTTTTCTTATTTTATTAATTGTCACAAAATTATTTCTGTTGAATCCCAAAAAGATTTGGGAGTTATATTTTCTAGTAATGGATCCTTTCTTCCTCATTTGGAAATGATTATTGGTAAAGCTTTAAAAATTATAGGTACTATTCTAAGGTTTGGTCATCATTTCAGTGGTGATACAAAATTTAAATTATTTTTATCATTGGTTCTTCCCATCATTGAATATTGTTCAGTCATTTGGAATCCTAGCTCTAAACAGGGATGTAACTTATTACAATCAGTGAGTAATAAGTTTTTTAAATATGTTTCTTTGGGAAATAAAACTGTTGTTCATCTTTCTTCTAGAAGACAATATAGAGATCTTAAATATCTTTATAAACTTGTTAATAAAATAGTTCTTTTATCTGACACAATTTCTACTGTTGTAATTAGATCTCATGTGCATGATACTCGGTCTGCTTCTGTTTGTTACATTAAAACTTGTCATTCCAATGTTCTTAGATTTTCTCCTTTATTTAGACTGCCATATTTATATAATCAGATTTGTAGTAATAATAATTACTTCAATTTAGATTATAATCAATTTTGTAATGTTATTAAATTTAAATGTCATATTTGATTGGTTTAACTTGATTTTGTTTATATATATATGTTAAATTGTTTTATTATTATTATTATTTTGTTACGTGCTTTATATTTATCCCTTTTATTTATTTGTTATTATTAATGTTTTAATAATAATTGTTTATATGCTGATATTTAATTTTACTTTAGATTTTTAAATGTGTTAATTATCTTTTATTGAAATATGGCACATAATTATATTAATAATTTGTCATTTAAACTCATTTATGTATTTATATATTTGTTATGGTGCAATACTGTAATTGGCTTTATGCTGTAGTTTTGTATGGTAAATAAATGAATTGAATTGAATTGAATTATTATTATTATTATTATTATTGTTGTTGTTGTTATTATTATTATTATTATTATTATTATTATTATTATTATTATTATTATTATTATTATTATTATTATTATTATTATTATTATTATTATTATTATTATTATTATTATTATTATTATTATTATTATTATTATTATTATTATTATTATTATTATTATTATTATTATTATTATTATTATTATTATTATTATTATTATTATGTTTTAAAGGTAACTTTATTCAAAAACAAGTGGTTACATTGGTTGTTGATTATACATAGTGTTATACATAGGTTTACATAGTTATTACATTACAGTCTGTATATTTGATTAGAGTCTCTTTGCACTTAAAAATTGCCTTTTTAGGACTTAGATAGTGGCTTTCACAATGTTTTTGATTTTTTCACACTTTATGAAACATTTATTGTCCAAGTTTATGTACAATATAAATCAATGATCATGGTTTCAGTAATTTTTTCATGTTCTTGCAACAGTGAATTTCATGTTTGCCTTTGTCCTGTTCTATTATATCCTTTATTATAAAGTGGTCTGAATTTTAAAAAGAGACCACATTGCTGCAAAGATATCAGGTGGTGCAATAATGCTGTCTCTTTCTTTTATTTTTTGCAATTTGTTCCTATAGGTGTTAGGGTGCCTTCTCGTGTTGTTGCCCAGTGTAAAAGTGCATCTTGTACACCAGAATGCATATAGGTTGAAAGTGGCTGCCCTTATGGTGGGTATTCCATTATTTTTGAATGTTTGTAGAATCTCATTTATTGTGGTTCCATTTTTCCTATATCCACCAACCATCATTTGTCTTACTTTTTCAAGTCCTGAACAATTATGTATGAAATGGTCCTGTGTTTCCTCATCCCTGTGACACAGCATACACAAGGGATCTATATTTATATAGAATTATTATTATTATTATTATTATTATTATTATTATTATTATTATTATTATTATTATTATTATTATTATTATTATTATTATTATTATTATTATTATTATTATTATTATTATTAAAATAATACTTCACATGATCACCATTTCCTAGGCTTGCTCATAACTGTTACTAAAACAGGCAAAACCCTCCATACAGTAGTGCTCTCAGATACAAGGTTCCTCACTGATGAAGGCTACAAGCCAGAAACTAGTCTGAGAATATTGGATGAGCAGTCACTAGATAGGGACTTTATGCATAAGCCTTCTGGCATCTATTGATTACTCTGGATTGCACTGAGTGGCACTACTGATAGTTTTTCCTGTTTTAAAATAATACTTATTGGAAAATGTATAATCATTAAAGTTATGGTAGAATAGTATTAATCAATTGACAGTAAAAAATTTTTTATTGTAGTTATTATTAAATAAAGTTTGTAATAATTACGGATATTCTCTTAAGATTTAGTAAGTGTTAGTGTTAGTCATGAGAATAGCAAGAGACTTAATAAGGAGAAGAATCTTGATATTCTTATGCCATTGACATGGTGTTTATTTTATGTTAAAAGGTTTTTTGTCTTGTCAAATAAGATAATAAGTGTCATATGATAGTATGAAGCTAAAGTAGTTTGTAATAATAGGAGGATAAACATTATACACAGAGAAAATAAAAGAAAATCTTAATTTACTTATTTGGTAAATTATTTATGTTATCATCCATTTGGCAGGATACAATATATAATCAAAATTACCCAAAATTCACAACTCAACCAAATAAGCCAAGAAAATAAACTTTAAAACCCACTATGAATAGTTTCACTGCTACAAGAAGACTTCTCAGGTGTAAAGAACTACAAAATGAAAACATATTTAAACTAAACATTACCTACAATTCCACTTATCTCCCATGCACTCTTAATATTAAAGGAATTTTTAAATAAGTTAATTGCTTCAGAATCATAAAATTTTAAAGATTATTCAATTCTTTTTATTTCAATTCACTAAAGAAGACAACCTTAGCTTCATCAAAATTAATAGTGTGGTCTGTATCTTTTTCATGATTATATGAAGCAGAAATAAGATATTTGTTTCTAACCCTACATTTATATAGCTTCATTTTTTAAGCTCAAACTACTCTGACCTATATAAACCTTCTTACAAAAACAAGGGATAATATACACTACTTAAGAAATAGTCTTTTTATTAAAAATTTCCTTTGTATTATTTAATAAATTATTCAAAGTAATACCTTTTTTAAAGCAATTTTTTTATTATTTCCAAACAAATTACTATTTTTACATACAATTTTATAAGAAGACAATTTAAATGCCAGAGAAATAAATCTATATATTTCTTTATCCTTTACATTATTACAAATATAATTACTATTAAATAAATTACTTTTAACAAATTTATCAGAATAGTCAACTCAAGCAATGGATCTGAAGTCCGATCCATGCTTCACAGCCTCCTATAAACTTAATTAGTATTATAGACCTGAATTAAGTTTATAGTCCAACATCAGCAGGGTTTTGCATTAAAGCTAAAATTAATTATGTTTATATAATTTGTATTTGCATTTAACTATTTCATTTTAAATAAGTTTCATTCTAAGATTAGATTTCTCTTAATAAAAATTACTTGTAAAACCTATTAGTCTAACATATATATACATCAAGTGTATATATATGAGTTAATGCAAAATTCTGCTGAAATAAAATGCTTATGTTATTAAAATAAATAATATATTTTTCCTTTTAAACATCTTGTTAAAATATTTAGTATGATTTGATTTTGAGATAAGCCCACCAACATTTTCTAAAGGAATGTATGTTTTAATTAGTGAGCCCATTCAAGTCAAATTAAAGATGGCTTTCTCTTTCTTTTTTAATAAATAAAATTCAAACTTTAAAGAAAGAAATTTAGAATAAAAAAGTAAAAGTTATTTTTAGAAAATGTTACCTTGAAACAAAGGAGCGTGTGGGTGGGCTTATCAAGATCTAAGATCATACAAACAATAGAAGGTAGCTTACGAAAAAGTTATAAAGAGGAGAGTGAACAAAAGACTGGGCATTCAGATTTTCCTTTTGGAAAGGTTATTCAGAGTTTTCTTGCTGGCATTCAGATTTCTCTTTGGAGAACTCTTTCAGATTTTGCTTGTGGAGATTTTATTCCAAAAAGTTAGACAACAGTCATCTTCAAAATCATGGAGAAGTTTGAACATGCTCAAGTTAAAAGTCATATGAATTTGATGGATTCTACTATGCTTGGCTAGGCAAATAAATAGCTTTGCCTATCGCTGAGGTTCCTAAATACCATCAAAATGCCTTAGTATCCACTCAATAGTCATCTGAACTCTGTGCCGTGTCTGTAGGACTTTTCATAAAAGCATGCTACTTATTTTCACTTTCCTTGTCCGGGCAAATATCTATCACGGTCGGATCAAGCCATGAACACCGTAGGAAACATGACCAAGGAATCAGGATGGTAATCATATCTCTCCTTCATGAACTATTTATTATGCTACCCTTTTTGTTCATACCTTTCTTAATTGTTTAATTGAATTATATTTTGAATTGTTTTATTTAATGATATTTGTAATGTAATCATTTTTATTAGACTAGTCTTCAATATATATTATGTGATCATCTATCTATATATTTAACCTTTTTCCCTTCACTATTCTTCATTACTAACATGTGTAAATATTTTGTATTCCATTGCGGTTAAGTTTAAAAGTTAATTTTTTTAATCTAAAATCTCTTTCCAATTTTATTTATGTTTCTAAATTCCATACGAGTAAGTTTCCTTTGTTTGCCAACTTGATCTCCTCGATAACACCTCTTTTGTCCGCCAGTAGCTTATTACGTATATCTGATTTAGCTATATACATTTTAAATAATTTTTAAACTGTCTGTTTTTAGCACAAAGCAATTAGAAAATGCTTTGCGAAAGATTTTTACTATTGTACTTTATTGAGGAGATTCGAGTTGACAATTTTAATAAAATTGGGAAGAAAAGATTTAGACCACAAACATATTAATCTGTTTTTATTGTCTAATTAGTTTTCATTAATTTAGGGGAATAGCGTAGGCCATTAAATCATTATTCATATATTAAAGTCATTAATTAAATATCTATTATTTAACTAAAAAGCTTCAGTTTTCTAAATTTTATTTCAATGCTTTATTTTACTTTTCCAATGATCCAGGCACATAAAACACATTTTTCATAGTACTTTTATGCACATTTAACTATTTAGCTCCGTAGGTGTTCCCGTCCATGTCTCTACCACTGAAGCTAAGCTTGGCCAGTTGAAAAATAATTTATGTATGGCTCAGATAATGTTGTTGGTTCGTAATTAGCCTCGAGAATAGGCGAATAGGGCAGAGGTCATAGTATTCTTGATTTAATATCTCGCTTATGGGTGGCCTCGAGGTACTTTCACTTAGTATTCGAACTGGGTTAAACCAACATACATCATTTGACTGTTACACAACACTCAAATAATTTTTATAAAATTGAGCTTTTTCAAACAAAACTACCTCCTAGAATTATTGAATCTCTTATTTCTATAACAATAATTTCTTAAAGCAACTACTTTATGAAATACAGATTGATAGTTATCAGGTTTAATTATAAAACTCAACTCTTTATTCTTAATATAATTGGTTGGTATATAGTCATTATGTTAAGCTAGAGTTGAGGTCTATAATTAAACCTGATAGCTATCAATCTGTATCTCATAAAGTAGCTGCATTAAAAAATTATTGTTATAGAAATAAAAAGATTAAATAATTCTAGTGTGTAGCTTTGTTTCAAAAAGGTAAATTTTATAAAGATTATTTACATTGGCTAGTCTGATAAATTTAAAAGTATTTTATTTCATAGTAATAATATTTGTAATGATATAAAGGATTAAGAAAAATATGATTTTATTTCTTTGCCATTTATATTGTATTCTTATAAAATTGTATGTAAAAATAGTAATTTATTTGGAAATAAGAAAATTGCTTGGAAAAGGGGTATAATTTTGAATAATTTATTTAATAATACAAAGAAAATTTTTGATAGAAAGACTATTCCATGGAGTAGTGTATATTATCTCTTGTTTTAGTAGGAAAGTATATATTGGTCAGAATAATTTGAGCTCAAATGAAAGAATAATAAAAGTAGGGTTAAAAATAAATATCTTAGTTCTGCTTTTTATTACATGAAAAAAATACAGGTCACACTATTAAATTTGATAAAGCTAAGGTTGTCTTCTTTGAGAGAAATGAAATAAAAAGAATTGAATAATCTTTATTATTAAAAATGTATGATTCTGAATCAATTAACTTATTTAAAAGTTCTTTTAATACTAAGGATGTATGGGAGATAAGTGAAATTGTGGGTAATTTTTAGTTTAATTATGTTGTTATTTTGTAGTTCTTTATACTCGAGAAGTCTGTTTGTAGCAGTGAAACCATTAGTAGTGTTTTAGAATTTACTTTTTTGGTTAGTCTGATTGAGTTGTGAATTTGGGGTAATTTTGATATATATATATATAGCTTTCTTATTATTGAAAAATATTTTAGTAGTTAAGTTTTTATAAATTCTAATTACAAATAACAAAATATATTAAAAAATAATTTCAGAAATTTTTTAAAATGATTTTATGATTTCATTGCTAATGACTTCCTTTCAATTTTTTTATTGTCAGGATTTTATCCAGAAACATAAAATATAATGTTATTATTAAAGCATAGTTAACTGAAGTTTTCTTATATCTTTTAAAAATCAAGCAGTCTTTGTCAGTTTTTAACTTAAAACAAAAAATTCTTTAATTGTACTTATTCTTTTTTCATCTATAGTAATGCTTGGATTATCTTAAATTAGTGTGTGATAGTTTTTGCATAAAATGAGCTGTTATATTGTTTGAAACTATTAAAGAAGTTAGTGAAAAAACCATATTAACAATGTCAAAATCTTACATTAATTCTAAGAACACTAATCACTGTGAATAAAAGTAAATGATTGTAACATCATTGTTATGTTTTTAAAATAAATAAGGTTATTATACTGTACTGTATCTCATATCTATAATTAATATTAATACTATTTTTTAAAAAGTTGTCATTATTATAATATTATGCTCTAAATCTACTGTATATATTGAGTTGGTATTTTCTGCCAGCTCATATTCATACATATTTATGTACATATGTAAATATATATTATTAAAATTGTGTATATATTATTTTATAACAAAACTTACATTTTTATACTAAAAATAAATAATGAAACCTTATTTTTGAAATGGGATTTTAAAAGTTTTGAAATCAATTAAATCAAGAAAAAAAAACATAAGATCTTACAAGTTTTTTTTTTATTTTTTATAGAAGGTTGACTTTTGTTTTATTTCTAATTCTTAGAAATTCTTAAATATAGAAGAGGAAAGAAAGTACAGTATAGAATTTTTCTGCAATTAGCTCTATTGTTGAAACTTTGATAGTGGTATTTTTGAGCTATCTATTATGCTCATTAGTTTGGAATGTTTCCTAGTATTATAAATAACATTGAAAAAACAACAACTATAAATTACAGGATTGTTTCTTGTTTGAAATTAATTGGAATTTTGCCGAAGTTAGTGACTGGTCTGTTGGTTTTGATTCAACATGGACTCTTTGACAATTTAAAACCTGCAAAGTAAAATCAAATAAAAAAAAGTGTCGAGAATATGTTGAGTGGCTAGAGGTATCAGAACTTACCCTTTTGGGGAACCTCTCTGTTTGTTACCACCTGGAACTGCCATTGGGAATGCTGACCTTGCATAGGATATGTAGAGCTAGCCAAAGAAGGGTAGCTATAAATTTTTACTGAGTGAACTTTGATTTCACTTTGCATAATAGAAATATATATATAGTATTAAGTGTCTTAAATGTTTCAACAATAGAGTGCAGGATTATTGCTCAGAATTTTATTATATTATGTTAAATTAGTTAAAATAAAGTGGGAGGGGTTAAACTCATATATTCTTTAAATATTTTTTATGTGCATGTTATTATAATTCATGTGTGAATCAGATTAAATTTTTCCTAATAATGTTAACTGCTTGATCTTGAAAGATAAATGGAGGAAGGAAGGATTTAGGCCAGTTTCATGTTCAACAATAAGCAACTCTTGAACTTTATGTTAGAACATAGTTTAGGTAAAATGGATGCCCAATGGCAGTAAGCAAATGACTGACATTTATGCCATCCATTGAGATTAGAATAAATTGTTTAACATTAGAAAGAGGGGGTCTGAGTGTTGTCATTCAGCATGTTCTTATTAGTAAGTCACCCCTGTGTTCACTCCTACTTGTCAGGGTTTTCTATCATAAGGAGGGTAAGTGACAGTGCATGTTCTCTTGAGAGAAGAATATTTGTTAAATAATTTGTACTGTATTTTAAAAAAAAGATAATGTTTGCATTTAAATTTAAGCTTGTGTTTGTTCTTTATAAAAAGATTTGAGTCAGCTTAAAATGCTATAGGAAAAGAAAATAATGTTTATTTTTGATTGAAAGTGAACATAATAAAATCTATTAAATGTCATATTTGAGTATTCCTGTTTAATCTGGTTTAGTACTTCAATTCAGTGTTCATTTGGTTGAAATAAATTCCATAAGATTATCTTTTAAAAATATATTTGTTGATTGCCATTCGTAAATAAATAATCGACCATGTCTGTGGAAATGTTCACAATCTGGTTTCAAGCTAGAAATGCTGATGCCCTCGAACAGCCACCATATTTGCATAATCTTTGAAAATTTACAGACCAAGTGAAAATGTCATGGACAGAGAAAAAAGAATAGAAAATGGTGTTCAATGTGTAGGGCATGTTAACTAAATAAACAGCCTGAGTTAGGTTAAAAGGGAGGTAAGGCAGGTTTGGGTGGTTAAAGCAGGAAGTTAGAATCCCAGTAGGGGAGAGTTTTGAGGTTGAAATCAATTTTAAAAAGAAATAGAATGAGTGAAGACGAAAGTACCATAGAAAGCCCGATGATGTTTAAAAACCCTAAGCGGTGTCAGTTCAAAGAAATATTAAAAGCTATTGCTGATCTAAAAGAGATAGTAATCAGAGATAGGAAAGAAATTAAAGAAATGAAAGTGATGATACAAGACCTTAGAAAAGATGTAATTGGATTAAAAAAGAATGAAGAAAAGAGAAATCATGAAAAAAAATTGAAGGGGCTCTAGTAAGAACAGGTTCTGAAGATAATAAGGTTACAGAAGAAAAGATAGAAAGTGTAGGGAAAGAATAGTTTATATGGGAAATAGAACCGAGTCCAAAAAGAAAAAGGAACACAGTAATAGACTTGAATAAAAGTATAATGGAAAGGACCCTTAATGAAACAGGGGATGCTAATTATGAAAAGATAGCATTGGAACATTTATCCAAATAAGAGTATTTAAAGGTGATGGGGGAAAAAACTCATTTGATTATTTGGATAGCTTAAATGATTTTTTTAATTTTCATAAGCCAAATGAAAAGGAGAAGGTTATTATAGTGATGAGCCATTTAAGTGGTTTTGCTCGAGAATGGTGGAAGGCAGTGGACTACAACCCTCAAACATTCCAAGAATACAGAACAATGATTCTGAGAGGTTTTTGCAACATAGGAAAACAAGAATCTATACACATGAAAATATCGTGAGAAAAATATAGAGCAGATAAAAATAAAACTTATAGCCAGTTTTTTCAATGACAGGTACCAAAACTGAGAGTGCTGGAAGCTTACTCAATGGATCAATTCCAGATTGTAAGAACAATAAGGTATAATCTTCCGATAGGGGTTCAACATAAGTTGGCTGAAAACCACCGTTTGTCAATAGAGGATGCACTAGAAATATTAGTAGATATGGAATATAGTGATCCAGAAAAAGGGGAAGATTCTAAAATTAGGTGGGGAAATTGTAATGACCCTGCAGAAGAAGAGTAACTATAACTCCAAGAAAGAATGGGAAAAGATCCCACGGCTTGATTAAAAGTTGTTTTTTTTTAAAATTATTTTGTTTTGTTTTGGGAAAGAATGCAATGAGCTGGTATTTTTTTGCCATCTCATATTCATACATATGTATGCACATATACATATATTATTAAAATTGCATATATATTATTTTATAATAAAACTTACACTTTTTTACTAAAAATAAATAATAAAACTTATTTTTGAAATGGAATTTTAAAAGTTTTGAAATCAATTAAATCGAGAAAAAAAAAGAAAGAAACAAAACATAAGATCTTACAAGTTTTTTTAAATAGAAGTTTGTCTTTTGTTTTGTCTCTAATTCTTAGAAATTCTAAAAGATAGAAGGGGTAAGAATGTACAGTATAGAATTTTTCTGCAATTAGTTCTATTGTTGAAACTTTGATAGTGGAGCTATTTTTGTGCTATCTATTACATCATCAGTTTGGAAAGTTTCCTGAAGATTATAAGTAACATTGAAGAAAAAAACTATATATTTTGTGATTGTCTTTTGTTTAAAATTAATTGGAATTTAGCTGAAGTTAGTGTTTGGTCTGTTGGTTTTGATTCGGCTTGGACTCTTCGACAATTTAAAACCTATAAAATTAAATTAAAAAAAGTGTCAAGAATATGTTGAGTGGCTAGAGGTATCAGAACTTACCTCTTTTGGAACCCTCTCTGTCTGTTACCACCTGAAACTGCCATTGGAAATGCCAACCTTGCGTAGGATGTGTAGAGCTAGCTGAGGAAATTGGATTAACATGGAAATCTAGGACAAATTGCAATAAGCATAGAATGAAATACTTCTCCCACAAGACCATTACTGATCAATCAGGGTGGCTATAAACTGTTACTGGATGAACTTTGATTCCATTTTGCATAATAGAAATAGATATATAGTATTGTCTTAAATGTTTCAACAATATGCAAGTTATTAATCAGATTAGATTTTTCCTAATAATGTTAACTGCTTGATCTTGAAAGGCAAATGGAGGAAGAACGGATTTAGGCCAGTTGCATATTTGACAATAAGCAACACTTGAATCTTATGTCAGAACATGGTGTAGGTAAAATGGATGCCCCAACAGCTGTAAGCAAATGATTGATACTTATGTCATCCATTGGGATTAAAATAAATTGTTTAATGTTAGAAAGAGGAGTCTGAGGGTTGCCATTCAGCACACTCTTATTAGTAAGTCAGCCTTGTGTTCACTCCATATGTAGGGTAAGTGACAGTACAGGTTTCTTCGAGAGAAGAATATTAGTTAAATAATTTGTACCGTATTTAAAAAAAATTGATAACGTTTATGTTTAAATTTAAACTTGTATTTGTTCTTTATAAAAAAGTTTCGAGTCAGTTTAGAATGCTATAGAAAAAGAGAATGTTTTGTTTTTTAAATTAAAAGTGAATATAATAAAATCTATTAAATGTCATGTTTGAGTGTCCCTGTTTAATCTGGTTTAGTAGTAATTTAATTCAGTGTCCATTTGGCTGAAATAAATTCACGTAAGATTACCTTTTAAAAATATATTTGGTGATTGCCATTTGTAAATAAATAATCGACCATGACTGTGGAAATCTTCACAATCTGGTTCTAAGCTGGAAATGCTAGGAGCCGCCCTAGAACAGCCACCATATTTGCGTAATCTTTGAAAATTTATGGACCAAGTCAAAACGTCATGGCACAATATATATATATATGAATCCTATTTTTTACATTAATATTTAGATTGGCAGAGTACCTAAATGTAATATGAATCTTAATATAGATGTACATATAACAACATTTTGCAGACAATGGATTAAAATGTTCTGAATTATAAAATTTGAGTTGTACTTTATATATACTTCATTGTGTAATCATTAAATTATTTGTAACTAAATGTTTAAATAATTTTTCACCATTATTAACTTTCTCTTATCTATTATATATGTTCCTAGATTCTTGATAAATTATAGATTAAGATTTTTACTCTCTCAATATACATACAAAATATAAAAGAAATCACCAATAAGAATTGATCAAAAAAATTAGTATAATTTTTTAAGAAGTTTAATTTAGTTCATTAATTTGGCTTATGAATCACTATTCTAGTAGATAACTGAAATCACTTGAAATTTTATCAAATAATAGAAAAGCAATTAATACAATAATTTATATAAAACCAAATAATAAGCAAACCAAAGGTACAAAAACATATAGAAATAAGAATTGAATTTGTGAACATATTTGTCCTAAATATTACATTATTTATCTCAAAAAGTGAAGTTGTAGACACCATCCTGATAAGCTTTTTTAAGACATTTCATCTTTTATACTAATCCTCGAACATTTACATTCAGTTCTATCTTTAGATTATATTTGAGTTATTCCCGACCCCTCTTTTTATTTTCTTTAAAGACATGACAATTATTTTTTTTTCATTTCATAATTTTCTCAATAAATAATTTTTTTTGTTAAGTCTTATCAATACTTTAACATTTATAACCGAATGCTTCCCATTATTATTTTTTTATTCTTTTACAAATTCATATTTCATGAACATTTAGTCACATTACATTTTCAAGTATATGTAGACCTAACAATAAAAAAAGAAAAGATAAAGCAGACATGAAATCAGCAACATATTACAATATTTCTTTATAAAATAAATCTCATTATCCTCCATCTGAACAGTTCTTTACTTTTCCGATAGATGTAATTAAATATCTATTTGCTGATCAGTAATGGACAGTTATCAGTTAGCTATTAGTGGGGCTCCGTTAAAATCTCAAGCTTGTTTAAAATTTGTATTTACTTAAAAAAATTTATAAGTTTCATCTGGAATAGAAATCTTAATTTATAATAATGTTATTTTTAATTTTTGCAAAAGAAATTTAGGAAGTTTTTTTTTTTTTCCAAAGGATAATTTTTTTTAACTCCTCCATCTTATATTGCAAGCCTGAATAATCAGTAATTGCTAGTCAGAAACTTGTCTAAAAATTTGTAATATAGGGCTGCCACTCAGTATCCATTGATTACGTGAAATTATATTAGAGGAGGGGAAAATCATGTGGCAAATATAACAAATAAAATTATGTAGCGCCTTTGGTCATTTTAGCCAAAAATTTAAAATCGAAAAAGAATCTAAATATATGAATTGATTTGAATTGTTGTTTTTGGAAGAATAAAGGCAAGGCTAATTTGGAACATAAAATTAATGGTGTTGAACAAAAAAGAAAGGGTTATGGCTTTATTGCTCGAGAGTTCACAAGATCTTTTAGCACCACACTTGCAAGCAAGCACCAGAATCAATCCTGGGAATTCCCGATACCAAGTCAGACATTCTACCAATTGTATCAAATGGCACAGAAAAAAAAAGGGGGTTAAAGAAATATATATTTCTGATAAAATAAAATCGAGGAAAATAATTATAAGTAACAAATATTTAAATAGACCTTTTTTTATTTAAAGAAATACAATAAAATGTTTCACAGAAATATGCAACTCACAATGGGTTAAAAACTCCTAAGATGGCTAGTCTTAATGTAATCAAAGAGTGTTACTAGGATAGCTAATAATAAACAAGTTCAAGTAAGCAAAATAATATTATATAAAATACAACATAAATTAAAACAACTGAGATTGAAATAAAATTAAAGATTCTGAAATATATAATTTAAAATGTGGAGACTGTAAGGAATATCTAAATAAAAAAAAGTAGATAAAACATTATCTTTTGAAAAATAATTATTATTTAATTTAAATAGGAATAAAAATTGGAAAACTGATAATTGTCTGAAAAGGATTCTGGGAATGATTTCAAAGTTTTAAAGCATGATTGCTGTTGCATGCAGGCAATAAGGATTTTGTCCAGTAATAAAAAGAGCTGGATGAGATATTAATGTTTCTGGATCAATTTTCAAATGAAAAAAGTTAGCAGGTGAGAGAAAAGAAATTTTAACATAAACATTGGGATAAAACTTTAAAATTCAGCTTGCTACTTGAATACCACTTAATATTCTAAGATTTTGAACTTGTAGTAAGTATATATAAATGTTTTGAGCATGGCATATATGTATAGTTTTATTTAGAAGTGAATTTTATATAAAACGATTTTGTAATATTTTAATATAGTAAACTTTTTAAAATTATATATATTGCAAATCTTTTGTATGTCATTCGAGAGAAACATTCCATTCTAAAATCTGTAAATAGAGAACAGCTGTCTATATATTCCAGCTGGATCTACAAGGAAGCTTATTAAGGCTCTCACAGAGTTTATCGTTTAAAACAGTAACATTTTCTAAATAATTTTACAAATCTTTTCCATCAAAAAGGCACACATATAGAAATATAAAGAGGAAGTAAAACTGAATTATTTTCTTGAAGGATTAAGGGGGGGAAATGATTACAGAAAGTTTTTCTATATTAGTTGAGAATGAAATTTTACTTTTGCGATATTTTTCACAATATTTTTGTATGGACACATCAAATTTTCCATTACACATGACTGAAAACAGATAAAAAGTTTTAATTTCAAAACTTTAAATGTAATGATATTTATTTATAACACAGAAGTTTGTAGACTAAACATTGGCTTCATTGTATATTATTTTATAAATTATTTTGATTATCTTTATCCTTAAGGTTTCCGGATAATGCCATCTCTCACACCGAAGAATAAAATGACTGTAGGATATAAATATTTAGTGAGACATCTAAAAAATCATTGTATGGTATTTAGATTCAATTTCATCTCTTATTTTTTTCATGTATATTATCTTTTTATATAATTTCTATTTTACCACACATTCGTGAACATATAAATAAAAACATCTAAAACAGATATTAGTTTGTCCTTTTTATTATGAATATAATTACAAAATAAATTATTATTAGGCATTTTTTTATTAATTGTAAATTATTGTCTTTGATAAAACTCTTATTATACATATTTAAAATTTAATAAAGTACAAATATATTAATATTTTTGCACATGCTCTAATAAATCGCATCTTTTTAATACTTCTTCATCTATATTTTTTTTTTAAAAAAAGATTTTATTCAAAAATGAAATGTTCTTTGTACACTGAAAAGGTTTACATTGTATCTAAAGAATATAGGCCAAAAAAAATATAAAAAAATAAAGAACATATTTTGAAAAGTCCTGAGTACACAGATCAACCATCAGTGGAGATGATATGTATCCATTTAGTTATTCAATTTATTAGAAGGTACATTACACCCTAAAGCGACCTCTGGTTTAGAGAAGTTCAGTATTCTGAATGGTGAAGAAAAGATTAAATCGACTCTCTGAGTAATTGAGATGAACTCGGATAAAAAACAAGGCCCTGAGTTTTGGTGGTACAGTCCATCTGTGGTTGTGTTGAGAGTTATCAGTGCCCATAGCTCACTACTCATGCAGTTTTGTTTGATGTGATATAGGTTGTTCCATTTCTCATTGTAGAAGTGTGATTTGTTTTCAGCCTTTTGGAGGCACTCAAGATATCATATTATTAGATTTCTAGAATTTTGAAATTAACATATATTTCACATTTACAGGTATAAATATAGAAAAAATAAACTTATTTCCCCCCAGTATCATTATACTTGAATTACTAGAGATATAGATTAATTGCAGTAGGCAACACAAAATAATGGGTACAACTTTTATATACTTTACTCATGTCTTAAGCTGCAAATCTAAAGTAAAGTTACCAATTTTCAAGTAACTAGAAAGTTCTTAAATTAACTCAGGATAAATTTCTAGTAATTGTCTTAACCAGCATAGTTATCCATCAATCAAACAATTGACTAATCTGATGGTGACAATTTCCCCAATATTAGAGAACACTTGTGAGATATCCACTCACAAAATGTGTTTTCCTCCCATCAAATTTTTAAAGACTGTTATTTATATAAAATATTTAATTATATTATAAAACTTTTTCTTAGAATTATAGACAACTTTTCTTATTTTTTTGGATCAAATATTCAGAAACTTACATTTATTTTTAAAATAATTCATCTGACAATAAATCTATTATTGACTAAATTAAAAAAAATAGTTTTTTGTAAATAAAAATATAAAAGTTTTTAATTATAAAGACAGCTTCAAAGGGCATTGCAATGTTTAATGCAATTTTCGAGCTCATTGTTTGAAATTATAATTTATTTTACAATTGCAGGAAAACTGCATGTGCTATGCATGTGCTAATACCATCATTCTCTGTGGTGTAATTTTTTCTTTCACATGATCTATGCTATGTTAGACTCAGATAAAAATAGATTTATTATTATTATTATTATTATGATGATGATGATGATGATGATAATGTTTCAAAAGGCCTTTATTGTCTCAAAAGAACACAACATTAGTGGTTACATAGTAAATTAACTGCTACAAGTTGATTACAAATTTTAACATTTACATTGTCATTTTGATAGAGTTCTTTCTGGATTTACATGAGCTTGAAACATAGTTCTTGTCTACATATAATATACTGGATTGTCCATTCTTTATAACTTTGCTGTTTGTCTGAGCAGAGACCAAGTAGCTGCATAAATATTCAGGCTGGTGATCTGCTTGTCTCTAATTTGAATTTGAATTAACTTATTCTCAAATGTGGCTGGATGCCTTCTGGGGTTATTACCAATACGAATGCACATCTAGTGCACCAAAGTGCATATAAGACAAACGTTGAGGCCCTTATGGCTGGTACAGACCTACCTTTGTAAGTTGACATAATTTGTATCATTGTAGTGTTTTGTTTTCTATATTTTCCCTGCAGATTTATACATCAAAATAATCTTAATGAGAAGATCCCATTAATACTAGAAATAGGAAACAAATATCTGATCAAGCAATACAAAAGATGGCAACTAGAACCTAAGTTCCTAGATTTTATAATCAAAACGAACTTGAATGCTTTACCTACTAAATATTTTTTACATCACAGAAGAATGTACAGGTCAGTTGATCCTTTCTGTGGCCTTTGCCATATGGCTGAGGAGACTTTACAGCATATAATTTTCAACTGCAAGCCATGGAGCAGACTAGATGTATTATTATTATTATTATTATTATTATTATTATTATTATTATTATTATTATTATTATTATTATTATTATTATTATTATTATATAATAATAATAATAATAATAATAATAATAATAATAATATTATTATTATTATTATTATTATTATTATTAATAAGACCATTTAATTGTTTTTGTGCCCGATTTATTAGGTTGTATGAAGAAAACAAAGCACATATTCTTGATCGGAAAAATTTAATTTGTAAACATGCATCTAAAATTTTGAAATTTCAAGGCTGAAAGCAAAACATAATTAATGTATTTTTTTTATATATTGTTTGATTATTATTATTATTTTAAAAAGGTATTAATAAGTATAATTTATTTGTGTGATTATAATAGCATGTCTGTGTATGTATAATGAAAGTGATTTTGACTGCATGTATAAAATTAGCTGATTGTGTACAATGTAATTTTGGACTCTGATCCAAGTTATTTTATAGACATAATGATTTTCAAAAGATTTAATAATTTATTAGCATGTCTGTATTTGCATTAGTATGTTTGTGTTGGAACTAGTGTGTCTGTACAACTAGTAATGATTTTGATTACAACTATAAAATTAGACTATTATAGAGCAGTACAATGTAAATTTTAAGCAGATTATCACATGCACAGAAAAGTTGCAATTGATGAAGCAATCACAACATTTACTGGTGTAGTGTCACATGATAATATCAACTCTTAAAACCAATAAAGAGAGGTTTCAAGTGGTGGGTATGTGGTAATAGTCACAATGGATATGTATACCACATGAAATTGTATTCAGGCAAATATTCAAATCCATATTCTTGCCTGTACCTTGGTTCTTATGCTGTGGAGTCAATAGTTTTGCCACATCTTGCATCACATTATTTTCCAGTCTGCAGCTTCAAATGAGCTATATGCAAATAAATTATATCTTTGGAGAGATGATAAATATAACAAGATAGCATTACTGGTGTGCACAAAAATATAAAATGATAAGAAGAGACTCATTTTATCATTGATAAAGACAATGACCCTCAATTTCCAGTTTGGATTGACAAGAAGCCAATTGCTATGATTAGAAATGCATATCCACCTTCTGGAAATGATTTATTTTGTATCTTTTATTAGGAAGAATCTTTTTTTCTTATAGATGTCTTGAAATAGTTTAACTTCTGGGGTATAAGAAAAAATGACAAATTCTTATGGTTCTCTTTTTATAAGATCTGAAGCTGTGGATTATCTCAGGTAAGAAACATTATATGTGTTTTGAATCAGAATTTTGTGAGGAATGCAAAGAAATTATCAATGAAGATGTAATTTTAAAACTTAGTTACAAGTTCTTTTTTTGTTAGTTTTTTAATAGTAATCACAATTTTTCTTATCTATATTTTCTTCCTTAGTTTTTCTAGTTTTCACCAATATATAGTTTTTTGCTCTAACATTATTAAAACTGAAGTTTTTGGGAAAATTGTGTCTCAAATTAATTTTTTAAAAATTCAATATAGCTGACACCCCAATCCAAAAAGTTAACTTACATTTTTATTTATTGAATCAGTATAAAATATCCAATATTTTCAAATTAATGAAATTACAATATCACTAGATAACTATAAAGAATCATAAATAGCTTATAGAGTTATAATCAATGAACTTCAAACTTGGTAAAGTGTTTTTAAAAATAATGAATTTATAGAAATACCATGTTCTATATTCAGCTATAAATTTAGTTGGATTTTTTTTAATATTTTTTAAAAAATCTAATACTTTAAAACATTATTATTTTTTTCTTGATGGCAATAAAAATAATATTAAGCATATACATCTCTCTCTCTATATATATATATATATTGCTTATTTAAAAAAAAAAGAAATGCAGAATTAATCAAATTAGTTTTTTAAATGGATTTATTATTCACCAGTCTTGGCAGATAACTAGCATGTTAATGGTAGCTACCTTTACTAAGATGACATGATGATTAAATATGCAAATTTAAAGCATTTTATTTGCATAAGAATTTTGATGTATATATTAGTAACACCACATTAGACAGTAAACATGTTTGTCTTCACACTAAAAATCAGCAGTTCAAAAATGCTATTTAAACATGTGAACTTTTTATTTTTGTTTTTATGATATTTAACTAAAAGCAATATTTGCAATAAAATACTGTATAGTTTATTTTTGATTTGAATAATAAAATATTGACCAAATATAATTTAATCATATTCTGTTGTGCAAATGAAATCAAAGGTTATTTTTATTCATTAGTAAGAAATAGATTTCATACATCACTTCAGTTATTTATTCAACTCATTTATGATCCCTGTTTTCTTGAATGCTTAGAGCAGATCTTTGTTTTAAGATAGCTCATTAATTTTTTTATTCATCATATTTTTTTTCATCCTTCATATCTTTTATTTTTAAGTTTATATGCAAGTCCATTTCCTTTCTTTTTCTTATCTAGAAATAAATGCGTAAGCTTGTTGTTAAGACCTGTAGAGGTCCCTACCTTCGCATTTTCAACCGCACATGCTTTAGGTTTATTGCCTTAGTAAATATTACTTACGTAATCAAGTAATCAATGTGCGTTAAATAAATTTATAAATATTGTTTATTTAAACATTTCTATAATTCTGATAGAGATGAGTTGCTTTAAAATAATCCAATCACATAAATAACCAAACCTTAACACACTTCAAAAGAAAAGCCAATCAAAAAAAAAAGATTAATGAATTCTATTTGTTATAGTTCACAGTTTATTTATAAACAGGAAGTGCATACCTCAATCTTCAGACTACTGTTAAGTTATAAGTGAGATGTTATGTAACTAAATAAATATCCATATTATTGCAACTGATAAGATAAATTAATGGTATGACTTATTAATCAAACCAGGTAATCATTAATCATACTAGGCATTTGTTAATTTTAAATTTCTGATAGAATACTAATCAATAGTAAATCATTATTATTTTTTACAAATGTCCACATTATATATTAAACCTAGAAATTAGTCATGCAATTATTTTATTAAACCTAGCTATTATATCAATAGTGAATTTTTATAACCATTATTATCAATCCATCAATAAAATAGCATTACATTATACCAGATATTTTTTTTTCTATTACATAACACTAATGTTATTCTTCTAACTTTTTTATTCATCTGCAAATATACTGCCCAAAACTTTTAATATGTTCTCCCTTTTTTATTTATCCAAGTTTTCACCTCATATAATATTATATTCTGAAATAAAATAATTAACATGCCCATCTTATATATAGACTTCAGTGAAAAACAAAGATAAATGTGTACCTTTATTAAAACTTTGCTTAGTTGTGGCAATTCTTATTTTGTCTTTGCTTATTACAATTTTTCAACATTGGTTGACTACACTTTTAAAACTATTTAAGTCTGTTATATTAAGTAACTTATCATCCCTATGTATTTTCCTTACAATATTAATATCAATTATGTTACTAATGTTTTTTTTTTTATTTTGCTATTTTTTTTTTATATCTTAAGTGTTTTATTCTTGACATGTTATGTTATCAAATTTGTTACAAGGTCTTGAAAAGTGTTAAATCCTAATTTAGTGTTTTTAAGCTCTTATAAAAAGCACATATAGTACCTTCCTTATAAAAACACTACTGTCTGTGGCATTTAGATTAGTGATAAAATGACAGACCCAAAAAATAAAAATACCTGAGTCACTTTTTAGCTGAATGAAATAACTTGGCCAATTGAATGAGATTGTTAGGTTCAATCTATCACTTTAGTTCTTAAATATCACATAATCTCTTCATCACATGATCACCATCTCATGCTAGCACATAACTATTAGTAAACAGGCAAAAACTCTCCATATAGTAATGCCACCTTGTGCTAACCAGATACAAGGCTCCTCACTGATGAAGGCCACAAGACAGAAACTAGTCTGGGGATATTGGATGAGTAGGCACTAGATAGGGATTTTATGCACAAGCCTTTTGGCATCCATTGATTACTCTGGTTAGCATAAGGTGGCACTACTATATGGAGATTTTTTGCCTGTTTAATAATCTCACTTAACAATACATGCTAGTAATGTTAAAAAAATAAAAGACAGCTATTTTTTTATTTATTTATATGCAAATTTAGGATTGCTCAATTTATCTCTTCTCTTCAAAATATTAACAAAGGGCAGTCCCTCTTTAATCAATAATTTTCCCAGATTAATGAGACATATAATCTTTTTTTTTTAAAAATTATATTCCACAAAAATTAATATTTTAATTTCATGTCCATCTTTTCTGGGTTTAAAATTCTCAAAGATATGTGCTTATTGAATTTTCTCAACACTACCCTTTTTATTAAACTGTCTTTAAAAAAATCATGTATTTGATCCAATTACATTTTCTTTTCTAAAATAATTCTAATTGTTGAGAAATCTTCTGATGATGATTTGTTTAAATTTTATGTTACATTATAACAACAAATATTTCAAATTCTGTTTTTATAAGTATATTCTATATTTTTTACTAATATCTTATTATATCAATTTCATTTGGTGAAGTATAAGATTCATTTCTGTTTCCTTCACCAAAATTGATATTCAATCATTCTAATTACCTTTTGATAAAATTTTAATGATTCTAACTACTAATACTTTTTGCTTCAAGAATACTTCTAGTTGGCATAACGCTACCACAACAAATTATTCTTTATAAACTAATCATTCCCATTTCATTTCAGGCAAAAATCAGTCTTCTATTCTTAAGTCTTAGCATACCCATTATTAAGGCTCATGACTAAGAGCTTCTGTCCCATTACTAACAATAATTAATAATAAATATTATTAATTTCTTGCACTCATCTCATCTTTATTTTATAATCTTTATATTGATTTTGATTAGTGTCTAAGCTCTTTTGTCTTTATTTATCTGGCTTCTTTAACTCAGTAAAAAAGTTTATTTGTTTCTTATCAACATTACTTTCATCCTCTGTTTCACTGATGCATCCATCTTTTTAGTAGTGGCTTACTAACTTTTGCTTTAATTATTATTCACTCTCATCCATTTTGTTTTATTGTAAATTGTATAAAGGCTTATTTTTATATGGTTTTATATATATCACTAACTTCTTCTCTTTCATTTTCTAATTCAAATTTCTTAGTGGCTATTGCTTCCAAGGAAAATGCAGTTTGTAATCAAAAATTTAAAATTGTAGAACATAGTATTTATTTTTATATTTATCCAGTTCTTTAGCAATATTTATCCTTAATATATATATATATATATAGTGAAACAGATACACTGTTTCACATATATATTTAAAAAATCCCCCCCTCTCAAATTAAAATGACATAGGTTAAATTTAAATCAGACTAGCAATATTTAAAAAAAAACTAATTATACTAAATATTTTAAAGAAGAGGAAGAAATAATGAAATTTGACTGCAATTGAAAATAATGTTTTGATCAAATTAAAAGCAAAATCAAACTTTTTAAAATGAAAAAAAATAAGAAAAGTGAATACATTTATATTTGCAATCAAAGAAAGTATAAATCTTTCTCTATTAACCCTTAAACCGCTAATTAAATCATTGGTTGTATGAGGTAAAAATCAAATCTTTTAATTGGCCAACTCACAAACTGAAGACAAAGCCTATTGTTAAAACATATTCGCCTATAATATTAAATTCAACTCAGATACGTTTATAAAAAGTATATAATTAATTTTTCAGGTCATGAAGAAAACGAAAGTTCTTTCAAAAATAAATTGCTATTTATTTATTCTAAGATATTCTATATCGGCAACATAAAAGTTATAATGTAAACAAAAAGATCGACTTTTACGTTATAGAAAAGTAAATATTTCTTTTTACTACATCTTCAATATATTTACTTAAATCTTCAATATTTTTCGAAAATAATTTTGTTTTTTTATTATTCTCTCTGAAAATTATGTTTAATTTCCATAAATATTATTTAATAATAATTTAAATCGTATTTGAAATGAAAATCTCAGCGTTTTTCTTTATTTTCTTTGATCAGGCAGTTTCTTTGTTCTTTCCAGCCAATCAGAATGTCTTTTTCGGCTGAGAGCATGCTAAGAACCAATCACAAATAATGTTCCTTCTTTGTTTAGGTTTAAATGCGTTTTTTTTTATTTTTTACTTCTAAAATAAATCAGAAGATGTCACCATCGTACAGAACTTTTAAAAACGAATTCAATACGTATTTAACGAATTTTTTCGTATGAAAACGAACTGAGTTAGAGTGATTTTAGATGTCGACGAGGAGCCTCGTCGAGCGCGGGAAAAGGGTTAAAATTAATAAATTCAAAGTTAAAAATCATTTAAATGAAAATCTCTTTACTGCTTTCAGCTCATTCTATATTTCAGAAGAATAAATGGTAAGGCAGAAGGGCAGTAATTTAACAATAATTAAAAGCATTTCTTCACCTTGAGAAAATTAATTAAAAATTTGAAAACACCTAACCAAATAAGTAAAAACAATCTGATCCTGTAAAAATAGAATAGCCAATGAACTGGAATTAATGGCACAAACATGGATGAAAACACACCAAAAAACAATTGGATTCAGCAGGCCCATCAGGTGAATGCATTCTGACAGAGAGAACAGTATAAATAGGATGGAGATTTTAAAAAAAGACATTTTTTGAGAGAGATGATTGTTAGATTATTATTCTATACTTGAAAATCACAAAAGACAACAATTTTTTATTAAGAATTTTAAGATTACTAGAAAAGTGAGTTAAACCATCAAGCAGCTCCAAAAAGAATCAGTGTAATATGGGCAGTTAGCCCATTTTTTCTCTATCCACTACCATGAAGTAAGCCTCCATTAGAAAATAATTCACTTATTAATTCTATAATAGTAATAATGTTTCACCTATCAATTATTAATTCTATAATAAGTTAACAATAGAAAATTAATGAAATAATATGATAACATTAATTGTGTTATATGTTCAAAATTATAAATGTTCTACAAATATAGAATGGCTAATAACAAATTTATGTGCAAAAATGTACGTCCGTGTTTGACTGAATAATAATTATCAACAAACATGAAATTGTTATATATTAGAATAATTAAATGATTTTGATTTATAAATGTTTAAATGCTTACCTGAATAATACACATCTGGATAAAGTGATAAAATTGATGTAAAAATATACATCTATGTTTGACTAAATAATAAATATCTACAAACCTGGAAGTACTATATATTAGAATAATTAAATGATGATGATTTATAAATGTTTAAATGCTTACCTGAATAGTCCACATCTGGATAAAATGATAAAATCGATCTAAAATATACATCTATGTTTGATTGAATAATAAATATCTATAAACCTGGAAGTGCTATATATATATATATTAAAATAATTAAATGATGATGATTTATAAAGGCTTATATACATATCTGAATAAACCACATCTGAATATAGTGATAAAACCTATGCATATATACATATACTTGATAAAAAAGCTTTTTGACTTCTTCACACAAAATGAACTGAAATGAGCTTTTATTTGATACAAATGATGAACTCTATTGGAAGGACTTATCAATAATTATTGTTAATAAAATTGTTGTTATTAAAAATTAATTTTAGTTGTTCAGTTCCATTTTGCATCACTAATCATTCATTGTATTCTGCTCATAAGAATCTCATGCCTCCTGAGCTATGTCCAGCATAACCAGACAATGGTAAGTAAGGTTGTAGTGAGATGGAACTTTAGTGGCAGCATTTGGGGAACCAAACACATAAATTTCTAGATGCTTCCAGTCTCTATGGTGCTACATCCTCTGTTGAGCAGAAAATATTGTTGCAGGTGGGGTGACGTCTGCATTGGGGAATGCCAATCAATAGTTCCTTCCTGCAATATGCTCATCAGAAATTTAAACCAACCAACAGTGGGTTAGTTTTTGTCCAATTACAATTGAAATTCTGTATATATCTCAGGACAATACCAAATTCCAAGTTGCCATGTCATATATCTATATCTGCTATATGTATGCCATACCTTATTTGGTTATAGTATATCATACCAAACTGTGAG
Source organism: Epiperipatus broadwayi (assembly GCA_028023455.1). NCBI lineage: Eukaryota > Metazoa > Onychophora > Udeonychophora > Euonychophora > Peripatidae > Epiperipatus > Epiperipatus broadwayi. The sequence goes on along the minus strand of JAQFVV010006244.1, from coordinate 6,202,021 downwards.
TGATGATCAAACTGATAGTTATATTTTCTGACCATTTTATATCACAATAGTTTTCAGAGGGTAAAATAACAAGCTCTCATGTCTAAAAGCAATTTTTATAGGATAGTTATCCTTAAATGTTATTTTTATTTCTAAAAGAATGCTTTGAAGTACCCTCTAGCAACATTATAATGAGAACAGATTAATATGCCCAACTGTTCATTTAAAGGTGTACTTTTCTCAGGATGTGTAACAAACTATTTCTAATAGATTTGGAATGGAAGAAAGAACAGACAACTAGGTTTAAAAGCAATATGAATATAAAAAAAAAATATTTACAACACTTAAAATATTTACAAACATTATAATTCATCTCTATGTAACTTAAAATGCATGTGAGTATATTATATTCAAATGAGGATGTATTCATTTTGGAAAAAGAACATTTAACTTGATTAAATTTTTAATCCATGAGTTCTGATAAGCTTAGGCGAACTACTTGATTAAATAAAAATAAATAAATAAATAAATAATATATACTTGATCCCACTCTCTCAATTTATTATTAATAATTAACAAATTAATACATGAACTTAATAATAAGAAATGTTAAAGATTGGTAAAAATAATCTTAGTATATCTGCTATATTAATTACTACATATTAGGCATGGAAAAGAAAATGCATATTAAAATGTGCGTTAATGGTTTTTAAATATTAATCAGTGAAAATTAAAATATGTTTGAGAATAGTTTTAAATACTAAGCAGCAAATATTAAGAGATGTGTGATACTAATTTTTAAATATTAATTAAGCAGAGAAAATTGAAGTTATTTTAATTGTATTGTAATCATTTTAAAAGAATTTTATTCTGAATGAAATTGATCTTACACAATGCTTTCAAAATTATGATTTCACTACTAGTCGATTAGAACAGGTTTGAATCTTTTGGATATTTGATATATAGGATAGTCATTATCATAAAAAGGTCAATGCTTCATCAAATTTATTTTCTTTAACTCATTCATTATTAGCATGTATAATAATAATATATATGGATTGTGTATTCATCATGGATAGATCTATAAAGATCAGATGAGAGACAACAGGTAAACACTTGTTCTTATTTCATTAACTGATGGTATGGGTAGAAATAACACACTTTTGGAATTGGCAGGGGAATACATAGTTCCAGAATTTGATGATCATTGCTCTTAGTGAGACTTTCAATTATATTATGATTTTTTTATTTTAGCTTAATCAAGAATGCACTACTCAGTAGTTACTTAAACCAGTAAAAAATACCATTTAAACCAGCTCAATTCTCTTGAATGCTACTAACAAAGTCTCTAAGCTGGTTGAAATGAATCACATCTTGATATTTCTCATTCAATTTTTCCCCTTTTTAACTTTCTTTTTAAACCCTTGATTATGTCAAAGTTACATCTCTCTTCAAAAAAAAAGTTGTCCTCTGGTATCAGTCCTCCAATTTATATAAGACCCTATTGACAATAGCACACAGCAATCACGGCGCCCTTATTAGTATCTTCTAATTAGTTTTAACTAATTACATTTTTTTATTTTAATGTTGAAAATGATATTTCTTTATCTTTAAAGAAAAAACAAAATATATAAAAAATATTTTTTATCTTTACTTTTCCTAATTACATTCATTCTTATTAATATGTTTACAAATGTAACTTTTTATATATACACAGAATAAATAAGAAATAAAAAAATTTTAAATTATTGTAGTTAAATAGATTATATATTTTTGTTCAGAAAAATATATAAATTAGATTAATTAATTATTTTTTTCCTTCAAAAACATATGTGCTTCACTAATCAAAACATACTAAAGAAAGAAATAGAATTGTATTGAGATAAAAAAATAATAATTCTGACTGGCATATACTTGGTTATAACTTTCACATTTTTAAGAATTTATGACTATAAATGAAATATGTTAATGCTCTATTCAATTTTCTTTAAGACAATGTTATTTATATGCTGGGTCTTCCTCTAAGATCGGTTTTCTTAACCCCTTTTAAATGCATTGGAATAATCAATTAATATGCTAGTTCAATGTGTTGATCTCATTTAACTTCAAAAAGCTGAAATTAATTCTACCATTTCTTTCTTTCACTACATTTTATAGGTATGGCCAGGAAGCTTGTATGAACAGACTGTATTTTAAATAGACTATGAGGTATTATAGTTAGGATTGGTTAATAAGTTAATTCTTTTGCACTGCAACAGTATATTGTTCTATTTAATGATCATTCATCTTTTGATTTTTCTATTAAAACATTATTCTATATCAAAACTTAATAAATAGGACTTGATTTGGTAGAAATATATCTTTACAAATGAAAACAATTCTAAAAAATCATATTTGAATGTTGCAAGTATTGAACAAATGAGTTTGTAATGAGAACACCATCTTCATCATTGAGCAGTTGGTAGAAACAGAATGACTTTAGAAAATGAATGAAATCATTTTTATTGAAATTTGTTTTTAAAATGTGAATAAATAAATGCTTATTTCTAATAGATCTATCAAATCTTGTTCTAAAATATTAAAATTGTTTTATACCTTTTAGAATATTTCAAAACATTCTAACATAATGGTGATGATGATGCATAAGCAATCAGTTTTATAAGATAGGGTGATACAAACACTGCTGGTTTTTTTAATGTTATGCTAAAAGTTATTACTTTCTGTTCTTAAAAATAAAACCATATGTATAAAAATATAATTATGTATCCTTTTAACTTCTAATAATTATTACACAATATATGGCATAAAATAGTCATGATCCTAATAAATTTTACAAAAAATCAAGTTTTTAGTTATTCCAAAATTTTTCTTGAAGTAATCTTACAAATAGTCTCAAAGTAAATTACACAGGACCAGGTCCACCAAAGACATGAAAGCAGTACTAAAATACTGAGTTCTTGTTGCAGTTTGAATATATTGACATCTTTAGACTTTTAAAAATTTTAAAATCAATATTAGTAAGTATGTGACTTAGTTATTTATAAAAAAATAAAATACACCTGGGTCTCATTTTATGCAGATTTTTTTAATATGATTTTGAAGTTATGTGATTCATGTTTCTTCTTAATATCTTTTTATGTGGGTTTTTTTGTATGATAAAGAAGTTCATACTTCACTATATTTATTAGATATCAAGAAATTTAAATTATTAATAATTTATTTTGATTTGAAATACTTTTTTTTCCAAAATATAATGTTATATTAGTAGCTAACATGAACATGGCATGAAGTTGTATTTAAAATCTTAGGTTCTATGTAAATAACCTACTTATACTTATGCGTAAATAATAATAATAGATTTATACTTACGAGTATAAAAATATCGCAATAAATATTCAAAAATTTTAAACTTTTAAAACATGTTTTGTTAGATATAACAGAAACAAATATTCTTTTAGATTTTTAAAATAAATAACAAATTTTTTTGACTTTGTAAACTGAAAATAATCTTTTTAATGATAATTTATAATCTTTTTGTTTTGATTGCGATCTCATTTTTTTAATATTGTAACAGTCAAATCTGTACATTCGTACAACAAAATCTAGAACTTTAGTAAAGCATACCAAGGCTGACCAGCATAGAATGGTATGAACCACATTGTCTGATATAGCCCCAATTCTTTTACTAATGCTCAAAGATTTACCACCTTGCGAATGACACATATGAAGCCACAGCAGCATTTTCCTTCATCACGTGCTGGCAGTAGCACATCGGTAAAGCACAAGACTATGGGAAATTGACTTATTAACTAGTATAGCTATATAGACAATGTGTGTGGCAGAACATAATTATAAAATATGGATTGTGATTCTTAACTAATGATTAACTAATCAATAAAGACATACCAATGAGCAACATTGAGACATGAAACAAAAGTTAAATTCAAAACTAATCTAATGAACTAAATATTAAAATTAATAAATGAAAATCATGATTATAGTGTGGCTATATAGGTTGTCTCACATGCAGGTGACTAAGTTAGGGATACAATTTCATATTTGAGTTTGGGATTCACATGCAAGTGATGAATGGAGTTATAATCATTTATGGTTTGCCTAGTTACATATGGCTTTAATTTACATATACATTTGGGATAATGTAAATCACTCACAGGTGACATTAATCATTTTGGTTAGTTACATTATTGGATTTATTACAGATACATATATCACTCGTAGGTGATGATTTTACTGTTTATATAGCAATTCCAATCACACACAGGTGATTGTAGTTTGGATTACAAATCATTTAATTTAGTTTGCTACATATAGATATCACTCGCAGGTGATGAAGAAATTATATGTATAAAATTTAAATTTTCATGAGCCTTAAGATTACTTTATAGAACGAGATTAATTTTCTCATGACCATCTATGCCTAGTTTATGCTATATAGCAGGGTCTAGATCCACTCTAGAGCTAGCAGAAGTGATTATACATATTGATAAAGAATATGACATTTTATTAATCGCGAATACTTAATCTTCTCTATATCGCTTATGTGCCTATAAAATTAGACTCGAATTCAGAACAAAGCTGAAAATACAATTATTATGGTGGGATGAACTGATGATTGGCAGTCAGACTTCAGATACCATGGTGTATAGAAAATATAAAGTCTGATATAGCCCTTGAGTCTCGAGAGTGCCTTTTTACAGGATTTTTACCAAGTAACGGTTCCCTTTTCACCGTATTCATTGCTGTGGAAATAAGAGACCTTTAGTCTGGTTGATCAAGCAATTTATTTGAGTAGGAGTCTCATGCTCTGTTCCTAAGAATGCATAATGGGGAGGTTTGAACCCATCCACCATCTGAAGAAGAAAATTGCCCGAACTAAAAATAATGGTGCAGCACGACCACATACAGCCATTAAGGAATACAGCAACAAATATATATATATACCTTAGCATTTCTTAAAGACACACTCACACTGCTGAATACATTATATAATAAAATTTTATGATGCTAAACACTAGTTTCCTTCATGAAACTACTGTATATCAGTTCATTAGGTCGCATGCTATTTAAGGAAAACCTAGGAATCTAATATGTAAGGCTATCTATATAGGAATTTATAACCTTAGAAGGAAGAACAGCACATTATTGGGCATTAAGATATAAAGTTATAGCTTTCTGCTGTATTTCAATCACTCCGGCTAAACATTAGTCAAATATCTCAAAAGCGAATCTATCTTAAAACAGCTGTAAGCTTTTTAATTAACTGTTAAACAAGATATTTTACCCCTTTCAAAACGGGTTTCTTTTGCATCATAGATGTTATATTATCTCTAGGTGTGAACCTGTGATGGCTCCTCACTAAGCATTTAATCAATAGTAAAACCCTGCTTTGAACAAATATAGCACAAACTACTAAGCAATGGAAAATCATAAAACTTGGCATAGATTTACTTAGAAAGAAATGTAAGTTTAATGAGCAGATATCACGTAAGTGAAATCTAAAATTGGGTTCTGTTTTAGCATAGTTTGAAAAGAAATTGCAATGCAATTAGTTTATATTCATTCGACCCGGTTCAAGCCAAATTTAAGTAGTGACAAGAATTAATCAAGACAAATATTTTTATTCTATTTAAAATATATAAAATCACATATCAGAAAGTTAAAGTATGTAAAATAATCTAGAAACTTAACTATCATTTTAGAATAAAGCATTTAAAACTATACGTAACAAAATTTATGATAATTAATTTAAAATCAATTGCTTTAACTAACTTTTAATAACTCAGAAAGGTAAATACATTGAACTAGATCAATCGGAAATAACTTAGCAAACCAACACATAAATTAATAAATACATTGAGTACATAAATCAATAAATATGATATTAACTCAGTATGAAAATCAAATCAGTTATTAAAGTAAATCAGTTATTAAATTTAAATCAGGCAAGATTTTAAGATGAAAACAAAAGAAATCAAAATTACATTTTAGTAGTGATTTTAAGATGAAATTTAAGAAATCAAAATTACATTTAGTAGTGGATTTAAAATTACATTATTGCTATGGCCATAGAGTTTAAATTTAGCTAGCTTTAAGAATTATCACATTTTAGTTGAGTTATTAATATTTAAGTAGAGGAAGATTTTTACTGGGCTCTTCTCTGCTGCTTGCACTTACTTGTTCCATATTGAAAGGTTTGGGAAACTGCTCCATCACACGGCTTCTCCTCTTGCTAATCTCTGCATGGTAGACCTCCTGAGTTGAGAAAGCAAGAAAAAAATGCATTCTACTCAGATGTCATCATAATTAACTATTTTAAACATAAGTTGTTGACTGAAATAATGTCCAAATAATTCCAAAATGGCTGCAGAGGCTTATATTATCAGCTTACCCCCCTCTTCTCGGTCATAGTAATTTTCTAGATTTGTTTTGCTAATTTTCTCACTGTATTCCTAGAATCATATAATTACGCTGTTTTTATTTCTTATAGCGAAGTTTTACAGTTGGGCATTCATGATTTCTTTTTAATTACTCAGGATAATTTATTCTACAACTTAGTGTTACTTTTAGTTTTGTAATTAGGTCACACTACAGCGAGAAAGATTAAATTTTATAATATCACTTTTTTCAAAAACAAATCTATAAAATGGAAAACATCTGGTTATATATGTAGCTCGATTATTTAATTTAGTAATATATGCAGAAATATACAATACTTTCAAATATTAATTTTCTTTAGAATAAATATTTTAAATAAAGAAATTTATAATGTTTTAAATCTGTTAACATTATTCCTTCTTGCATATATGTAATCTCTCGTTACACATACAACATAGTTTTCATTAATTTACTCCTAGAAATATATATATGTGTGTATATATGGGTTTTTACATATACAGATATACCTTTTACCTTGTAGGCTTAAGATATATGCACACATACATAACTAATACCTTTATTTTTAAATCTAGCCTGATTTGGATATAATATTAACCTGATATATGAGAATTTGGTGATAGATACACATATAGAAATACTACTATAGTATATAATAGGCGAAACAGTTTGATTGATAAAGCTGACTGTTTCAATATAGACACAAAATGTGAACATTTAAAATTTATTTCAGTAGTAAACAAAAACATCTATCAAATGAAGACAAATTTATTATTTTCTGACAAGTAATAATCATTTAATCATAGATTTTACTTTGATATGTGAGACAAAGAAAAACATCAGAAAATGCTGAAATCCGAGAGAGTTTGTGGCAATGAACAACCTCTTAAATTCCAATGAGAGCTAAATAGTTATATGTCTGGATATTGTGAGCTTTATAAACAGTTAGTAAAATTATGGCTCAAAGTTTAATCACCAATTACATTGTCAACCGAAAACCATTAACCCAGCACAAGACTGAAAGTGGCATTAGTTATCTTGTGATGAATTTGATTTCTTACCAGTATGTATGGAAAATGTAAAATTAAATACTGTAGTTAATAAAAAAAGGAAAAAAGTTTGTCTTGTATCAATTTTTTTCAAATATTTGAAATCTTTTATTAGTCATACCTTATTTTCTTATTTTGTTTAATGCAAATTTCAAAGTAATTTTTCCTTGTTGCTTTGCTTTTATGTGATTTCTGAAAATTACAGAATCTATCCCTTATTTTTCAAGGTAAGTTAAGTCTATTTTTGTGTGATTTTTTTAATGCAGGTTTTCTGCAAAATCTATCTACTGCATAAAATGAGACCTGGTGTATCTCAATAGATGGCTACACAAATGAAATTTAAATGAACATCATTACAGTAATATCTCTAACTGAAGGCTATTATGTCATAACAATATTAAGTTAAATTTATTTCCAGTTAAGAAAGTTATTTTTTTCCAAAATATTGATAATCAACATTATTACATATTTTTTTCTAAAAATGTTGACATTTCCCCTATTTTGTCATATGCTATCCCAAGTACACATTACACAAACTAGAGGTTATAAAAGGAATTGATTTTTCTGCAACTAAGGCTTTATGTACTCACTTAAAAGTCAAAGTCAAGTAAATATTAAAGGGATGCAAGGATAAAGAGTTCATTTATGTGGGTGCTCTTTTTACAATGCATGTTCTCTTCTATTATGCCCATCTATTGCTAAATTAGTAAAAATAAAATTGCATACGAACCAGAGAAGGAAAACTTATTTCTGGAATTTCATTAATCAACAGCCATTAATGAATAGCTTAATAGAAAATTTTTCTTGCATTTTATTTTTTAATATGTTATAGTTTGAGTCGAATTTTAAATACTTCAGTGCTCAATAACTGCATTACAGCTCAAATAGGCTAATAATGAAAGTAAGCAATAAAGTGATGAATCAGTAAATAACAGTTAAAATTGTTTTCTTTTTAAAGTTCAATAAATTTTTCCAGGAAAATAAATAATTTTCCAAGTCACTATTGAAGATTGCAATTTTTTTTATTTATTTAATTATTTGAACGGCCATGGTTATATATATAAACTTATGTTAATGGATTATTGAATGATTAGAAAATGTACTGCTATCTATACAGACTTTGTTTTATAAATTGCTGGATTCTTGATGTTTATATGTATATAAAAAAGGAACAACTAAACATTGAATTGTAATATATTTATTTACTTAATAAAAGTATTATATTTATTGTTTTTTTTTTCTATTACAATAATCATATCCCTTATCTTTACAGATATTTTTATACAATAATCTAAAGATTTTAACATATCTGGATGGAGTTAGAAATTTAAACCCAGTTATGCTAATTTAGTATTAGAAGAATAACGTAAATTACAAGTTTTGTTTAAACGTTTAATTTAGTATTAGAAGAATAACGTAAGTAATAAAAAAAGACGGCCGGACTACGGCCCGGAAACGTTATATTGATATGTTTTTGGACAGAAACAGCGCTATCAAGCGATGAACAGTACCCTAAAATCTCTATATGGAATTGCATAACCAAATTCATTAGTCTATTATTAATCTTAAGAAAAATGTTATTATAAATTTTTTTTTATCATTACTTTATTTTGGCTATCATCAATAATTTTAAAAATAATAAATATATATGTTTTGTTTTCTTTATTCTTTAAAAATAACTTACAACAAAAAGACAAAAAAGTACCTTTAGAGAATGAAATATGTAAAAATTAATTTTGATGCCTCTTAATATTGATTACTTTATATTTCATTAGATAATTACAGTTTGATCAAATGATAGATTTACAAAATTATTTTCTAGTGTGTGTGTGTGTGTGTGTGTGTGTGTGTGTGTGTGTGTATGGGAGAACATAAGTATTTGAACAAATAGTTCAGTGTATGAAATTAAAAATTATACTCACATAATATTACATCAGAAGATCTTGATTAAAGAGGCAAAACTCTCCATACAGTAGTGTCACCCTATGCCAACCAGAGTAATCAATGGATGCCAGTTGTGCATAAAATCCCCATCTAGTGCCTATGTATCCAATATCCCCAGACTAGTTTCTGGCTTGTGGCCTTTGTCAGTGAGGAGCCTTGGATCTGAGACCACTGCACCTAGATCTTAGGATGTAATGCAACCCTCCAGCAGCCACCTTTTATCTCTACATAACTACAAAACTATGAGAATGAAATTGAAAACACAATAATATTTTCAATCTAAGCTGCTGGAGGGTTGCATTAGATCCTAAGATCTAGGTGCAGTGCTCTCAGATCAAAGGCTCCTCACTGATGAAGACCGCAAGCCAGAAATTAATCTGGTGGTATTGGATGAGTAGGCACTAGATGGGTATTTTATGCACAAGCCTTCTGGAATCCATTGATTACTCTGGTTGGCATAGGGTGGCACCACTGTATGGAGAGTTTTGCCTGTTTAATAACAGTTATGTGTAAGCATAAGAGATGATGATCATGTGATGTTTAGTGGTTTAAGATCTTGATTTCTAAATCATTAGATAGTGTGCATTAATAATTGAGTGGTGAATTTTTAGCTTTTCTTGTTTTATTTAAAACGATTATTAATTTAAACTTATATTCATTTGTTCTTGGGCAAGAAATCCATATTTTAATGTAATAGTGCTTGGTTTAAGCATCAGTAATATAGAATATTTGTTATCTTTTAATATTTTTACTGAGAAATAACCATATTTTCAAGTTTCATTTCTAATGTATGGGCATGGAAAAACAGAACTTCTATTGCGACGTACGTTAAAATATTTTGGAAGTAAAATATTTACTTTTATAGCAACATGAGTTAAATGTATACCACTTTTATATATATATTGAAATGATACATTTTTGAACCAGTTAGATTTTCTGAGGATTTTTGCTTATTATATGTATTCTTTTGCTGATGAGCATTGAAATCTTTAAAATTTCATGTACCATAATGGGAAATATTTTTGTAAGCTTCACTGCTATATATCTAATTGCACATTTATTTAGTATAATATGCTATATTCCATGATTGTATATAGCCTTTATACATATATATTTTAATAGTCAGATTAAGAATGTTTCACTGATTCAATTTATAAGGATGCCACCTGATTTTAAATCTTAAAAAATAGATGACACATATGCTTTTATCATATTTTATTTAATAGATTAATGAGGACCATTATACACAACCCCTATTTGCAATACCTGGCTAGGTCATGAAGAACACAAGTTACTCCTGATGAATAAATGTAAACCGTACAATTTTACACTTAGAGAGATACCATACAATTTTACATTTAGAGAGGTTAACACATCATACAACGTAATTAACAGTTGATATATAACTTACTTTTCTTTTAACAAAGCCTTTTCTTCAATCTCTTATATATTATTGTCTTATTTCATACACATGCAGGAAAACAAAGATTACTTATGAAATGTCCAAGATTAATTTGCTATGCTTAATCTTCAATTACATTATAATGTTAATACAGTTATAGATAATCAAGTACATTAGCCATACAGCAAACTAGAACTTTATTAAACTTAAAATATAACTCTTCATACAAATAAACCTATATGTATAAGATGTTTGTCTGACTGCAAATTGTCTATTATAGATATATGCCTATACTGAATATAGGATAGATAACTGCTACATCTTTCTATAACAATAACTATAAGAAATGTCCAATTATAGGTCCTATTTCCAATTTAATAAAACTATGACTTCTACAGGGATGACCTGTTTTGAGTTCAATCTCTAAACAAAATAGGAACGAATCCTTCCATTTGGATACAGATATATTTAAACTATTTGACAGTAAATGAACAACTGCATATATATATACTATAAGTCCACCAACACAAAACCTAATCCCCAGAAATCAAATGTAGAGTTGATTATGGATAAATGAACATGATAGATATAATTAAATCATTAATTTAAAGCTATCAATAATTATTTATTCTAATTGCTTAACACTTGGATGATTTATCCTAGATATATTACATTTAAAATGAATATTATGATTTCCATTATTATTATTATTATTATTATTATTATTATTATTATTATTATTATTATTATTATTATTATTATTATTATTATTATTATTATTATTATTATTATTATTATTATTATTATTATTATTATTATTATTATTATTATTATTATTATTATTTATTAATTTACTTTAAACTGACAATTTCTATAAAATAACATTTGTTTAACTTGTGTTTTCCACTTTAAACAATTCATAAAATATAATATATTATATCAGTATTAACTTCACTTAAAACAATTAGAATAAAATACAAATAGACCCTTTTAAATGTAAGACTTATATAGTAAGATAACTGTAGTTTGTTTCTTCCTGATGGCAAATATTAAATTGTTTGCATGTGACAAAATAACAATCTTCAACTCACCAATTTGAAAAAAGTGTTGTTCCTTCATTTTTAACCAGATTTACTAAAAGTATCATATCAAGTTCTTCAGATGACCAAGTTAGATTAGCAGATGGTGATACAAAGAATACTGGAGGTTCAATATTTTAATAAAGTGAAAATCTAGAATGAATGCAATAAGAAAATTGATTCTTTTTATAAGTTTTTCTTCTTTCCATTTTTAACCTTCTGAAATGCAGAAAACTTTTCACACATTTCAGCATTTTCTGATGTTTTTATTTGTGTCAACACATCAATGTAAAATATATGATAAAATGATTATTACTTATCAGAAAATAATAAATTTGACTTCATTTGATAAATATTTTTGTTTGCTACTGAAATAAAATTTAAATGTTCACATTTTGTTTCTGTAAATATTACAAAAATGAAATCACAATCAAAACAAAGACCTTACATGTAATCATTTCTAGAGAGATTATTTTCAGTTTATAAAATCAACAAAATATTTTTTAATTCTTATTATTTTTAAATATCTGAATGAATAATTATTTATTTCTCTTATATCTAACAAATTATGCTTTAAAAGTTTAAATTTTTTGAATATTTATTGCAAAATTGAGATATTTTCTTAAATCATAAATATAAAGTAGATTGTTTATGTCAAAACTAGTTTTGTAAATTGCTTCAGGCCATATTTATGTTAGCTTCTAATACAACATTATATTTTTGAAAATAAAGTATTTCAAGTCAAAATAAGTTATTAATAATTTATATTTCTTGATATCTAATAAATATAGTGTAAATTTTTTTTTTTAAAAAAACTAAAACTGTAATAAATTTGCAAATAAACATGTTATTGCATCATTGGAAACTACAATATTGTAAAACACCAAATGTTTTACAGCTTGGCAACAGACAATGGCTGAACATGTCAGGATGGGACTTATGTCTATTGTAAGAACCGGAATTTTGTATTTCCTGCTTTTTAGCGCAAAATTTTCAGCAAAAAAATTATAATAAAATATACCATTTTACATGCATCTTAACGTATAATATTTACGAAAAAATTCACCAGGGGGCAAAATGGTCAAAAGATGAAATAATTCACATCAATCCATCATGAGGTATAATTGCCCATTTCAGGTTTTTTCTTTTATTTATTGGTTCATTTGCCTAACACATTAATTGTCTAAATTTGAATTTAAAAAAAAATTATATTTTGGTAAAATCTCCCATCCATGTGGGAAACCACATAGCAGACACTGAAATGAATAATACATTGTATATGTATATTGTACCCTTACTGAATTTGAAAGACTCTCTGGCTAACTTTAAGAAAAGTACTATATCTAATTTATGATCAACTTATCGAAAAAATAGTACTCATTAAAACAACGATAGCTCAGAATAATATTTCTAATGTATTATATATAATAAAATTAACATTTAAAATAATTTATCATATTTAAATAATAAACTAAGAAAAATCAAAAAACACATAAATTAAATATTTAGGTTCAAATTGAATTCCCAGTTCATTTATTATATTAACAATTTAAATTATGACTATCTCCTTATTTAGTCTTATAATATGGTTTGATTAAAATATGAACAAAGAAAATTATGAAAAATTTTTGCACAAGACATTAGCAAGATACACTGTTGGTTTAACATTGAAAATGTATCCTGAAAGATATATTCTCAATGGCATAAGAATATTACATCTACTTAATTTATATAACAAAACTATCTTGTAACACTCTTATGGTTTATAACACACTTAAAATAAATCATAACTAAATAATTTATATAAAATTTATTATAAAACAAGAAAACAATTGCTATTATCCTTTCCTAAAAATAATATTTAAATGTAATATTAACTAAAAATTCTTATACATTATCACTTTATTTAACTGTTATAACTATTCAACATCACAGGTTCATCTCCTAATACAAATAATAAACAAATTAATATCATGTAGTTAAATATGATGAGGGATTTTATATACATTCAACTACTCTTCCAAAAACAATAATAAATAACTAGAATATTTTTAATTTCATATATTCAAATATCTATTTAATTACTACCCCTCAATAATCGTATATAAGATTATAAATTCTTATAGAAACATCAGATAAAATATTTTTAATGAATTCTAAAACATTTCATCCCATATTATCCGATAAAATCTTTTATTTCTTATGTGGCAATGTAGGGAAGATAGGAGGCCTTTTCACACTGATAATAAATGTGTAATGTCATGATGATGTCAAATTGAAAGAAAATAATCCCTGCAAGTATACATGAGAATGTGTTTTTTTTTATCAACAAGATTTTTTTTCCCAATACGATCTTTTTTTTTGTAATTCTTTGACATTTTCAGTTATTTGTCTTATTTTTCATTGTGAAAACTAGGTGTTTTTTTAATCAACAAGATTTTTTTTTCTTCAGTGTGATCTTTTTGTTTTGTAATACTTCGACATTTTCAGTTATTTGTCATATTTTTCATTATGTATTCAAAAATGATGAATATTTGGAAATTACCAAGTACTGAAATGAATGCAGTACTCTATTTCCAACAACAAGGCATCCTGCCATCAGTGAAAGTCTGTCTGAATTAACATAACATTAGCTTGTATGTGCACACTTCAGACAAGCAATGGCATTATAATATCTGAGGTTACAACATTAAAATCAGAATTCACAATGGGACGTAGATGTATGGTGGTTTATATAGGGAAACAGATGAATGTTTTATATAAAAATTTAATAGAAGTGTAATAATTAATATGTATTTTTTTAGTTTTGTTTTAATTTCTTTATTTAAAAAATGACATTTATTAGCAGTTTTATGAAAATCCCAGCATAGTTTGCAATCACATGGTTTTATTTTCAGTGCAAAATTTTTTACTGCAGATCTCCATTTTCTGTGGTAATAGTATTATCAAAACTTTGTTTTTAATGTGTAAATTCCTGTTATATATTACATGGTAAGTGTTGTAGGAATATAGTTAATGTATTAGTATTCAAATTACTTTAATATCAAAATCATTTACTGTTTGTTTGGTGTATATTTAAACTAACTATTTTTTGAATAATGGCGTCATTATTGTAATATTGCATTTTATTTTTTATTTTAAATGTCTTATTAAAAGTTGTTAGTTTTTTAAAGTTGCATCTTTTTTTTCAAGTCACATTTTTTTTTTTTGTTAATGTTGAAAGTCATACATATTTGTGAAAGTCACTTTTTTTTTGGGGGGGGGGAGTTGTTAATGTTGAAATTTTATTTTAAATGTCATCTTAAAAGTTGATTGTTAATGTTGAAAGTTGTACATATTTGTGAAAGTTCTCATTTATTTTAAATGTCATTCTTAAAAGTTTTTTGTTAATGTTGTAAGTTTTACTATTTTTTTTACTTTTACTTATTTTTAGTCCTGCAACACCGAGCATGAATTAGACCTACTTCACCTGTTGACATTCATATCAACCTCCCAATAACTTTGTAATTCTTGCCAAAATACAATGTAAAGATCCGTGTGTACATTCTTTTTCTTTTGCCAAAGAAAGTCATGTACAAGATCTGTGTACATGTTATTGTGGTCAGATCACAAGATTACAAAGTTATCAGCAGATTGATATGAATGTGCACAAACCCACTAGGTCTAATACATGTTTCATGTTGCAGCTTTAATAATCAAGTACCCATATTCTAAATATAATTGCAATATTAAATATTTTAAAATTAGCATTGTATAATCTTCATAATCACCAATATTATCTGTAATAATAACACACAGACACACACACACACACATATATATATATAATCATGTGCAATAATATAGTGATCAAAATAATTTTTATAAATCATGTGTGTGGATATGAAGATTCAAAAAACACTCGGACACATCAAGAAATAAAACTCTGGAGCCAATAAGAATTCCAAAAACATTAACAATTTTATTATTATTTAACAATATACTATATTTACAATAATATAAATCTATAAAATTTAAAAATATTTACAAAAGAAAATAAAATTAATTACATTAACATATTTATATAAGAAAACATAATAAAATAAGTAAACATTAAGGACTTTTTGATGTAAAAAATATAAGATATGGTATATTATAGTACTAATACTATTATTTTCTACAATTACAATAATGCTATTCCATTATCATTATCATAATAAACATTAACAATAAATAAGTACAATTTATTTAACTAATAATATGCTTCACCTTTTTGGAAAGTAATTACAATTATAGTAATGCCTATTAACTATAAAATTAAAATTAACACTTATTCAAAATTTAACATATAACATTATATTCCTAGGCATATTGTTTATGTACTAGTAAAGCATTTATCTTTATTTTTCAGATATATTTTAACATTCCAATGTAAATTTAAATAAAGAAAAATATAGTTACTGAAATAACTTTATTCATCATTTCATAAAACTACTTTTAAAATATCGTAAACAACCCTATAATTTTACTCCGCTATAAGTTCACTCTTCTTATAGAAAATTTCAAATTATATTAAAGAATTATATTGCTTAACCTTTTCGATGTTAGTTACGGAGACGCCACGTCTTTTGAAAAATTTTTGTCTGTATGCGACGCGATGTGATGCATTTAATGGTTGCATGCGCCATCTCTTGGTCAATTTTGGTCGCAATTTCTTCATTTTAGACTTATTTGATAGGAAATTCAATGCTTTCAATTTTAGTTCTAAAAACATCCGCATATAGCATTATACTTTTTCAAAAAAATCAATAATTTTGACAGCCGACTTGTTACACCCCTCTGTCTTTGTTCTCTGATTGGATACTACCAAATCTTCTAGGCGTGTTTCTAAATGACAGATTGACAAACGAGCAACACTAACAAAGACAATTCACGTTATACACATTCGTAATGATTTTGTTGTAATAATTACATTTATTGCAATTTTTTATGTTCACAAATAATAAAATATAGTTCTCTATCAAAATATAAAGTTTGTCTCGGAAAATTTTAAATATTAGAAGAAAAATACATTTGGAGAAATATCCGTAACAAAAAATAATTATTGCTACATAACGTAATCAGGAAATTCCTAAGGCGTGTTTCTAAATGAAGATTCAGACACGACAACGAAGCTGTGTACGTTCGTAATTGAAGTAAATAATAACATCTATCGTAATTTTTTACATTCATAAATAAGATTTGATGTTACTTTATGGAAATATAAAGTTTGATTTGGAAAATTTTAAATTTTACAAGAGAAATAAGCAAACTGGAAATAAAAAGAGAATTACTCGACCGCTGTTGATCTGAATAACGGCACAATCATTGGTTGAGTTATAATTCTTTTGTTTTACTGCTAACTATTTTTTACACATTTTTTAAATATTTTTTGACAGTTATTAACATTATTTTTATTTTTTCGTTACATTTAACCAATTTGAATCTAAAATTATTTAATTTTTAGAAGCTGAATTAAAAAAATTCTGTGTATTTTAGATTAATATTTTAACAAAAGAACTGATTGCAAATGACACAGACCAATCACATTGTTCTCAGATTTAAGTAGAGGGCCACTAGCTAAAAGAATCAGTTTAAGTAGAGGGCCAATAGCTAAAATCTTCAGTGAAAGGGTTAATATGCTTTATTTATCTGCTTTATAATCTATTATTATTATAGCATACAGATATTATATTTCATCAATCTTTCTCACAATCAAACAAAATATGCATTAAATATTTAAGTTTAATGATCTCTATTATTTATATAACTCCAGGAATATCAAATCATTCATTTTCTTCTTTCTCTCTATAAACAGTAAATAATTAAATAACATTTGTGATAGAATTTTTCTCTCCTCCTGCATTCACAAATATTGACAACTTTCAACAGTTTAGTTATTATTCTAACCAACCTTTAAATTATCATTTACAATGTAATATCCAGTGGTGATTAATAATGATTATAGTGAGGGATATGAATACAATAATAACAAACAAATATGAAATATCATGGTTACAGTGCTTTTTTCATATATCATAAATTCTGGTCATGGCTTTTACCTAAGCTATTACTGAACTATGGAAATAATTCGACTGCCCATGTACTAAATATACTGATCTTTGTTACCTGTATTTAATTCTTAACTCACAACAATATGATTCACATATAGTATTCCTCTTAATATCACTAGTATCTAGGATTTCATTTTACAACTAATTTCCCAGACCACTATCCTTCATCTTTCACATTCTGAATACTTCTCTTAAGATTTCAAAGAAATTCTAACTACATTACATAAAATAATCTCCAAACTACATTTCCAAAATAAATATCTAATATTAAACTCAATACAATTCAAAACATTGTATACATAAATGATTTCAATAAAATATCCATCATTATCACACATTCATTCACTTATATTATAATACTAGATAATTGAGAGATCAATATTTTTATTTTATTACATTTTAACAGCTACTCTGTAATGATATCTCAGAAACTCATAATCATATTTAAAAAATATGCATACTTAAGCATTCATAAAAATTTCCTTCAATACCTTTAGATAATCCACAAGGCTTTTCCTACCTTTGCATTACATTCATAAAACAATGAATGTACTTTTAATCATATAAATATGATTCTATCTGGCTTTAATAGTCAAGCAATATGATAAATGAAATAAAACATACATAAAAATATCATTGAAATGTATAATTTACCTTTAATTCCAACAATTATTAAAATTAAATATGGTAATCTTCTTCTCTACTTGATTGTCTGAACATAAAATAAGTTATAGGTATTTTATTTTCACCTTTCAGAAAATTAAATTTTCTGATATCTAATATTTTTCTTTATTTTTTTAAAATAAATTATTTCAAAATTAAAACTAAGCATATTTGTAATAATAAATATATTAACTAAATATTATTATTATTATTATTATTATTAAAAAATATTAATACTAAAAAATAGAAAAGTAATAAAATTCAAAGCTATTAAAGTTATTGTTTGCTTTCATTCCTCCAGCACTGAGCTTACTCCATTGCTATTGGTGATGGAAAAAGTTTAAACAAAACTTCTCTCTTCCCTGTCACACTGAACAATATTCTGTAACACACAAAATTAAATCTTTTAAAAGCTTTATGAAATACTGTCCATCTATCCTGGATAAATAGTCTATCTAAGTTCATTTTCTTAGCATTTTCACATGAATATGTATTTCAGATAAAAAAAACATTCATTAATATAATTTTCATATTGGGTAATAATTTTTCATGTATGTATATTTTTTTATCAGGCTAATTCAGACTTTTGGCAAAATATGACAAAATTACTATCTTTATCAAGAAGAGCTTATAAAACATTTAAAGAGTAAGGCTATTTATCAATTAATGAATATTTCAGCAGACAACATTCATTCTTTTTTTTTTTTACAAACATATATGCTTGTATTTAAATGGCAATAATTTATTAAGATTTTTATCTTTTCAAACATGCACATTTTAATTAAATAATTTCTTGCAATTTTTGTACAATCTCTTCATTTAGGTATTATTTTATATAAAAGATAATGGTAATATCATAATAATATCGGATTTATCTCTCTTTTAATAAGGAATGCCTTTAAAATGTATAATTCAAAAGATATTTTGTCTTAATCTTGATATACACACTTTAAAAATATATAATGTTCATTCAGGCTGCTCTTTAGACTAACTAGTAGTAAAACATTTTTACATAATCATTGCAGATAATATAAATATGTTCACATTAATAAAATTCCTTCATATGTATTTAATTCAATGGCATAATATCACATGTTTTTTCTTTTCTTTTTTTAAAGCACATGTAGCTTGTTAAATAGCTTTCCACAATTATTCTCAGCATTATGAAATGACATAAATTTCTCAGTAATTTATATTTATAAGTGTTTATCAAAATTATTAAATGTAAATGTTCTTCCACCTCACACATACTAATATTAAATATAAAGTTCTTATAAATTCTTAAGTTTTCCATGGTTATATAGTTGAAATTCTCAGACATCCTGCTAGGCATTAGGATGATACTACAATGACAACTATTGATCTCCATAAAGCTATTATTGTTTTATTAAGCTTCGATATGAAAATTTTACTGACAGGGAATGAATTAGTTTATCCAAACACTGGATACATTAAAATAATTATTTAAAATTATACTTTCAACTTTAATAAAAAAAATTTTTTTATAAAAAATTAAAACTTTTAAAGACATGACCAGATTAGACAAACAAAGCAAGACAAGATTAGACAAGAACTGAACTAGACTTGTCTAGACTGATGGAACACCTATATTTATACCTATTCTGTCCAGTGATTCCATTGGTTGGTCCAAGTTCTTCTTAAATACTAATTTACATATAAATTAAATTTTTCTGTCTACAATATAATTTTCTAAAACAATATGACTCATTATTTTAATATCATATAAAATTTATTTAATATTTTTATAATATAGAATACCTTCATTTAAACAATTAAAATATTTTTAATAACCTGAATATTAATTTTAAAATAGAAAATATTATTTAAACAGCATAATAAAAATTAATTGCTAGTTTTATGATAAAATTTACAATATTATTTTGTAACATTTTAATGTGTATAATTTTTACTAACAAGAAACTACAAATTAATATTGTTGCTTAATACATGAAAGCTCAAAGACAAATATACACACGTTTAAAGACATGTGACACTTTTAGAACATTCTAAAATAATTTAATTACTAACTATTTAAAATAATAACTTAAATAAATAAAATTATTTAAAATATATTAGATGTATTATACAATATTAAATTCTGTAATTAATCTATTGTTTTAACATAATATCCTTTATATATAATAAATATTAATTAATTTTATCTTTCAAATAACATATAATATATTACTTTTACCATTTAAATTACATTAAAACAACTTTAAAATACTCTAAATCTCTTTATAAACTTTTTATCTAATAAGTTTAAGCCTATTTTACTCACAAAATTAATATAAACTAATGTAGACTAATATAAATTTAAATTTTTTTAAAAAACTAGCTATTTTTAAATCCTTCTTCAACACTTCTACCATACCTTCTTTACTTTAAGTTACTAGCTCAATAATAAACAATCAAGAATAACAACAATAAAATTACAAAGAAAGCAAATCATATGTCACATGACCTAATTTAATAAGCTTGTATTATAAATGTTATATATATATAACAAAAATAAAGTATAAGACTCTCTATGGGGCTTGAAACTTGCAATACATCAAAACATAAGATAGACTTCAATGATAATTACAACATAGAGGTTTTAACATTGAGAAGTATATAAAATACAATCCACAATGGCATTGCTACCATCCTCTTATAATCATTAGGAAAATCCCCACAACAAACAATAACTAATATAATATTTCATTTAAATAATGTTTCAAATACTCTTCTATAATTTAAGAATCTCAAAATAATAACATTAAAACAAAAGTTACTTTAGATTAAAAGAATTAATGCTATCCTATGGCTATCTCAGGGATCATAATTATTCTATTCTAAAATATAATATAACAATTAGATTGATAATTAAATAATTGAATCACAAGAGGGATTTTACTGGGATCCAACCATTTAAATAAAATCACACTTACTATTACAAACCTGGATTAACCTCCTATTTGAAAATTAATCTAACTATAATAATAAGACATGAAAATTAACGATCACTATCTACTCATTACCTTCACTTAAATAATTTAATTTACTTTCCTAAGATTTATTCTCATACTTATACTAATAACAATCACTATAGAATACTCATTTTTATTATAATCAAAAGCTTTATTATACAATTATTATCTACAAAGTCTAACTCAATTAAATACATTTCTTAATTACTTAGCATTCACCCATTGTAATTCGATCCTTCAGAATTACAAACCTTAAAATATATTTGGTCAGTAACTTGTACTCTGAAATAATATAATACTTCTAAATTTATGATATAAAATATCTTTCAAAATTAGATTACAAAATCAGAATGTGACTCTTAAAACATACTATTAATTTCTATTATATGCTCTCCATTTTGTAATACTTAATAGTACTTTTCAAATAAATCTTCAAGATTCTTTTATATCTAATAAAAATATGAAGTATTACAAACTCCCTTTAATATAGTTATAATTTAAAAGCAATTGATAATTAATGTGTCAATTATAAATTCTTAAATATAACTCTTCAGATAAAGCATGTAATCAATATATGTTATGTATAATTCTATGTGGATAATGCGATTTATTAATATGACCTTGTGATGGAAATGACTCTCAAATGCAATGAAATTACTAATACAAAATTAAAATATTCATTTATTTACAACAATAATAATGAACAACAACAGCTATACAACTTATGTTAAATAATTCACTAACAAAATAGTCATTTAACTGTTTATAAATTTGCAATAAAATTATTTACATTCATCAAAATAGACATAATAATTATTCTATACATTTTAACCTTCACCTCATATTCATTATCTAGTTCTTTAAAATACTAAGTTCATTGTTCTTACCATTCTGTATGCTTTCATACTATTATTATACAGTTTTACAATTCATGATTTATCTTGTAGTTATCTTCTTAATCATCTTTCCCTATTTGCCTTATATTTTGTAACTCTAGATATTTTAATAAAATTATAATATTTAAATTATACTTCATATTCAAAATTTGTATAAAAATATTGCACTATAATCTCATCAACAAAAATTATTGCTGCTGTGGTAATGTTACAAAAAATATATAAAAACGATATTTATAATGTATTCAAAATGAATAGTAAAATTAAGGATTCTTTTTCATATAATGTAATTCATTTTATACTTTAATTCTCTATCTTTCACTTATATTTTCTATTTGTCTTTGATCTCAGGTATCATTATTCATATAATAATTTATTTAAACCAATAAACATCACATGACTACTTTCTCTTATGCTTGTGCATAACTGTTGTTAAAACAGGCAAAACTCACTATATATATTGCCACACACAGCAAGCTAGAGTAATCAATGGATGGCAGAAGGCTTGTCATAAAATCCTCATCTAGTGCCTACTCATCCACTAGTCTAGGGATATTGGATGAGTAGGCACTAGATGGGGATTTTATGCACAAGCCTTCTGGCATCCATTGATTACTCTAGCTTGCTGTGGGTGGCAATAAATATAGTTAGTTTTGGCTTTTTTAACAATAATAATTTATTCAGATTTTATTTAAATATAAAGTAGTTGTTCTGTATATGGTCTTACTACTTTTAAATTAATCTATCAAAACTTAGGAAGAAAAACTATAAAATTCTTAAAATATTTAGTCAACTTTCGATGCCTACTATATTCTTATTTACCCAAAACTTCATAAATAAGAAATTGATTTTATCAAAAATACTATATCATAACAGAGGGATAGAGGTTTTCTTTATTTATGAGGTGTCATATTTTGGCAGGTAATCAGTTTTCTAATGATCTTATCCCAATTTCGCCCTGGCTTATACAGCAAACACTTACAGTATATATTACTCTCATGTCTTTGCAAAAAATCCTCTCATCTTATTCTAATAAACTATATGGGTGTCACAAAGATTAATCTCATTCAACTATTCAATTTGTTCTTCAGGATGATATTTTTATATCCTATTCTGGAATTTCAACTCATTTTTTCCTACTGTGTCTGCAGAATCTATTACTATACTACCTGTGGACTAATAATAAAATCCAATCTTTCCACTAAATATTTTTCTATCCACATTTGAGATCATATTACCTTTATCATTATCAATATGATCCTTTTTTTATTTATATAACAAATGAGATCATGATTATTATTATTTTTTTACATTAACATTCACTCTTTTCTTACTGTCATAAATAACATTATGTTTTATAATTATTTATTTTTATTGTCATAGAATCCTATAATTTTTTATTTATCACCACTAGTTCATTTTCCTTTGTCAAATATACTTTATGACAATAAAGTTGAACTACCTCTACAACACATTTACCACAGTCAATTTTAAATATATATATATCAGCTAAATTATAAAGTTAAAATATTATACTCCACAACACTTTTATGTTATAACTCATATATACTCTCTTCATATCTTTAAGCAAATTCTTCATTCTTTTCTCCTTTTTTTAAAAACAAGAATGAATAACAAAAAGGTTAATATCTTTTTGCTTTATTTATATTTCATGTCAAAAAAAAATACTAATAATAAATTTAAAATTAAAATACTTTTCTCTTAGTTTTTTTTTTTTAAAAAAAAACCCCATTTAATAGTACCATGGTAACCCAATAGATGTTCACCATTCCTCATGAGTTTGGGTGCTTCTTATATCTTTTTGCTAGAAACACATGTATATTTAAACAAAACATTTGACAAATAAGCACAATGCTAACTGGACAAAAGTTCTGAATTGGATGCGTCATTCCTTCTTGAGTATTTTAAAGTTACATGTGTATAATTATACTCTTGAAAAATACATTAATGAAAGAGTTTAACAAATCTTCTCAATACATTTTCACATTATTTTTTCCCAAATTACAAAACTTTAAAATATGTTTAATTAATTCATCAATAAGTTTACTTCAATTTATTCACCTTCCTCTTGCTTATTAATCTTGTACTATTTAAATACATATCAATAAATTCATTTATTTTTCCTGACTATAGTGTATCCTCTTTGTAATGGTTATCCACTATTAAAATGTTAAACAGACTTTTTTGATTTTCCTTCCCCTTTTTCCTGTTCCTTTCTTATAATAATATAATAAAATTCCACTTTCTATTAAAACATAAGAAATATTAATTCATCTTTTATCTGTCCTCTTTTTTTATTCATTATTAAATATATGCTAAACATTTTCTTCTTCAAAAATTTTTCAAGCTATTTATCATACACTTTATTAGACTTATCACTCTCAAATAAGTCATTATTTTCAAAATCTGATAAAATACTTTTACAAGTTTTAAAAAGTTATTTCTAGGGGTTTTAGACTTGTTTTTCATTTTTAATATATGACTAATAAAATTATGTAATTTGACATAAATAAACTAATGTTTTCTTACATGAATGCAGACATATTTTTATTTAAGAAAATGTAGTTGTCTCTTCTTTCTTATGATTATCCCAAATAAGAATAGTAACTTTAGATCTTCTTTTAGATATCATTTTAGTTATAAGTAGATGATCAAGACTGCAATTACATTACAATAAAAAAAACTTGTTTACACTCACTCCATGACATTAATGATTAATATAATATATTTTATATCCTTAAACAGCTTTTAAATATTTTTGCCATTTAAAACTTTAAATATTTTAAAAATTTATAATTTTTACTGAGAAATAATATTAAAACAGTTCTCTGCTTTATTTTTTTCATGAATGTGTACCTTGATTGTCTTCTTCTCCCTTTCTCTTAAAAACCCTGGGATAAAGTGACATCAGAAAACTACTTACTTAAATCTCATTGGTCAGTATCCCAAATCAACTATTACAACTTTTAAATAAATAGTTTTCTGCCTCTATTTAAAATAATTAAAATCAATAAATATTTTACAAATGAAACTAATGTAAATCATTTCTTTAAAACTAAAGTATTAAGTATAATTATGTTTTAAATATATATTATTAATTGAATTTAAATATAGTTTAATAAGAAATATTTATATTTAAAATATATTATTATTATGATAATTTTAAAATAAATTATTATCTCGTAATCTTTAATTGTCCCTTCTTTTACTTACTACAATTCTATATATTTAGCTTTTAAAGAAACATTGTAATAAAAATAAATTAAAACCAACTTTATAAGTAATGATGTTTATTTGGATTAACAACTATTGTATTGAAATTATATAGTGGATTATAATATAAATGATTATAAATAAATATGGTTATTAAATCTCTACAGAATTTTATCTTTAATATGCACTAGTCATTTATTCATGTTATACCAAAATTTACAGCTACTATTATCTTAATTTTAAAATAAATATTTTGGAGCTATAATATACATTTTATATTTTATTCCTATCATGGATAACCAATCAAAAGGTTACAATATATATGCAATTAGAAGAACTTGAACTTATGATTTTTAGTCTATTCATCCTTCACTCCATCTCAAGTAACTAATATACATGATCACATACATGGGAAAAAGGTACATGATCTCAATATATGTATTCTGTGCAGAATCAATGGCTAGATCATAATCTCCCACACACATATATAATCAATTCACAGTTTATATTAAGATAACACTTTCTTAAACTTTAATGGTCAGGCTTCAGTTTTCTCACCTTTCCAACTATTTAACCATCCATTTCATTGAAAATCAATAAGGTAAAACTCAATTTATTAGATTTGATATTGTAGTCATACCCATGTAGATATTATATCAACTTAATTTCTCATATTATCAGACCATTATGTATCTATATATATATACACCTTTACTCTGCTTAGCAATATTTCACAATAGCGATCATCATCAATTTGTAACCACTACTTCGCTTTACAATCGATTATTCACTATAACAATAGGGAAATTTAAGAAAAAAATTTTTTTTACCAGCCATCTTGAATTTTGCATCACTGATGATATCAGAGAATAGGTATTTTAAATTCATTTTACCCAAAAGTAAAAGTACATTACTGTAATACGTATACAGGTAATGACTTTGCTGTAATTGTTTAGCACATACAATATTTTATTCACAAAACACAATGTTAGTGCTGCATTCAGTATTTTAATTATAGGATGTCTTAAAATATATATAATTACTGAATCTATAATACTGTATACATATAAGCGTTGAATGTCTTTAGAAAAATTAAACTTTATTTAAATATAATGTACAATACTTTGATTATTTAAATAAAGTTTAATTTTTCTAAACATTCAACACTTATATTAGATGATGAAGACAGTACAACTAAACTACCATCATCACAAACTTTCAGGAAAACACTTAATATTAAATTGTGTGTGTGTGTTCCTTAATTACTGTACACCCAAGTGGTTTCAAATCAAAAGAAAAACACTATTTTAAAATGTTAATTTTGAATTAGAAAAAAGTTTAAAAAGAGAAACAGATTGCATTTAAAATAAGTGTTAATGAATAATCTTTCTACATGAATGGGGGGTGGGACACTATTACATTACTAAAAATATACAGTAAGAAAAATAAACTTAGCATATGTTTTAGAAAATTAGAACAGTTAGATTTTTTTTTCTTTTAAAATAAGTTGAATTTTTTTTTTTCTAAAGTTGACTGATTTATGATACACATTAAGCCTTTTGTTTCTCTGGAGTACAGTAATAAGTCTTTATGTTCAATTAAATAATTTATAATTAAACATTGTTTTTTAATTTGAATAATTTCACATAAATAATAAACATAAATGTACAGTAATATGTACTGTAATACAAATTTTAAAAAAATGCACTTCAATATAAATTTTTTTTTCATTACGATAAAAAACTTCTGTGGAAGAATATAAAAAATCTTAAATTCAAATTTAGTTTCAATTTCTTTTTCTTTTTGCTGTACTGTACTTTTTAAACAGTGAAAATATGCATTTTTTTTCTAGTGATATAAAACTTTTCTTTTTAGATACCATATTTAGTCATCATTGCCATGAAAAAAATTCAAGAAAATCTTTGAGCTTGGAAACCAATGTGGATATTTTATGTCAACTGGAACCAACCAATTTTTTCCCCATAGACCCCCATTATAAATACGTATCTTGTATATGATATTCTTGCTTAATGATGAGTTTTGGAGGACCAATTGCCATTGCTAAGCAGGGTAAAGATGTAATATATATATATTTGTTGAACAAACACATATGGTCTGTTAGCCTATACACATTTATAGAAGCATATATATCCTAACTAAGTAAACAATAATTCGAATTTTAGAATATACCTAGAATTAAAAAAAAGAATATAAAAGTTACAATTGATATTGCTTGTGTTTATTTTATGCAGTAAATATTATGAAATTTTATTATGTTCTTTTTTCAATCAAGGCATGTTAGATGAACAAGTAGAATATTTTGTATAAAGCTGAGATATATATTCTGCTTGCATTAACGATTACATATATATATATCACTTAATTTTCTAGTTTTTTACATTTTGTCGTTAACCCTTCACTTATTTTCGAGAGTAGTACGTCATACACAAAGCATAAAGAGTATGAAAACCCTTGAAAATAGGATATATGTTTTAATAGATGCAAATGTAAAAAGTATTCCTTTGTAAATAAATGATTATTTGTAGAATTATTAATTAATATTTAATTGATAAATAAAAGTTTATTTAAACTCGAGCATTACATATAATAATGTTTTATGAGGGGGTATGGCTGAAATATAATAAAATTTCCCTTTACTTCACAATTGCATGGATAACATTTAAATATTTAAAATAAACTTATTACTTCTCTACACTTCAAATCATATAATAAATTTTTCCTTTATTCCACAATTGCGTGGATAATATTTAAATAATACATTTGGAATAAACATATTACTTTCTCTACCCTTAAAATCATCATCATCATCATCAGTTACCAGAAAGTGAAGGTAAGGTGAAGCCTATTCAGATTATATATTATTCCATCATCTACTGTTTCATTTAATTTGACTGCACCGAGATGGCGCTTAATATAACTTAATGTTCGATTTTATTATTCTCCCTCTCGCTCTCTTTCTTTAATTACACTATATATAAATAGTAAAATAACAGGTAAAAACTTATTAGATTTTCAAACATTCTAATAACTTGATGGTAATATCTTTTATAAATTATAAAAGCATTATTTCAAATGAACTGTTACTTTACTTCGTGGGGTGATATAAAAAAATAATTTTTGAAAAACAATTCAAGTTATTCTTTTTTTTTTTTCTAGTTTTAAATATAAGAATGTTTTTAATCAAATACCATAGGATTTGCCTCACATCAACAAATATCATTAATAATTCACAATGTTAAAAGAAAATAGCTAGATGATCAAAACAATTCAATTTTAAAATTAAATTAGACATTATTTTTAGAACAATATTGGTTTCTTATTAAATAATACAATAAACTTATTTTTATATTTATTATATAAAATATAACAATAACTTTATATAGACAAAAATGTTCAGTATCTATCTATATTATCTATGTGTTTGATCAATGCCTACTTTCTTATGAATTGAATAAATACATTTTCAGTTTTTATGGGTTGATTAATTTACATTGGGTTTTTTTTTTTTTGTAAAAGTCATTGATTATATATATTCATTATAAATTTTTGTTAGATTTTTGAAGGTTTTTGAAAAATTTCAAAAAGGAAATCGACGTGGAAATATCCTAATAGAGGCATAATAACAACATCTCTAAAAATTATAATCAACCTTATTCTGGGGAGTTAGGGCTTGCTTTAAGAATACACACTAGCAAAATAAATTTGAATTATATAAAAAGTAAAACTAGCCTATGAATAGTCTATTGAAATGTTAAAACTTTTTCACTAGACCTATATAGAAGAATTGTAAAAGGAAGAAAAATAGTTTTTTATTTTTTTAAACTAATAATTGATAAAAATTTGTTCCTTGATTTACACTTGAGTATGGATAGCAAGTATCAATAATTGGGATAACTACAGACTTGAAAAGTATTCAAAATTGGGTTGAAAACGAAAAATATTACCAAGTTTTATTTAGCTAGATATTTATCTGAAGTATAATATATCATAAAGAATGAATATTTGATAAATAATTTGCAATTACAACATTTTCATTATATGCTCAACATATTTAAATCTATCATTTATATCTGACAAATCATTATGTGTCTAAAATTTTCTTAAATGAACAAGATTTATATGAGTAAATCTCAGCTTGTTAGTGGTCTAAAAATCAAATTTTAGAAATAAAATAAAAAGATTGTGTGTATATCTAAACATGCCTGTGTATGCATGGGTGGGTGATTTATAAATGCAACATTTTATTTGTGATTGGGAAAGTGTACACAACACACTAACTCCTAAAATAAGTTATTTCTATATGTATATGTATGGGAAATGATGATCTGGACCAACTGATGAGTGCTGGTTCAGTCCAAAATACATAAATTAGAGATCATTTTTTACATGCATGTGGTTATGTGTATCAGTCGTATACGATGGAATAGATAGATGTAGGATGATTGAAAGTCTGAGTTAAAAATATATATATAATAAATGACATTTTGTATATAATTTGTAAATAACAATAACACTATTTTCAGTGTATACACAATATTAAAACTATTAATGGATGAGTGCATTTTTTGCACTATATTAGATGCTCATGATAGTTACATATCTGACTACTGTAGAGAAGTTGCTTTCAGCTGCTAATAGTTCATTTGTTATGTATAATTTGTTTGGCACATTGATTATATATGTGTGTATGTACGTGTGTGAGTGGATGAGTATGCGGGTAAGTTAATAATGATTATTTGATGGGAAATTCTGTATATCAGTTTAAATGTAAGAAATTTAAAAAAAACGTTTTATTGCAATTTAAGAAAACATTCATGAAGGTGGGTTGTTATTGTACAAAAATGTTAACTACTTTTTATAAAACTATTTTATTTGACTGCCATTATACTGATTAATAAAAAGTTTTTAATTACAATCATAAGGTACAAAAAATTTAGTTAGTCTAATCAAGATAGTTTTAATCCATATACACAGAGTGTCCCATTGCATGGTTAAAATAATTATAAAAATAACTAATTTCCAATGAATTTAAAAAGAACATAGAAATTGCTTTAAAATGTTAAAAGATTTTGAAGATCACTAGATTTCAAATGAATTCATAAAAATGGTATGTGTTTTACTAAAAACAACCATGTGTAAACTTTTATTTAGATAAAAAGAAAGAAGAATTATATAAAATTCTATAAAATGATTTTTAAAATACTTTAGTGATGGTATAAGAAAATATTGTTATGAAACAGCAATCAAATTATTAATATGAGACAATAATATTTTCAAAGAGATTAAATATTATATTGATATTGAAAGGACATTTTTTCATTAATAAAAAGAGAAGATAACATAATAAATATGGGATATCATCATGATGTTCATGGAAGAATTCTATAAAGAACTATATTTTAAAAGCAAAAAACAAAGGAAGTATACAATAACAACCTTGAAATGTCATATTATCTCATTGGAGAGATGAGACAAGCACTTAAATGAATGAAGAAAAGACAATTTTATAAAAATATGCATATAAAGAAAAAACATTTTGACAGATTTACTACAAAGGTATAAATGATAATGATTCAGAAAATTATTAAAATAGTATAATAGTAATATTGGCATTTAAAAAGAAGATATTACAATTTATAAAAGATTTATAGTTTTATCAGTTTTATAAATGTAGTTCAAATAGAGGAATTTTACAGGTTTATAGATTTAAATATAAGAAATTTAACAAGAATTCCCTATGTATTTTTATAAATAATTTTCAGTTATAGTATATTGAAGCAAACTAACAATTAAAGCACATAATGTAGAACTAAAATTATACAATCTAGCAATGGATGTTGTCTGAAGAACTTAAACCAAAAGTTAATTTACTTTCAGCCTGTTAATTGTTATTCAGGTAATAATACTTTATATGAATAAAAATTTAAAGTATAACACTTTCTAAATAAGTTTTTTCTATAATGAGTATGAATTTTAAATAGATTGTTACAGGTTTATGGATTAGAATATTAAAAATTTAATTATAGTTCTTTGCATATCTTTATAAATAATTTTCAGATATGATGAAGAATATATTACATAAATTATAAATGTAGTATTGTTTGAGGCTAAATGGGTTTGTAAGTAATCATTAAAAGCCAGTCATTATTTAGACAATCACAATATCATAAACAATCAACAATTTCAAACTGTTGTCAAAGCAACCTCCTTTTAATATTTATTATTAAAAGAATGTTGTCTTGACAACAGTTTGAAGTTGTTGATTGTTAATGATATTGGGATTGTCCAAGTGTTGACTGGATTTTAATGATTATATAAATTATGTCTTATGGAACTTAGATAATAAGTTACAATTGAATTCACTTTTGATTTTGTTAGATGGCATAATTTTAACTTGCCATACCCGTTTTTATTTGATACTTTGCTTCATTACATAATAGATAAAAATTATTTCTAAAAATGTTCAACAATTAAATATATGAATCTTAAAAAAATCTATTTTAAATATGTAACCTATTGTAAAAGTATTATGATTGTGAAAATATTTTTACACATATAAAATATTATTGTCTGACATAATGATTCTTATATAAACTTATATTATAAATTAAAAATAAAATTATAAGATTTGGGTTTGAATGAAATTATTTCAGCAAATATTATAGTTAGATGTCATAATTCAGTTTTCAATATCTATTTTTAATTGATACATAAATTTATTAAATCATAGATAAAAATTAATTATAAAAGTACAAAAAAGAATTCCCATAAAATTTCTAACATATTCTTCACATAATACTCACTTAGCCTCATGAATGTAAGATAGTAATTAATGATTTCCTAACAATAAAGGAAAGTTATCTTTTGATATTTATATGAATATAATCCCTTACTTTACATTCTTTACACTATAATAAATCCAAAAAAAGTATTTAATTTATCATATGCAACTATTTAAGGAAGATTGAGTTTTCTGAATCTTCATATCTATAAAGTGGTTGCCTAAGTTTAAATCATTTTAATAACTTGGGATAGAAATAAAAGAAATTTGTTTCCTCCAATTAAAATCAGGGCAAAAGAGCTATTACAGGTTGATAGAGAAACCTTCCTTTAGCATCTGAATTGGCAAATAGTAATAAATAGTTTTCTAGTTATATCTAATATAATGTTATCTCTGCTTGTTTATATAGTTAAAACCCTTCAATTTCTATTGTTTATATTATAATAAATTCATGAAAATATTTCATTTAGTATATGAATATTGATCCTGGTAGCTTCAATATAACAAATTAACAAAACAGAAAATAATCATAAAAAAAAATTAAAATAATAGAAAACAGTATATAAGCAAAGCTATACAATTAGTTTTTCTTATCATGATTAACTCAGTAGATCTTGTTACAAATATAGAAAAATAACATCTTTGAAGAGAATAAAGCATGACTTTTATCTCAACTATACATAGTAAAATTGACTGTAAGATGAATGAAGATGTACATGTTTGTATTGAGTTAATGTAAATGTATATATTCAGAGTGATACATTTATTTATTGGCCAAAAATTCAAGCTAATACTGCAAATGATACATTTAGTAATTAAAGGATAAATAACAATAATAAATCATTTTTCTCAATTATTTTTATTTAAAAATAAATAAATAAACTATTAATCTATAAATTGTGTTTATTATTTGACTTATGATGATTAATTTATAGAACAATAGAGCATAATGTAACTGAATGCAATATACATTTTAAAACAAAAAAAGTCTTTGAAGTAGTAAAAACAAAATAAAATTGTTATATAAAACTAATAAAAATATAATGGGTTTTTTTTTTTTTTGATTATAGAGAAACAGGAAGACCTAATCTTTTTTCTCACTAACAATACTTCTAAAGAACAGAAGAAATAATTTAAAATTCAAACATCTCTCCCTCAGAACTCTTCTATAAAATCTTCAAATGCTGAGACAATTTTAAATCAAAAAGATTTCTGATCAAACTAATATTATTAATACATAAATAATGTCTTTGAAGCATTACCTGTAGATTATGGTGGACCTGAGAAAGAAAGCATTGCTTCGAAAGGAAGAAAGACCATGGTGGACAATAAAGACAATAATATAAAGCAAATAATTAGTAACAAAGTTTATATTATTTAATTGATGTTACAGCCTTAGTAAATATTACTTAATATAATAATGTGCGTTTAAAATAAATTTATATATATATATATTTTAAGAGTCATAGCATCGGCCGGGACGCGAACCCGCAACCCGGGCAACTGCCTGCAAGTGCAAGGCAATCGCGCTGACCTCTCGACGACCAATCCAAGACATAAATTTATAATTACAACTTTAAATTATCGTAATAGATTTCTTACTATAGGATCTTTCCATTGACTCGTTGTAAATCGAAAGATTTCACGAGTAATAATGTATAATAAGAATTGTGGACTTAATCAGTGAAATATTGAATAGTTTCACGCTCTTAGATCTAACCGCTTCAGCTTCACCTATTCATATATAAAAGTAGGTTGAAGTAAAGAAGTTGCCCTTTTTTCTTCCAAGGCATAAGCTTGTCGTTAAGACATATAGAGGTCCCTATCTTCGCATTTTTTAGACGCATATTCCTGAGGTTTACAGCCTTAGTAAATATTATTTAAAAATTATATATATAAGTATTTTTTTTGTTATATTTTATTTGGGTTAATTATTTGAATATTCAAATCTAAATTTTATTATTTTGACTGGTACATATTTTAATGCATATTGGGGATGTACATTTATCCAAAACATTTAACAAAAAAATATTACTTTTATATTAAATTAAATTATACTTTCTAAAATTTGGCTGACATGTTAATTTTTTTTAGGATAAATAAATATGTTACCTTAAATGTAATTTTATTAAGGAAATATAGTTAATGGTATACGTTATATATGATAAAGTGATAAGTGAATGGGTTGGTATTTGCTTTATATATAATGTGGGAGGCGTAAGTAAAGAATATCTAATTCAATGCAAATATTTTAAAAGATTCTTTGCGTTATAGACAAACAATATTATATATATAACGTCTAATACATATGTTGAATAATTGGAGTGTATGATTCAATTGTAAATAAATGTATTGTGACTAATAGATTATCATCTTATAATTGTGTGCGAATTCATTTATTAAAGCATAAGTTTTTTTTTTCAATTTATATAAAATAAATTTCTGTACATTTATCTATTTTATTTTAAAAAGAAAATAGGAAATTTCAAGTTAATAGAAAGTTTAATACATTTTTTAGAATATCACCTAAATAAAAATGTTAAACCTTATCTCTAACTAGTATTTATTTAATTATTTGTTATTTTTTGATTTTCTTTCTTTATTCAATGTCAAGCAACTTTTTATTTTATATATATGCATATTTCTATAATAAAATTATATTATTTTAATAATATAATTTTATTCAACCACTTATTTATTTTATTTTGGTTACAATAAATATTTATGAATATCAGCTGTTCTTATAGGTTGCAACACAGTTTTATTATGTATTCTATTATTAACAAAGCAAAGCAAAACTCCATATAGTAGTGCCACCTGTGCTAAACAGAGTAATCAAGGGATGCCAGAAGGCTTGTGCATAAAATCCCTATCCAATGCCTACTCATCCAATATCCCCAGCCTAGTTTCTGGCTTGTGGCCTTCGTCAGTGAGGAGCTTTGGATCTGAGAGCACTGCATCTAGATCTTAGGATCTAATGCAACCCTCTAGCAACCACCTTTTATCTCTACTTAACTACAAAACTATGAGCATGAAATTAAAAACACAAAAAATATTTTCAATCTAATCATGTGATGCTTGCTGGTTTATTCTATTATTACCCACATAATAGTTGATATTTGTGTCATGACTTGTTTTCCTGGTGTGCTTGTGGCAATGGTTTAAGATAACAAAGGTAGAGAGACATATCCTATGTAGCATTCATAAAATATGAATATTGTGAGATGGAATTGCTAATTGAGATGTAATTTATAGATTAAATGATTCACTGATCACATTCTATATCAAGAATGGCCAAGATGTTGATCATAGTTTACTAGTGAACCACTAAGTATTTGGAATGAGGGTCTGAATTAAAAAATGTAATGGTAACCAATGATGCTACATTGTCCTAGATTAAGTTTCTGTACATTAGAGAAATATATTTTGGTCACATGCACAGATAAGAATTGGCTCTTCATAATTCAGATGTTTGTGTGTAATCAGACTTTTGATGATGAATGGATCTAATAATATATCTGCCTTCATTCAAAATGCATGATGATGTTTACATTGATTACAAATTTATCAGTTCAAATATGTGTACTGCACAATGCAAAGACACAACCAATAGCATTGAAGACATTCAGATAGTTACAGTGCACTAATTTAATTAATTTATTATAAAAAAATTAGTATTTTATCATACTTTAAAAGAAAGATATAATATATGGAATAATTGCAAAGAAAAGATAAACATACAATTATATAATAGAAAACAGTTTTTCTTCACAATGATGAACCCAATGTGTATGTGTATGTATTATATATCTCATGCAAGTATTATCACTTTCAAATGCAGGAAATGTTTGAAAAACATCTTAAACCCATGCACATAATATACAGGGGGGGGGGGGGGGGGGGGGGGGGGGGGGGGGGGGGGGGGGGGGGGGGGGGGGGGGGGGGGGGGGGGGGGGGGGGGGTATGATTGAATATTTGTAAATACAGTAACTAAATAATTAAAAAAATTATCCACTTAGGAGTGCTTTCGATTATCCTAGTAATCTTTGTCAACTAAAACTTTGAAAGGCTAACCTTCCCACAATTCTGTGATCTTAACATTTGCTGCTTGCCTGTTAATTAAGTCATGGTTATATTTGTATATTAGCGTAGCTTCCCTTATTTTTCTTTTATTGTTATTTTTTTCAATTTGCAATATTTTTACATTATTAAAATTGAAGTCAAAACCATAAATACGTGGTTTATTATGATCATAAAAACAGATGCTGAAATATTATTACCTAGTATACAATTTTGTTTCAATTTCTGAACTCATTTTTATAATAGCAAATGTTCTTTAGTTCTTTTTTTCCCAATGTACATCTAGATTCACCTCCACACCTAAATATCCATTTATAAATGACACAATTTTTATTTATAAATGAGGTTTTATTTTTGGAGTTATTTATTAATTTGTTTAATGTAGAAGGTGTGTAAAATGCAATATCACATAAACCTTTATAAATTTTCCTTATAAAATTTACTTGATCATTTGAAATATATGGTATTGATATCCATATTTTTTTATTAGCAGGGGAATCAATATTATTATTAAAAATTTTATTCTTATATTTTGCATTAAAATCTCTAATAACATTACATATATGATTATAATTGTAGCCAACATTTAACAATTCATTTGAATATATTTTAATATGTTTGCCTTTATCCGATGAATATTTGCAAATACTGCCATTTTGTATGACATTGCCACTTTTAATTTACACCTGGGTCTTGTTTTATGCGGATTAATTTAATGTGATTTTGAAGTTATGCGATTCATGTTTCTTCTTAATATCTTTCATAATTCACTATATTTATTAGATATCAAGAAATTTAAATTATTAAGACAATCTTAGCTTTTATGTAAATAACCTATTTATACTAATGAGTAAATAATAATAATAGATTTATACTTACATATAAAAATATCGCAATAAATATTCAAAAAATTTAAACTTTTAAAACGTATTTTGCTATATATAATAGAAATAAATAATCTTTTAGATTTTTAAAATAAAAAATGAAGATTTTATAAACTGAAACTAATCTTTCTAATGATAATGTATAATCTTTTTGTTTTGATTGCGATCTCATTTTTTTAAATATAGAAACAGAAAACCATTAACACAGCACAAGACTGAAAGTGGTGCTAGTAGTACATCACATCACGAATAAAAATAAAGTAGCTAACAGGTTTCTCTGGGCATAATTACTGAGAGATTCTTGACTTCATTTAAGGAGAAGCCACAATACATCAAATCTGATTTCTTACCAATTTACAAATGAAAGCTAGCAGTAATGATTAAAATATGTATGAAAAATGTAAAATTAAATACTGTAGTTAATACAAAAAGTAAAAAAAGTTTGTCTTGTATTAATTTTTTTCAAATATTTGAAAGTTTTTATTAGTCATACTTTATTTGCTTATTTTTTTAATGTGAATTTTAAAGTAATTTTTCTTTGTTGCTTTGCTTTTATGTGAATTCTGAAAATTACAGAACCTATCCCCCATTTTTCAAGGTAAGTTAAGTTTATTTTTGTGTGATTTTTTTTAATGTGGGTTTTCTGTGGAACCTATCTACTGCATAAAATGAGACCCAGGTGTATATGGAATATAACCTCTTTTTATTATTGGTTTAATGGTTGTACAGTAATCCAACATGCATTGATTTCTAGTTATTTTAAGATCAAGAAACTGAACGTACATTAAATTTTTGTCTGTCATTATCCATTTTAGGTCTTTTAAACCATTTTTTCATTCAAGAGAACAAAAAAAGTCACATGGTTAGAAATCAAACGAATATGACTAACAGATAAGCTGGATAATGTTGAATTAAATTAAAAATTGTTTTTCCACTCAAGTCTGCTCGCAGATGATTATCATGGTGAAGCTTGCATTCCTCACTTTGCCATAAAATATTACATTTTACCACATCACACAAACATTTCAGAAGTTGTAGATAAAACATCATATCATTAAGAACTAATTTACGGAGAAAAATGTCATTTGCATAAAAAAATAGCATTATTTTAACATTGGACTTCACATGCCATGCCTTTTTGAGACATAGTGAATTTGACAATTTTATTAAATTTTTCAAAAACATGAGTGCTCCTCAAAACAGCTTTTTTGAAATTTATTCAAGCATTAAAACTGTTTTCCTTGCTGTTTCTGCCATTATTAAAAATCAGCAAATACACAAAATGTGCTTTACAAAAAAATGTACTACATGGCACTATGATTTTAAACAGTAATGTAATTTGACAGATTGATGCAAAAGGGTCCCTGAAAGAGATATCTAACAGTAGAAATATGTACAACAACAGACACACCAAAAAAACAATTTTGGTTATTTTTGAGCCTCCCTTGAATTAAATACATTTGGGTACCTTCTTTGATAATTGAAATAACATTCACAACATTATCAGAGCTAAATTGCATTTCTTGTTACTTCATTTTATCTATGATATCTATTTACACTCTTTAAAAGATCACAACCCATTTGTATAATATTAGCAACATTTTTCAATATTCACTTGATTTGCAATCCATTAATCTTCAAATTATTTATCTGATATTGAAATAAATT
The DNA here is from genome assembly GCA_028023455.1 of Epiperipatus broadwayi. Classification (NCBI taxonomy): domain Eukaryota; kingdom Metazoa; phylum Onychophora; class Udeonychophora; order Euonychophora; family Peripatidae; genus Epiperipatus; species Epiperipatus broadwayi. Next base: position 6,162,842 of record JAQFVV010006244.1, on the reverse strand, counting down.
TGTTGGTAGTTTTTAATTTTTTAGGCTAATAATATCTTAATATTTTAAATTATTTAGTATTAACATCCATTTTCTTGGCAGTTTTTTGAGTCGTTGACTTGCAGTTTAATTATACATTTCGAACAGGCAGTCTTATGACTTCATAAGATTTCCAGAGATATTCTTTAGATAATTTTCAGTTGACTGTTCTTCATTATCTCTCCAAGATTTTTATTCTAAATACTATATTGCATAGATAATCAACCATGATAGTCAAATTATTCATAGTATTATTATAAAGTAGCACAATGTTGATAAAAATTCTTGCTTCATGGATGCAACCAACTTGAGGTCAATTTGTGGGATTAGTTTGCTGAACCATTGATTCCCTAGTATAAACTTGAATTATTTTGGGGGTTGTTTTTTGATTAATAAAACATTTGATTAATTTATCTCATGCTTTGATTGGATTAAGTAAAATTAGTATTAAATAATAAAAACTGGTAGAGGTCTACCAAGGAGTAGTAGATGAATAGTATATTTAAAAATTCTCTGTAAATAATTTTGACTTGTCATATATGGTTTATTGCATATTTTCCTTGAATGAGGTTTCTGTTTTTGTAATGTCTTTATCCTTTTTATGCTTTCAAAACCTGTTTACTTCTAAGTTATGTAATTATTTTGTAACACTCACCTTTCAGCAACAACTTATTTTATTTGAAGTTTGGATTAAGTTGAAAGTTGTAGATTTGTTAGACAATTTTCAGTTATGACACTTCTAAATATCACATGACCACCAATACATATAGTGAGTTTTGCCTGTTTTTATGACACTTTTTTTACAATTAATGCAGTTTAATTGACTTGGAATTACATATTTCCAATAATGCATAATTTTTCTAATAAATTATAGTTAAGAAATGTTCTCTCTCAAGTGCCTCCATTCTTCTAAATATTATTACAGATTTTTTTTTCAATTTTTTTTATTTTAACCACATACGTTCATTATCATTACTTTAAATATATATAATTAAAACTGAAGAAACTATTTTCACTGAGTTATGTAATGTCCACAATTATAAAAAGATAAAATGATCCTGACCTATCTTTTAACTCTGTTGTTATATAAGCTTAGATTTTTGATGTAGTTTTTTCAACTGTAGGATGAATTTGATCTGTTTTAATTTATGTACAGATCAAATGATCTAAAATCACAATTAAAATAATAAATCAAATTCATGGTTTAAAACTGAAGTCAAAAAATTAACCTCACATAACAACAGAACTAAAAAATAGATTATCATTCCATCTTTTCATAATTGTTGACATTACATTACTCAGTGGGAGGTAATTACTTCCATTTCAAATGCATACATATGTACATTATATATGCACACATTTCTTTTTGTATGCATAAACAATCAATGAAATAAAGACAACATACTTCAAACTAGCCCTTTCTCCTATTAAATTTACATTTATTAGATTTTTTCAATTTCTTCTCAATCTTCTTTTTCTTCTATTACAAAAGCTATTGAAAATAGCAAATGCTGAAACCTTTGATAGATGTGCCTTTAAAATGCTTATAAGATATCTTCTTCACATAATTTCATAAATTACATAAAATTATGCATATATATTTATTAATTCTAATATTCTCACAGATAAATAAATTCATAGTATTATTTCCGGAGGGCTTCCCTGTAATAAAAATATAATAGCTAAATAGCCGATGTTTCAGTACAATAATAAGTACTTTCTTCTCTCAAATCATAAGAATGTGTGATTTGGTGTAGAAGAATCTCTGAGGAAATTATTTGTTATTGTACTGAAACATGAGCCATTTAGCTATTATATTTCTATTACATAGAAGCTCCTGAAAATAATACTATATACATATACACACATACCAAATAAATGATATTTCTGTAATTTCATAATTCTAATCTCATGTACTTTTTTTAAAATTCAGTATCTATTTAAGAATAGATGTCTGTTACTTTTTTTTTCATGTGTCAGCATCAGCCGGGAAGCGAATCCACTAACCCAGGACAATTGCCTGTAAGACAGTTTGCTGACCACTCAACCACCAATGCTTGACAATGTCTGTTACTTTTTACACATGATATTACAAGACCACAAATCTATTAGTTTCACTACCAGTCTGTTAACATACATTTAAATACTTTAATTAATCTATTCATGTAGTATACTGAATATTTTACTGTAGTAAATAGAAGGATTTGAACTTAGGATTTTCAGTCTATATTCATCCTCCACTCCATGTCAACCAACCAATACACATGCCCACTCACATGTGAAAAATATAAAAAATCCCCTGCCAGATCATAATTTCCCACACAGATATACAATCAGTGCTTGGTTTATATCAAAATAGTAATTCCTTAAATTTTAATGGTCAGGCGTCCATTTTTCACCCTTCCAATAATTCAACCATCCATTTCATTAAAAAACCAACGATGGAATGTTCAAAGTCCTTGGTGGACTTGATTTTGTAGTCACACCCATGTAGATATTACTTAAATCTAACCCCTCATATTATTGCATGTGTGTGATCATGTGTACCAGTTGTTTGAAATGGAGTGGAGAATAAATATAGACTGAAAATCCTAAGTTCAAATCCCTCTATTTAAATACTTTAGTTGTTAGAGAAATTATTAATAGCATATACAATTGCTTAAACAGTTTATAGCAAAAGTTTCCAATAAGTTTTTCTTATCAGCTTTTCCAATTCATTCAATCTTTCCTGAGTCACTTTAAGCTTTGAAATTATTTAAATAAAACAAATCTGACTAATCATTTGTTTCCAATAAGGTTAATATAATTTATGATAATTTTAATTACATATTACTATTCATTAGTCATGCATGATTTAATATAGTTATAAGGTAGTGAACTTGAAAACTACAGTAATATGAATCACAGCTCAGATCTGTTATTTCTGGTATTTGATCATTAAATGACCTCCCAAGCAGCAAATCATTCGTTTGTTTCTGTTCAATATATATATATTTTATTTTATAAAATTCGATTAAAACCATAAATTTTATAAACAAGTTTATTTACATTGCTATAAAAATGTATAATTTTATATTTATTTAATAGAGTTGATACAAACACAATGCTGAAAGTAATAAAATTTATGCAACCATGTCCGTGAATGTCTATGTGTCTCCCTTCCTCAATTTGATATCCACAATTTAATTAATACTCAGCATTAAAATATTTTAGTAATTGATAAAAGATAATTACTTCAGGAAGTAAATGAATATCTTGTATAAAAATAAAACTAAGCTTCCACGTTTACATTATGTGGTAAATGGCTAAAAAATTACGGAATGAAAATTTCTTAACGTATTATACTTTGTGTGAGAAGAATTAAAAAAAAATGATGAGCACATAAAATCAAATAAATGACATCATTCCAAAATACCAAAAAATAAAAACTTTACATATTAAGCACAAAATGTAATTAATAACTGTGATTTGTTTTTACATCATAAAATCAATAAAAATCTCACATTTTTTTCAAAGCTTATTCAAAACTTGTATTATTTTTCTAAAATAATACAAACTTTATGAAAAAGAGCAAAGACCCTACTGATATAAACAACATAAGACCCATATCCATGTCTCCACTCTTAATAAAGATTATAGAGGGTGTCATTAAAGATAAGATACAACATAAAATCCTGAGTCATATCATGCCCTCTCAGTATGCCAAAAAAGGCTCCTCAGCACTCACGGCGATTGGTGAAACCAAAATACTCTTGGATTACATCAGAACCAACAGAAAATCCAAGCCCATTGCCGTACAACTTGACATATCCGAGGCATTTGACTCAGTCAATTTCAGCACACTGCTGAATATTTTGGAGGGCCTTGGTGTTCCCTCCCAGATAATTCAGATATTGGACAATTTACTACACAATAGGGAAACTCGCATATCACTCAATGGAGTATATGCAAACAGTTTTACTCCGAATACTTCAATTCCACAAGGATCTCCACTCAGTGCTCTCCTGTTTGCCTGCTACATCAATCCACTTCTTAAAGACATTGAAGATAACCTACCTGGAGTATATATACGCAGACTCAAAAGAGTGATCAAAGCAATCGCTTACATGGATGATATCTTGATCATTCTGCCAACTCAGAAATATCTAAACACACTATATAAAATATTGGACAAATATACAAATCTATCAGACCTAAAAATAAATACAGGAAAATCCACAGCTTGGTCTATCCTATCTGGAAAAAAAATCAAATCGCGCTTCCAAGCTGAACCACAGAAATTTCTGGGATTTAATATTTCAAAATCGCAATCAGCAATGTCTAAAGAACTTCAGGCAAAAATCCTCCAGTCCACAGACCAGATCACTAAGACCCTCTCAAAGGTACACCTTTCGCTCTATGGTAAGGCTTCACTGCTAAATATAAAGATTTACAGCAAAATTGCGTACTACCTGCCAATGATGAATGCAAATAAAACATTCATCAAGAAAATTGAGCAATATTGCTCAAGATTACTATGGAAAGGACAAACTGTTTCCATCAGCATGAGAAACATGCAGGAAAACAAAAGATTAAATGGAATGACACTACATTCCATCACTTCAATTAACTATCAGAAATCAATCACACACTCTGATATATAATCTAGTCCAAAAGTATGGCCATGACCAGATCACTGAATCCATAATTCCTACCGACACACCACCCCCCAAAAAATTAAGCTGGCTTGACCATCTAATCCTGTCAACAATGCAACAAAATACAAATGCCCATAACAACTATCAAAGCAAGATCAAGCTATGGGATGCCCATCACATCCTAAAACAAAATAATCAAATCTCTACTACAAGATTAGGAATAACTAATCACAAGCTGATTACCCTATTCAAGTATTGGGCTCTAGAACCAAAATACTTAGATTACTTACTTAAAATTAATCTGGATGCCATGCCGGTCAACTGGTTCCTCAGATATAAAAGATCTATCACCAAAGTCCAATCAATTTGCCACAGCTGTGGCAGGGATGAGGAAACATTTGACCACATAATTAAAACATGCATGGGTCTAGGTAATATTAAAACAATAATATTTAACAATTCAAAGATAGACTACTACAAAATACTTAATATAAAAGAATGAATTCGTGGAAGAGATATTCCTACAATCAGGCTGTCAATTTTCATCACCTATGCCATTTGGATTGTAAGGTGCAAGGCACAATACCAACATCCCAAGCCAGATGAAAACTCATTATTTATTCAAAGCATAGAGAAAATTAAACAAAGAGACAAAACTCTTGCCACAACATTCATTTTTCAAGAGACATGGAAGCTATATCAGACTCTCTAATAAAGTTAACAAAGAACTTAAACACTAACTACCTAACCCTGTTTAACTCAATAATGTTATTTCCATAACTCATCTCCATATTTGTAATATATCATCCATATTAATTAGTTTAATAAATGTTTTGAGAAACTTTAAGATTGAGTGAATACACTTAAACAGAGTCAGGAATGCTATTTGGAGATGAACAGGAAGAGAGTTTTTATGATAGGAGTATAAAAAGCAGAGGAAAGATAAAATTAAAAATATATAATATTATAAATAATTGAAGAAAATATATATTACTTATGAAATAAAATAAACATTAAATGGATAAGACCTCTTTTGGAAAACTTATAAGAAGAGTTCACAAATGAGAATATTTAAATTTTGATTGTATCATTCATCATCATTTTCAATAATTATCAATCCATTGCAATATCAGTCTCCCTAATTTCAATCCATTTTCTTCAACCGGTAACTTCTCCATTCCAAATCATTCCAACATATTTTTTTATCTCATATATTTTGAGATTCAGTTTAAAACTTGAATTGTCCATTTGTTATCATCTCTTTTGGAAACAAGCAAAACTCACTATACGTACTGTCACACACAGCAAGCTAGAGTAAACAGTGGATGCCTGTTTTAACAACAGTTATAAGTAATCATAAGAAATGGTGATCATGTGATGTTTATTGGCTCTTTTGAAAACATTTTAACTCTATTTCAGATTTTTAAAATTTTTCAATGATATCTGTGATATTTTTTGTTTTGGTCTATGTAATAAAACTTTGAATTCCTTCTTGTTATTCTAACATATAAATCTTCATACTATATTAGAAATATGGAGTTTTTACATTGATCAGCAATGAATTGTCAATGTGCCTGATTCATAAACAAGGACATACTTATTAAAACATCCCTTTCCCAATGAATTGCATATTTTCTTTTTACATTAAATTATTTCTATCATAAGTATTCAATGAAAGATTGATTCAATGATTAATTTCATACATTTTGTTTGGATATTTATTAATTATATAAACAAGGTATTTATAATTGCTAATTTCTAATTTATTAGTATTATTTTGCATTTTGTTGTTTTTTATTTATTTGAGAGATTCACTTTCTTGTTTCATATGATAGATCTGGTAATACTTTTTTAATGTTCTGAATATTATTGTTTCCAAGAAGGAAAAAAAAAACAGTCTCATCATCTGAAAAATCTGGACTCATTTTTTTTTTCTATTAACTATTATTTGGATTTATAAATCTCTATAATTGTTGCTTTAAGCACATGTATATAGTTTAGTAATTAAAGTGCTTTCGGAAGACTAAGTTCCCATAATCATAGCTTGTTACTAATTGGTATTTATAAAGTAATTCTTAACTGAAACACACAGGCTTATTATATACCTGTGTCTATATATATATAATATAGGGTATATGAGCACAGACTTTCACACGACCCACCACTCTTCACACTATCTCATAACACTGATACACTTGAACACATATACTGTATGTTGAAAAGATAAATAATCACCAATATACGTATTTCATGCTTAACCAGCAATCATCAGTTGGTCCAGATTACCATCTCTACAAGTGTATCAGTGTTATGAGATAGTGTGGAAGTGGTGGGTCGTGTGAAAGTCTGTGCTCATATACCCTTTATATTACATATAAAGTAATTCTTTTAAAAACTACACAGAAAAAGTTTGGGATTGTATAGGATTAGCTACTTAAAAAAAATCATCTGACTAAATCTACAGTAAATAATGCTTACGTGTAATTCGAAATGTTTTATAAAGAATACATGGACATTATTATTTATTTAAATACAATTGAATTATTACAAAGTTATATATGTATACTATATGATAAAGAAAAATTTTTGATATATGATTTCTAGGTGTTGATGTGCATCTAAGATCTTATACACCAAATAAGCAAATTAATTTATATTTTTATTTAAATTATGGTAGAATCTACAATTTGTTCTGGGTGTATTATTTATTATTCTTTCTAACTGATTATATACTTTTGGGATGTATTATTGAAAGATTGCACTCAAAGCTTTAAAAAGTATATTGTGAATATTTCTTTTTAATAGACTTATTGTCTTTCTCCCGGTTTAAAGATATATGCATTTTTAATAACAGAATACACAAACTAATATTTTTTGCAAAAAAATCCTAATTAAAAAATGTAAATATTTTTGATTAACAAAGTATCAACAATAGGCATTATAATATAACTGCTATTAATATTTTTTTAAAAAAGAAGTTTTAGAAAAATCTTTTTTAAAAACTAAAACATCTATTGTTTAAAAACATCTATATAATCATGAGCTTAATAGCATTGTTGTGTTTATGCAAATCCGTTTGAAGATGCAGAGGACGCACACACTCACACCCGGCTTTTGATTTATGAGTTGAGTATTATTAAAAGATTTCTTAGTAGGGAGTCTTCTGCATTAACTGCAATTTCAACAATTATAATTCTGAAAAGGGTTGTGGATTTCATAAATAAACAGTCTGTTTAAACATCTGTGGTAGAGTTAACTTCTGATTCTTTTTATGGAAGTGATGCCTATTCTTAATATTAAAGTATTAGTGGCAAATTTAAAATATTAAAGAAGATGCTTCAAATTCTTCAAACTCTTTCACTTAATCAACGATAAATCTTTACAGTCAGCTGCAGTTCGAGACACTTTATAAAGCAAAATGAGATTATTACTTGATTAAAATTATTTACCATAAAATATTTTATTTACTAAATTGAACAGTTTTATTGTGCACTTTTTAAGAATGCTTTATTAGTTAACAGTAATGAAGATCAGAACTAAAGACTTCTGGGTCGATGCTCATTACAGTCACTTTCATACTCACATCACATCCCAACACATACCATATAAATGTAACGTTGAAAATTTTGGTACGCAATATCTCAAGGAAATATAATATGGAAAATAACTATCAGCAAAAATATATACGAGATACGTTTAAAATAATTCAGATTTTTTAAGCGTTAAAAAAAATCAGATTTTTTAAGCGTATCTCGTATACGTTTGTGGTATAGTTGTTTTCCATCTTACACTATATAATTATTTTATATATAAATCCTTTTTTTTATTCGTGCATATTTAAAATAAGGCTTTTATATTACCCATCACAGGTCCCTGAAATACAATTTAATATTTGTTTGAAATTCTAATCCTTTTGAAGAAAGCTCAAATAGCTCATTATTTTTTCTTCTTCTTCTTCTTCTTCTTCTTCTTCTTCTTCTTCTTCTTCTTCTTCTTCTTCTTCTTCTTCTTCTTCTTCTTCTTCTTCTTCTTCTTCTTCTTCTTCTTCTTCTTCTTCTTCTTCTTCTTCTTCTTCTTCTTCTTCTTCTTCTTCTTCTTCTTCTTCTTCTTCTTCTTCTTCTTCTTCTTCTTCTTCTTCTTCTTCTTCTTCTTCTTCTTCTTCTTCTTCTTCTTCTTCTTCTTCTTCTTCTTCTTCTTCTTCTTCTTCTTCTTCTTCTTCTTCTTCTTCTTCTTCTTCTTCTTCTTCTTCTTCTTCTTCTTCTTCTTCTTCTTCTTCTTCTTCTTCTTCTTCTTCTTCTTCTTCTTCTTCTTCTTCTTCTTCTTCTTCTTCTTCTTCTTCTTCTTCTTCTTCTTCTTCTTCTTCTTCTTCTTCTTCTTCTTCTTCTTCTTCTTCTTCTTCTTCTTCTTCTTCTTCTTCTTCTTCTTCTTCTTCTTCTTCTTCTTCTTCTTCTTCTTCTTCTTCTTCTTCTTCTTCTTCTTCTTCTTCTTCTTCTTCTTCTTCTTCTTCTTCTTCTTCTTCTTCTTCTTCTTCTTCTTCTTCTTCTTCTTCTTCTTCTTCTTCTTCTTCTTCTTCTTCTTCTTCTTCTTCTTCTTCTTCTTCTTCTTCTTCTTCTTCTTCTTCTTCTTCTTCTTCTTCTTCTTCTTCTTCTTCTTCTTCTTCTTCTTCTTCTTCTTCTTCTTCTTCTTCTTCTTCTTCTTCTTCTTCTTCTTCTTCTTCTCCTTCTCCTCCTCCTCCTCCTCCTCCTCCTTCTTCTTCTTCTTCTTCTTCTTCTTCTTCCTCCTCCTCTTCCTCTTCCTCTTCTTCTTCCTCTTCTTCCTCTTCTTCTTTCTCTTCTTCTTCTTCTTCTTCCTCCTCTTCCTCTTCTTCTTCTACTGCTTCTTCTGCTTCTTCTTCTTCTTCTTTTTCTTCTTCAATTACAATTTTTTAATGGTGATATTTAGTTCAGTATGTTAGCAATCAAACTTTAGTTTTAAAGCTCAATATTATAATTTGAATATATTGATTGCCATATAACTACAAAGATGTATTTTAAAAGCCTTATTCTGCAGTTGAATTTTACTGCGAAATATATTATGTCAATCCTTACATTTTTATACCTGAGCCTCATCAGCACCATACACTAATGATTTCATTCTATTAATAAAAGTTACTGTAACGTGTTATTATAGTATTAATATTTTTTACATGTATAAAACAATCTAGAGATCTGTCTAGCTTTGTAGACTTGTTTAGTCTCTAAGCTGCTATTACCATTAATTTAATAAATAATGATATGTTTATTAGTTCATCTAAAATAGACTACATATTTTTGTCTCAATCAAGATTTAACTCAGATTTTGTTGCTTATAAGTAACTTATCATACCATTTATGCAACTCAAATTATTTTATATGAGCTGCATAAAAACTATTCTAACAAATTATGGACATGTCATTAGTCTTTTTATTAAAAGTTGAAATATTACTGCTGAACTCTCATTTCATTGAGCATTGAATAGTACATACAAAAAAAAAAAATATTCTTTTGCATAAATTTATGGTGTCATATAGGTCTATATAATGATGTTGTGTTTCTCCTATTATCTGGGATCTAACTGATTTCAGAATGCAAAATAATGTTGGAACATGCCATTGATAGGACTATGCTTTTAAAGAATAATAAGGAAACTGTTATTACCTCATTAATATATGCTAAATGACCTGTTCTTATGATATATTACAATAATATAATTATGTAAAAATATAAGATCTATGTAATGTAACATTTTATATGATTAAACAGAATAAAGAGCTCTGTAACTTTAATGAAATAGGTCTAAATTCCTGTTGCTATAACAATAGATATTAAAAGTTGTGGCAAAAAAAATTAATATACTTTTAATAATGGTTAAGTAATATTGCTTAGCTTTAATGCCATATTAGCTTATTTTATATACTTACATAATTACATGTTTAATATAATAAAATATTTGTGAAAGATCATTCATTTAATGAATATTTAAAATAGAAATGTGTTAACATTGATATGATGGTGTCAGCAGTGGTTTGAGACTCTGGCTTATTGGAAAATGTAGTTTTTAATGTTTTATTAGTTGTCTGATAATCATTAAAAAAATAAATAAATTAAAATATAAAATTTTGATTGAGCAACTTACCAATAACAGTCTTGAAAAGTAATTTTGAAATCTTTTCTAAAAATACAATCTATTGTTAAGTCTACAGATTAATATGTATATATATTTATTTATTCATGTTTAATGCACTGTTGAACAAGTGTTTGTATATTGAAAGGATGATTTTAGCAATTAATTTTACCTCATTTAGGGCAGTTCTTTAAAGTACCTTTTTTTTTGAAAATAGCAAATAGCAATACAATGTACAAATTAAAACTATCATCATCATTGTAAATGTATGAAGAATTTGAATGAAAAATTTATATATCTGTTTTGAAATCATAATTAAATCAAACACCACAAAACAATCTTACAGAATAATATGTCATTTTAATATAACTTCATCTTAAACAATTCAAGCTTCAGTTGAACTGCAATTCCAAAATTATACACTTTACTGTTATGTATAGTCTTAAATGGCCATTTATCACTGTTATAATTATTTTCAAGCCAAAGTAAGTTCTGAATACTTGCATAATATAAAAAATAACTGATTAATTCAGATTTATATATATACATAATCAAAATTACTCCAAATTTATGACTCAATTAGACTAACCAAAAATAAACTTTGAAACATTACCAATTGTTTTATGGCTGCAAGCAGACTTCTCAAGTGTAAAAAACTACAAAAATAGCAACATATTTACACTAAACATTACCCATGATTCCACTTACCTCCCATACACTAAAAGAACTTCTAAATAAGTTAATTTCTTCAGAATCATACATTTTTAATAATAAAAATTCTTTAATTAATTTTATTTCATTTCTTTCAAAGAAAAGATACAGGCCACACTATTATTTTTGATGAAGCAACGGTTGTTTTTTTTTAAAGAAAAATGAAATAAAAAGTAGAATTAAAGAATCTTTATTATTAAAAATTTATGATTCTGAAACAATTAATTTATTTAGAAGTTTTTTTTAATATTAAGGAGATATGGGAGGTAAATGAAGTTGTGGGTAATATTTAGTTTAAATATGTTATTTTGTAGTTCTTTACACTTGAGAAGTCTGCTTGTAGCAGTAAACCTATTGGTAGTGTTTTAAAGTTTATTTTTGGCTAGTCTGGTTGAGTTGTGAATTTGGGGTAATTTTGATTATTTGTTGACTAGTTTAGCTCATGTGGAGAACTTTGCAATGCAGAGATAATCCATTTTCCTCCATACCTATGCTGTGAATTTCAATCCAGGCCAAATAATAATTTTAATTTTTTTGCTAGACTTAGGATGTTTAAACAGTAATAAGCCCATAACCAACTCACCTAATCATCTAATATTGTTCAGTAAAATAATTACTAGCTATTATTAGTTGAAGTGCAAAACACAAATGAAAAACTACTCAAATTCTCATCATGTGGTAACCAATTATAACGAATATTGACTTCATCCTTTTTTTCTATGTGGAATTGTTGAGATATTTGAATTACAATAAGCAATACATATATAGTAATGGTCATATTTGTGCATTCACATCCAGAGTCCAGGCAAAATATACCAAAGCTGACCAATATGAGGTGGTGAGATCTCGAATCTGACCAAACTCCAACTCATGTACCAGTATTCCATGATTTAACACCCTATGAATGACATTTATAAGGTTACATGATTTAACACGCTATGAATGACATTTATAAGGTTACACTCAATCTCAATTCTTCAGCGAGCTGACTGAGCAAAGTGAGAAACATGCAACTCAGGGAAAATTAACAATTTATATGTGATTAAAGGCTAAATAAACTACTTAACATGCTAAGACTTAACTAAAATAATGCATATTATACATATTAATAATTAAGAATTTGGATGACTTGGAGTTGGATCTTGAGTAAATGATGTGAAACAACTTATAATTTTAAAAAGTTTTATTAAAATAAATGATTAAATAATGATTTAAATGGAACACAGAAAAACATTAATTACTTACTGTTAGGATATATATATATTTAATAAAAAGTTTTATGAATGTGTTAATATATATATATATATATATATATATATATATATATGATTAACACATTCAGGCATTACCAAAATGATTAGATGAATTTAATACAGTGATCTCATCTGGTGAAATTTAGCATAAACCATGCCTATCATATTTTGATATGCCAAACTATTCTTTGGTTCACTAATGGTATAAGCTAGGACTTTATCTAGGATGATCATTAGATACAGCATTAAACTGATTATTCTAACTACATTACAAATTAGCAATTTAAGAAACTTAATGTATAGATTTAACCTAGATTATGGGTTCAGGCTAATGCTGAAGGATTAAAAATGAGGAGGAGAAGAACTGGTTACCTTTCGATTGTATCTGGAGAGTATGGAACTAATAAAATACTAAAATTAAAGCCACGATGTGAGTGAGAAATTATTCATAGGCTTCAGTATCAAATACTCAGTGCCCTAAGACTGAATTACTTGGTAGTATAATAAAGAATATTTATGGTTCAGTGAACTCAGTTCGGCTATTCAAGTGTGCTGGCCTTAAACTCAGTAACATGCTTGATGCTCTAACCTAAATGGAGGTTGACAGGAACATCCTCCTCTACTAGCCTGTCAAGACATAATAAGATATTAGTACACCAATGGGTGTTTAGTAAGAACATGCTATGCTTAGTAATGCAAATATGTATATATACAGTGAATTAACTAATACATCTAAACAGATGGTTTCTATATGCTACAACTAACTCATACCAGTTCTTAGATTAGCATATAGTAATCCACTAAATAAAATGGTTAACTAAATCATTAATCTATGTGACTAAATTAGGGTGGAGAAAGTATATTTAATGGCCTTAACAACATTTAAAAATATACTTTAATATGATCCTTAGCTAGCATCTTACTTCTATCTAATCGATATAATCATAAGTGTAACAACTTGTTATGCAACCTTAATAACTATAATATTAATAATATAATGACAACAGTGATCACATAGTGATCTGTTATTATCTACTAGAATAGGATTATGAAGCAGTGTTTTATTTATGGTAAGCAACATTATTAAATATTACACTGGAGAGTTTATAATGATCTCTCCTTAAAAGTTACTAAAATAATTATTTGCTGCCTCAAAATATTGGCATATCATACCATATATTAAATAAATGAAATAATTAAAACAATAGTTATAGGCATGATCACAGTTTATAGAGAAATTTAAAATAATAACTGATTACAGTTATTGAGATTAAGTAAAGCATTCCATTAGTTAAGATTTAGGCACATTTTACAGTTTTAATTTTAGAAATGATTTGATTTCAAAAGAAATTAATAATTAGATTGAATGTTCAGTAGACTTACAGTAGCTAGTCCAATATTTAATTTTATGGTTTAAAGATTAATTTAAGAGTTTTGCGGTTTATGAAGAAATATTACCAATCTTTTTCAGCAGCTTGTAAATCAGGCACTTGGCAGGAGGCATTGTGACACTCTTGTAGATAGGTTGCTTGTTGGTAAAGTCTTCTCTCCACATCAGGCATTGGCTGGAACTCTCCCTCAAGATGATGTTGATCACATACCATGGCAGCATGTAGGACAGAGTTGGAGATGACCATTCTTCTATAGGAAGAAATGGCAAATCCGCAGCCCTCCTTTTCACTCTTTATAAGATTCAAATGGGCTTGGACTTTGTTAACAACAAACACATAAATTTTACAGAGTATATTTTAAAGTGTCCAAATATAGGCTATTTATACCAATTTTTAAATCCTATAGTATTTTTCTACCAGATTGATTAACAGTGGGATGAATCAATTTTAACTTGTTTACAATTTCAATTTAAAATTTGTAAAATGAGTATTATTTAATATTTTAAGTCAAGTAAATTTAGCTTAGTTGAGCCATTCAATTCCCAAAGGGACCTAAAATAGTGATGGTTCAGTGTGTTTTGTTATTGATTGAGTTTCAGTTTTGAAAATATTATTGCAAAAATATAAATTTAGAAACTCAGCCTATACATTATAACCAGGTGCATGGCGTGATTTTATTGACAATATTTTAATTTTAAATCTAGAAATTTAGTAAATCTTTTAAACAACATTTCGTTATATATGTATGCTGGTCCTAGGTAGATTTTATACATATATATGTGATTCTCAATGAAAATTTAAGAATTGGCTTTTTTTTAATAAATAAATTTATAACTTTAATATAAAACTCTAATTTTTAAATACAAATGCACTGTAATATACATAAACTGATAATAGTTTAAACAGGCTTTAACCTGTACTCAATGCGCTTTAAAATTTCACTATAATCAAGCATATTTTTCACATAGACAGAACCTTCCAAACCATGACACAAGATAGCAACTTGTTATAAAGATAAGAGTGCCTGTCTTATCTTTAACCTAAATGTCCACTTATATAGGCAAATCTGAAGCATCTTGATTTGGAAGCATGAAGTAGTTGTTTTCTCCACTGTTTAAGTCAACTATATTTCTTTTACAAATTAACTTACATGAAATCTTGTGATTTACAGTGAGTTAATATTATGATCTTAATATTGGAAATCCAAACCATGACACAAGATAGCGACTTTTTATAAAGATAAGAATGACCATCTTATCATTAACTTAAATGTCCACTTACATAGGCAATTCTGAAGCCTGTTTAAACTATTTACATATGCTCTCTGCACGCTCAATAAATTAATTCACTACTCTTCAATAGTTTATAGAATTTTCAATATTAAGATTGTAATATTCAATTGCAAGAGTTTGAGTAAGTTAATTTGTAAAAAAAAAATAGTGGACTTAAACAGTGGAGAAAACAACTACTTCATGCTTCCAAATCAAGATGCTTCAGAATCACTTATATAAGTGGACATTTAGGTTAAAAATAAGATGGCTGCTCTTATTTTTATAAAAAGTCACTATCTTGTGTCGTGATTTGGAAGGTTCTCTCTATCGGCAAAACATGCTTGATTATTGCAAATTTTAAAGTGCTTTGAGTACAAGCTAAAGCTCATTTAAACTATTTGCATATGCTCTCTGCATGTTCAATAAATTAATTACTACTCTTCAATAGTTTTCATAATATTAACTCACTGTAAATCACAAGATTTCACATAAGTTAATTTGTAAAGGAAATAGTGAACTTAAACAGTGGAGAAAACAACTATTTCACACTTCCAAATCAAGATGCTTCAGATTTGCCTATATAAGTGGACATTTAGGTTAAAGATAAGATGGCTGCTCTTATCTTTATAAAAAGTCACTATCTTGTGTCATGGTTTGGAAGGTTCCCTCTATCAGCAAAATATGTTTGATTATTGTAAATTTTAAAGTGCATTGAGTACAGGTTAAAAGCCTGTTTAAACTATTTACATTATGCTCTCTGTGTGCTCAATAAATTAATAAACTGATAAAATATCACAGTCTTTTCTCACATATATATGCTGATACATATATATTGATGTTTATGTTGATACTGTGTACTCAAGGGCTTTTAAAGTTAGCACAGATAGAGTTATGGGATAAAACAGGTGAAATGTATAGTCTGTAGGAATATAGCATTTTATATCCCCAAACTTATAAAAAAAATAGAAAAGAAAAAACCTGAATTTAAATGCAATCATTAATTTTAGTTAGCACAGATAACTTTAAAATCAATTTTGATCTTACATGTCTACTTTATTATTTTTTTTAAAAGACACTGAATCCCAATCAATCCATCACTAAGATTATGATATATAGTTAATATATTAAAACACAAAAGTTATTTACTTAAAAAAATTATAGATAGATACAATAAAAAAAAATTAGTATTCAAACCAAATATGAGTTGTGCTAATAATATTTGGGGAGGGGAAGATCCATGAAAGAGGTATATTTATAAATGATTTTAATTTATGAGCATTATCCTACCCCTCAAAAGTTCTTCCATAAATTTTATACTCCTGCTTGATCTGCTCTTGTTCTTCTGAAACTGGAAATGCTTGTGATATTTCTAGATATGTCCATTTCATGGCTTCTGGATTCAAATTCCTAACTATCCTTTCTATTCTGAGACTGGTATCTTTTCTTTCATACCCCAATTCAAACATTAGCTGTTTCCAATGAAACTTACCCTGTATTCTCACCTTTGAGCTCAATTTTCTCTGTTTGTCTTTATTCTCTAGCCTCTCTTTACCTAGGATGTACTGTCTATACTTGACCCTATTATCTATTATCTTTACCAGCTTTTGCTCATTGCCATGATCTCTATATCCTTTATCCAGTGAATACTCCTTTCTCTGCTCTCAATCAACCTTATCTCCTAACCTCTTCACCAATCCAAGAACCTTCATGTCATCTCTATTCTCTATCCATACTATATGAATTTCCTCCATTTTTGAATTACTCTTCTCATCTATCACCCAATCATCCTGTGTGTATTGGTATTTTGTTTCCAAAACAGCTTTATTTTCATCTTCATTTAAGATACTTCCATTCATCTAAAAGGTACAGTTTGCCTCTATCTCCCATTTTCCATGACATATTGTTTACCTCCAGTCATTTAGACCAGCTCCATTGATGATCCCAAACATGATTTTAAGGTCTGTTGTTGTGGAAAAACATGCATAGTTGCAGTTCACAGCCTTGATGATTCAACCTTGAATATCTCTGGAGGTCTTTCAATATCTAGATCTCAGTCTTGATGATTCAACCTTGAATATCTCTGGAGGTCTTTCAATATCTAGATCTCCTGCACTATCCTCAAAGTTCACAGGTACACTACTCAGCACATATTTGGTCTATGAGACATATGCTTATCTGCAGTTCTGTCCATAGGGTTCTCAACATTCTCTACCATATTGATTTCTGTTCAGGGATCCAATAGACCTAGTCTGTCATCCATTTTGATGAGCACCCTATCATCAAGTCCTAAAAAACATGTTTTCCCTTTGGTTGCTCTCTTTCCATCTTTATACTCTTTCCTTTAGGTACTGAATGTCAATCTTCATCTCAGTCATCCCTGGGTTGCAACTTTATTGTTATGAATGAGATTTTTGCTTTAATTCATATAAGGTTTCTATTATTTCCCCATGTGCTTCTTGGAGGTTCAATGTAGTTTCCTTCTGTTCACTTTGTTACTGAACCTGTTCAATCTGATCCTCCATTAGTTTCCTATCTAGGTCCTCTGTAATTTCTTTGATTGACCTCTGTAGGGAGACTTCCCATACTTCTATGACTCAAACTTCTTTAATTACTGTATGGTTTGGTTTGTTTCCTTCTGATGATGACTCAAGAGCCCAAATTTAATATCTACCTTTCTCATATTTTCCTGAAAGGCTCTTCTCTATTCTTCTAGTCCCTGCTGTAGTCTCTCCTCCATCTGTCTATTCTTTTCTTTTCTCTGCTGATCCCTAACTTCTAAATTCTTCTTTATCTCAGAGATATTTTGTTGTATTATTGTTTCCATCCTTCGGTCCCTAGCTTCCATTTCTTGGTTCCTAGCTTCCCTTTCTTCATTCATATTTTTCCCCTAGAACCTTGAAGTTCTTTTCCTTATTCTGATCTCTACATTTCATCTTTAGATCCATCTTTCTGTTTGTTTCTCTCATTTCCTTCACTGCTTGCATGATTTCACTGAACCAGTACACATTTTCCCTCTCTTCTCTGACTGTTTTCTTTTCTGTGACTACCATTCTATGATTAATTTCTCTTTTCATTGTTACTCCAGCTCACTAAATAAACTTTTAGAATTCTTTTTGCCATAATATGCCTTTTTTTCAAAAGGCAATTTTTACTTTGTGAGGTTAACTTATTCTAACAAATAAAAAATGGAATTATTTTAAATGTGTTTTGGAAAAGATAATAAAATACATATAAAGTTTTGTTATACAGGGTAATATGCATCCATGTGCCAATAAAAATTTTCCAAGGTTGTGACCAAATGGATAATGATTTGAATTTAACAAATAACAATTTCATCATTTTAAGAAGATTAAAACAATGTTTATTATTTTGTGTTGTCTAAAATGCTAAATCTCATTATTGTAACAGTCAGATTTGTACACTCATGCAACAAAATTCAGAGCCCAAGCAAAATATACCAAAGCTGACTGGAGTGAGGTGGTTGAGACCTCTAATCCGACCAAACTCCAACTCATCTGCCAGTACTCCAAATTTAACACCTTATGAGTGACATTCCTGGGGCTACACTCAGTTCTCATTTAACCGCGAGCCGACATAGAACAGGGAGAAACACGAGACTTAAGGTCATTACTAACCTAACTAAATAAGTGATATATATAACACTTGACACTCTATTAATCTTAAATACTAGACATACACGTATAGCATATAAACTCATTAAGAAATTGGAGTAATGAACTGTGACATTTAATAATATACTGTGGATTGGATAAAATACTATGGATTGGATAAGATACTGTGGTTTGGTTTGATCTAGAGTCTGAGCAAGAAAGATATACAACAGTTTATATTTAAAAAAGATTTATTAAAACAATAACAAATGATCTAACACAAAATATCATAATGGCAGGGATTGTATAATCTTCACAAGGTATTCAATACAGGCAAGCATGTACAATATTTGGGACTGTCATCAAGTACATCTGTTCCCTTTTAAACATATTACAATACATGTGTGTGTGAGTTATAGAAGTCATGCCTAATTATTTAATATGCTCATTTTGTGAACTTGACTTGCTTAAGTTAGAAGTTGATACTTTAGTAGAGATGATGATGAGTACAGCCAGTTTTAAAGACTGTTATATCTACTAATTAACTGAGCAACTAAATAAACTCAGAATCATGCAGATTCAAACTTGATAACCAGATTCAAACTCCAGTCTAAAGCTGAATGATTAATTTATATGGGAAAAAGAACTGGTTACCATTAGGTCCACATATATGCGCTATGGCGCTATATAAAATATTAAAGAAATAAACTTGCAGTGCGAGTGTGTGATTCTTCCAGAGTTTCAGCATCAAATGCTCGGTTTGCTCTGAGACCGACGGTTTGCTGCTATTGATATATGAACATAAAGTTCAGGAAGTCGGATTGGCTTTATGGAAAAATAATCTGGGTCCTCACGCCCCCAGTTCTAATGAAGATAGCCATAACCCGAACTAAATAAAGGGGCGGTTTGTTACCGTGAACCCTGGTCAGAGGCAGCAAAACGTAACACATATAAGTGTACTATATAGAAACACACCCGCAATGCATGCAATATATATATATATAAAGCAATAAGTATGCATATAATTAATTGCGCCTAAAACAGATAGCTTTTATCTGTCAAGCTAATTCAAAACAGTTCTTAAAATTAGCATTATAAGTATGCTAATAAAATGGGCTTAAACTACATAAAAATAATCTAGTTAAGATCCTGAATCTGCATATAAATATTCTTAATTAAGGAGGGAAAGTATATTCGATGGGACTTAATACAAACATTAGCAAATATACTTTATCATCTCTAAACAATATATATATATATCCCCTTCCAACTAATAATATCAAAGGTTATAATATAAGATCGGTTAAGCAAATCTTTAAAAATACGATTTTACACTATATATATAACTATGATAATAACGAGTGGTTAGCGCATTCGTTTATTACCAATATTATAATTTCGAAACAATGATTTAATAAAATAAACAATGCTTTTAAAATGTCTAAGTGAAGATTACAATTATCTCCTTTATAGATTACCTACTTAGTTTCATTGTTTCGAAATCTGAGCATATTATCACATATTAAACATAACAAAATGCATTTAAACAAAATATTAAAATTACTGAAATTAGGCAGACCGTTAGTTTGTAAGAATTGAAGAGAATAAATTTCGGACATTTAATGAGTATAAAAAAAATATGAAATCTTTTAATTCATAAAAGATTTCAGCAGTTTATAAAATTAACGTAAGTGATCTTTTTTTCTTTTACATTATATACAAAGTCACAGACTGATAGTTTCTTTTTATAAGAGGGTAAAATTGAAAGAGTTTTTATAATTTAGATAGAACGTTCTTTTTAAAATGTTATAAGAATTTATAGATTAAAGTTCATACCGCAGCTCCTTTTAAAAATGATTACCATCTCTCTCTGCCTCCTTGAGTGGACTTGAAGCGTATATCAATGATAGTGGTTGGAATAGGGCGTCTGACAGCGTCATAATCTTCAGTGGCCTTTCAGATAGGTTAAATTTCTTCATATTCTCCATGCAGGTTGCTGGAAAGTCTATTCAAAGGAATGTTTAGAGGAATTGAGAGTCCATCTGGCTTCCGAGCCAGTAAATATATTATTTTACTCGATCATTTTTGGATTCTGGTCTCCACAACAATTTTCAGAAAAAAAAGCTAAAGAGAGTGAATTTCAAAAAAAATCTGCAATATTTATATTCCCTAGATCAAAAGCCAGCGACCATCTATTTTAAAACACAATTCAGACTTCTAAGTTTTAGCCTTAGGTCTCTTTTGATTCTTATCTTTTTTTTATCTTGTTGCCCAAACTTTTACTGGTTTGATCTGGGAAAAGAAATTCATTACAATCGTAATGAATGAGCTCTAGAACAATGTCAATAACCTAGGGACTATCTGATCCCACCTGCAAATTATTCTAAATAAAAATCTGCGATATCTATATTCCCTAGATCAAAAGCCAGTGACTATCTATTTTAAAGCACAATTCAAATTTCTAAGTTTTACAGCAATCTGTCTTTTTGATTCTAATCTCTCTTTTTTTTATCTTGTTGCCAACTTTTTACTGGTTTGATCTGGAAAAGAAATTCATTACAATCGTAATGAATGAGTTCTAAAACAATGTCAATAACCTAGGAACTATCTGATCCCACCTGCGAATTATTCTAAATAAAAATCTTATTACCAATCTGTGAATTTCGCATGTGATTTATAATTTACTTAAACCAAACTTGTTAAAGGATATTTAGCCACATTTTCTAAACAAAATAACCCTTATACAATATATTATTTATATAAATGCTGCAATATATCTATACAAAATTTAATATCATTATCATTTACAGGTGCTTGTATGTGTGACAATAAACATATAATTGTTTGAATGCATATCAAACTGTGACCACATATATAACTGTATAAATGAATATATCGCTGTGTGGATATATACAACTGTGTAAACATATATATATATATATATACAGCTGTGTAAAGGCATATAACACTGAGTGGATACATATACACTTGTACTAAAGAGTGTTCAAAACCGGCATAGATGTGTCTATGGAGACATAAAGGTGAAACAGATAGAAGGACAGTAATATCTGTTTCATTTCCCCAAACTTACAAAAAAAAAAATCAATGAAAAAAAAAAAGATTTTACTTGGTGAAGAATATCCCTCAATAATACCACTATTTCATAACAAAACAAATGATGAAACAAAATATTACTTGCAAAATTTTTTACCTTGCCTGGCTGTCTGGTCTTAAAGTGATGACAGTACACTAATACCATTATGACTAAAGTCTAAGGTTATACACATCTACCTATAACTGGTTATACTAATGCTATTTGGCTATGCTAATTTGCTAAACATGTGGTTATTACATATATATATATATGAGCACACAAAATTTTAATATGTATATACTGTTGGGTTGGAATAATATAACACTAATTAGCTAACTAATTTGATAAATATCACCTATATAGAAGAACACACAATATATATATCTAACTACTGGGGTAGGGGCAATTCTATAAATGATCATGCATCATCTTTGTAGAATCTAGGAGTAATCATCAAAACTAATCTTACCTAAGTTGGGTCTGGGAGTAAGTTTTGAAATGTTTTGGGTTCCTGGAGCTTATCATATACCAGGAAGCTTCCAGACTTTCTGACTGGTTGCAGTTTGGCTTTCTTTCTAAAGGGGAAATACTTATGATACCTCTGAAGACATCTCTTTATTAAATTCCAAGTTTGAACCTCCTTCTGGTTTCCAGTCTTGCAGACATAGGCACCTTCTTTTCTCCTCCTTTTCCATACTGTCAGTCCTATCCGGGCACCACCAACATCTCTTTCCCAGAGTTTTCTATGCTTCCCACACTTCATCTGGGTTTGGTGCAGTTTCTTCCTAAAAGGAAAATATGTAGGATATCTCCGAACATATCCCTCTCTCAGATCCTGAGTTTGAACTCTTTTCTGGTTTTCCCTCCTAAAAACATCAGTATCTTCTTTTCTCCTCTTTCTTTTCCACCCTGTCTTTCCCATTTGGGCTCTGGCAATATTCACACTTCTTTCACAATCAAAAACCACTCTGTCCCACAGGGCCTTAATCTCGGACTTAGCTCCACTGTCTTCTTTCACTTGATCAAACTCATCCGTTTTGGGAATTTCTGTGAAATGTCTATCTTTTAAAACATTCCTGTCTATGTAAGTTTTGGTAACCTTAACTGCATTTATTTTTGGTACTTCTGGGTAAGATTTTGGCTTAATTTCTTCAATATATATAACATTTTTAGATGAGGTTGAAAGAAGATTTACTTTGTATTCTTTCTCATTTACTTCAGTATCTATAGACTCTTCACTGTTCTGAGCTATATTTTGTTGTTCAAGAGATTCCTGCATGATTTTTATATCAGGTTCCATCCCTTCCATGTTTTTTGTATCAATTTCAGTATCCATTGCAGTCCCTGAATACATTTTTGAATCCTCTGATATTTCCATATTGATTTTACAAATATCAATACTTACTGCATCAATTTTAGACTCTTCCATATCATCATTGACTTTAGACTCTTTTACAAATTTTACATCTCTTTTAGATTTTATTAAATCAGCTTGCAACTCCTCAGCAGTTTTTGCATCCATTTTAAATTCTTCTACAGTTTCTTTATCAAGTCTTAACTCTTCCCCTGTTTTTACATCGATTTTAAACTCATCAATCTCTACAACTATTTTGGAGTCTTCTATTATCTCCACATCCATTTTACATCCTTTTACTGGTTCTACCTCAGATATATCAATTATATTCTTTTTAGCATTCTCATTGCCTGGCATACAAGAATCTGCAGTTTCAGCATGCTTGTTTTCTTGGAGACGATCTTCTGGATCTGCTAACTTTACTTGTTTGTAATGATAATGGCAATCCATATCTGAGTCTTTTGCAACATCAAGACATTCAAATTTTTCCCTTTTATGGAATAGCTTTTCTTCTCTTGGTTCATCATCCTGATCATCACTATCCCCTAAATTTCCTTCAGGATTTTCTCCTGCTTCTCCTCCCTCTACATCTATATCCTCTTGGCTACCCTTCTTACTCTCTGCAATATCCACTGGGTACTTCTCCAGGTTTATCATTTTCTTCTGAGAAGGCTCCTCCAGTTTGAACACTTCCTGCTGGCAGTTTACTCCCAATCTTTTTGAATCCTTATGTAAGCCCTCTATATTTTGATTTCCTTCCTCCATTTTTCTGCCTAGGACTTGCAGGCCTTCCCCTATCTCCATTTTATAGGCATGCAAATCTTCCCTCATTCTAAGGTACCCTTCTTGTTGGACTGTCTCCATCATCACTTTCATCTGTAACCAGAAGGTTGGTGACATGATAATTTGGCTTTCCCCCATGACTTTCTTTGGATGGCTGTCCATAATAACTTTCAGCTTTGGTTATGACTAAGAATTATACTAATTATTAATACCTGCTCTAAATGATTATTTACTGACTCTCCCCCCAAAATGGCTCTCTCTCTCTCTAATTCCTAACTTTCAGACCACTGCATTCCTTTATTAACCTATCCTTACTACTGATCTCAATAACCACTGCCACTATCAAGTTTAAGCCCTGTTTACATCTAACATACTCAAGTATTTTATAAAAAAAAATTTAAAAGTATATAGTAAAAGCATTTATGTAAAACAAAAAATTAAAAAATTTATATTACCAATTGCACTTCCTTTCTTCCTTCACTGAAGCCGATCATTCCTAAGAAAAGACTTAAAAAAAAATTTATATAAAAAAAAAAAATTTTGCTTTCTATGCCAGGTTTGATCTGAAGTACATGTATATATCTCCATTTATTTAATCTACTTTGACCTTGCCTCTTTTTTGTTTCCTTGCTCATTCTCCAAACCAATCCAAATTTTTATAATAAGTTTAAAGCGATAGAGCCCCTTTATGCAAACCCTTTTCTCTACCCCTGATGACAAAATTTATATGAGGATGACTATCAACCTATTCAAATCACCCCCGGGCGCCAGTCACCAGTGAGCAAGAAAAACACCACATATATAACCTAAGATTCCAATTTCCAATATGTATGCAACACACCCAATATCTGGTTGACATATCCTGCATACATTCATGCTATATCTGAGCCAGAGACACTTTTAAAATTCTTTACTTAAATTAAACAGTCTCAGTAAATAGACAACAAAAAATTATAAAATTTATATATATATATGGCTCATGTGTATATAGTCAAGAATACTCCTCCCATTGCAATACCATAATTCAAAAAAAAATTTACATATATTTTTCAACATATATCAATTCAGAGCCTGTATTCAGTTCAGGACCTGTATTCAGTTCAATGCTTTTATCAGTTCAGGGCATGTGAATTAACTAACTGGTTGTTCATACTCAAGAGAAAAAAATATACATATGCAAATGTTGTTAAAAAAAATATTTCATGAAAAAAAATTTTTTTATATATATATATCAACACCCACGCACTCGGTTTAGGGTGTGTAACTAAGTTTGTCCATGCATGGCATTCATATTTGGAGAGAAAATATAATATAAATGCATATTCAAAAAAAAAAAAAACACATATATTCAATTCAGGGCCTATACCTGGTTCAAGACCATGTTCAGGGTCTATACTCAGTTCATGGACATGAACATCAATTGAAGAAGCCCACTGGCTTAAGCATCCATAATCAGTGAAAAAAAAAATTTTACATAATCAGGAAAACAAAAATTTGTACTCATATATCTATCTTTCAGGGTCGTGAAAATTAACTAGGCCCCACGGAAGGGCGTCCATAATCGAGGAAAAAAAAAACCTATGTAACAGTCAGATTTGTACACTCATGCAACAAAATTCAGAGCCCAAGCAAAATATACCAAAGCTGACCGTAGTGAGGTGGTTGAGACCTCTAATCCGACCAAACTCCAACTCATCTGCCAGTACTCCAAATTTAACACCTTATGAGTGACATTCCTGGGGCTACACTCAGTTCTCATTTAACCGCGAGCCGACATAGAACAGGGAGAAACACGAGACTTAAGGTCATTACTAACCTAACTAAATAAGTGATATATATAACACTTGACACTCTATTAATCTTAAATACTAGACATACACATATAGCATATAAACTCATTAAGAAATTGGAGTAATGAACTGTGACATTTAATAATATACTGTGGATTGGATAAAATACTATGGATTGGATAAGATACTGTGGTTTGGTTTGATCTAGAGTCTGAGCAAGAAAGATATACAACAGTTTATATTTAAAAAAGATTTATTAAAACAATAACAAATGATCTAACACAAAATATCATAATGGCAGGGATTGTATAATCTTCACAAGGTATTCAATACAGGCAAGCATGTTACAATATTTGGGACTGTCATCAAGTACATCTGTTCCCTTTTAAACATATTACAATACATGTGTGTGTGAGTTATAGAAGTCATGCCTAATTATTTAATATGCTCATTTTGTGAACTTGACTTGCTTAAGTTAGAAGTTGATACTTTAGTAGAGATGATGATGAGTACAGCCAGTTTTAAAGACTGTTATATATACTAATTAACTGAGCAACTAAATAAACTCAGAATCATGCAGATTCAAAACTGATAACCAGATTCAAACTCCAGTCTAAAGCTGAATGATTAATTAATATGGGAAAAAGAACTGGTTACCATTAGGTCCACATATATGCGCTATGGCGCTATATAAAATATTAAAGAAATAAACTTGCAGTGCGAGTGTGTGATTCTTCAAGAGTTTCAGCATCAAATGCTCGGTTTGCTCTGAGACCGACGGTTTGCTGCTATTGATATATGAACATAAAGTTCAGGAAGTCGGATTGGCTTTATGGAAAAATAATCTGGGTCCTCACGCCCCCAGTTCTAATGAAGATAGCCATAACCCGAACTAAATAAAGGGGCGGTTTGTTACCGTGAACCCTTGTCAGAGGCAGCAAAACGTAACACATATAAGTGTACTATATAAAAACACACCCGCAATGCACGCAATATATATATAATAAAGCAATAAGTATGCATATAATTAATTGCGCCTAAAACAGATAGCTTTTATCTGTCAAGCTAATTCAAAACAGTTCTTAAAATTAGCATTATAAGTATGCTAATAAAATGGGCTTAAACTACATAAAAATAATCTAGTTAAGATCCTGAATCTGCATATAAATATTCTTAATTAAGGAGGGAAAGTATATTCGATGGGACTTAATACAAACATTAGCAAATATACTTTATCATCTCTAAACAATATATATATATCCCCTTCCAACTAATAAATATCAAAGGTTATAATATAAGATCGGTTAAGCAAATCTTTAAAAATACGATTTTACAATATATATATAACTATGATAACAACGAGTGGTTAGCGCATTCGTTTATTACCAATATTATAATTTCGAAACAATGATTTAATAAAATAAACAATGCTTTTAAAATGTCTAAGTGAAGATTACAATTATCTCCTTTATAAATTACCTACTTAGTTTCATTGTTTCGAAATCTGAGCATATTATCACATATTAAACATAACAAAATGCATTTAAACAAAATATTAAAATTACTGAAATTAGGCAGACCGTTAGTTTGTAAGAATTGAAGAGAATAAATTTCGGACATTTAATGAGTATAAAAAAAAATATGAAATCTTTTAATTCATAAAAGATTTCAGCAGTTTATAAAATTAAAGTAAGTGATCTTTTTTTCTTTTACATTATAGATAAAGTCACAGACCGATAGTTTCTTTTTATAAGAGGGTAAAATTGAAAGAGTTTTTATAATTTAGATAGAACGTTCTTTTTTAAAATGTTATAAGAATTTATAGATTAAAGTTCATACCGCAGCTCCTTTTAAAAATGATTACCATCTCTCTCTGCCTCCTTGAGTGGACTTGAAGCGTATATCAATGATAGTGGTTGGAATAGGGCGTCTGACAGCGTCATAATCTTCAGTGGCCTTTCAGATAGGTTAAATTTCTTCATATTCTCCATGCAGGTTGCTGGAAAGTCTATTCAAAGGAATGTTTAGAGGAATTGAGAGTCCATCTGGCTTCCGAGCCAGTAAATATATTATTCTACTCGATCATTTTTGGATTCTGGTCTCCACAACAATTTTCAGAAAAAAAAGCTAAAGAGAGTGAATTTCAAAAAAAATCTGCAATATTTATATTCCCTAGATCAAAAGCCAGCGACCATCTATTTTTAAAACACAATTCAGACTTCTAAGTTTTAGCCTTAGGTCTCTTTTGATTCTTATCTTTTTTTTATCTTGTTGCCAAACTTTTACTGGTTTGATCTGGGAAAAGAAATTCATTACAATCGTAATGAATGAGCTCTAGAACAATGTCAATAACCTAGGGACTATCTGATCCCACCTGCAATTTATTCTAAATAAAAATCTGCGATATCTATATTCCCTAGATCAAAAGCCAGTGACTATCTATTTTAAAGCACAATTCAAACTTCTAAGTTTTACAGCAATCTGTCTTTTTTGATTCTAATCTCTCTTTTTTTTATCTTGTTGCCAAATTTTTACTGGTTTGATCTGGAAAAGAAATTCATTACAATCGTAATGAATGAGGTCTAAAACAATGTCAATAACCTAGGGACTATCTGATCCCACCTGCGAATTATTCTAAATAAAAATCTTATTACCAATCTGTGAATTTCGCATGTGATTTATAATTTACTTAAACCAAACTTGTTAAAGGATATTTAGCCACATTTTCTAAACAAAATAACCCTTATACAATATATTATTTATATAAATGCTGCAATATATCTATACAAAATTTAATATCATTATCATTTACAGGTGCTTGTATGTGTGACAATAAACATATAATTGTTTGAATGCATATAAAACTGTGACCACATATATAACTGTATAAATGAATATATCGCTGTGTGGATATATACAACTGTGTAAACATATATATATATACAGCTGTGTAAAGGCATATAACACTGAGTGGATACATATACACTTGTACTAAAGAGTGTTCAAAACCGGCATAGATGTGTCTATGGAGATGCAAAGGTGAAACAGATAGAAGGACAGTAATATCTGTTTCATTATCACATGCTAAGGATTATTTATTTAAATAAATTTTGAATGTGCAAAATAAAAGGGAAACAACTCTTGGGATTATTTGTTTAATAAATAAATATTATTAATAGATTTTAAACTTTATTCTAGTATAGATTTTTGAATTACTTTATTAATAGAGTTAAATAAAATTATTGCTTAAATCTATACAATTACACATTTTGGTACATCCAATTTGTGGTGTATGTAAGAAAAAACTGGCTAATTTATATTGTTACAAATTGTGGCCTGCCCCATTCATGGGACAATCAATAAGCAAACTATACAATTTCTACCATTACAATATATATAACAGCTATACCTTTTTTTGTATTAATAAACTATATTTATTATGGAATTCTGAATAAATTATTCTAAAATATCAAGTTAATTTTGTATCCTTAAAGAAAAAAGATAATTATTTTAGTTATTAAAATTATTTAATTTTTAAGTCCTTATAATATACATAACTAATTTTTAAAATTAACTTTGAATTAAAATTATTCTCACATTTTAATAAATGTAATCAATTAAAATAATTTTATAAAATATTTTTTATTGTATTAATTCCATTTTTTAAATTTATTTTTTTTTTATAAAATTTACACATTGATACAATTATTTGTAAGTTGATTTTAATATATTACACCTTTTTTATTTAAGTATTATTATTTTTATTATTACACATATGAGTTTATTTTAATATTTTTTACAAAAAAACAAATGTTGAAGAGAAAATGATGCAAACAGAGTGAAATCATGCTTAGAATTAGTTCACGAATATGAAAATAAATAAGTAAAAATATCAGTATGTTCATATATACATAAGTCATCGATTAGTAGTAGGCTCATTTAAAATAATATTTACATTTAAGCATCTACCACTTATTTTTTCTTGCACAATAATTTTCATTGTTTAAACAATCTGAAAGAATCTCAGATCATCCTGTAAGTACAAAGTAAACAGTTATATTTTCTCCCAAATTTGCTGTTTATATAAAATCAAAGATCTCTATTATTTTCTCAGTAATTATTATTAGTGTTGGCCAAATTCTTAAAACACTATAAAATATGCTTTTTACTAGGCTGAAATTTTCTCTAATTGTTTTATTTTTGCTCATTTATTTTTTTAGAATATCTATCCTAAATTATAATAATATTAAATTGCTCCAATTTCAGCATCATGTTCTATAAAATAAATATATTACAGTCTGTATTTCAAAATAGCCAGCCTCAAAATGATCAGGTAACATTTTGAGGTTGGCTATTTTTAAATATGTATTCTAATATATTTATATATTTATATCACAGAGGGTGGTGCTAAATTTCCTAACCACGTGGGGTGATATAATATTTGCATATCTATTTCAGTTTAGTATTAAGTCTTGGGATTATCTTAAATTGTTATATATTCTCTCACAAATTATTCATATTTTTAAATAATTGATCTCTATTATTTTGTTTATTAAATTAAAACTGTGTGCATTTTTATGTAATATTAATATATTTATTGATATCTTTATTCACAGAAAATTTATAAATATAGTCTACCTTCCATAAATTTCTGAATTTTTATTTCCTGACCTTTACATTTTAATCTTTTAAATAATATCTCCAAATACTGTATGAAACACTGATAACTATATTGTCTAGTATTAATGCCTGAATCACATTTCAATTTCTAATGGTAGAAATTTTAATTAAAATGGCTTTTGTGAATTATTAGTTTTAATTATGATATTTAGATGGAGGCCTAGTGCAGCTAAAAAAAGTAAAAAAAAAAGAAAGTATCTTCATCTAATAAAATTTTAAATGACATATTGAATACAGTTGAAAGGATGATAACATGCTTATACTTCATTATCTTTTACTTATAATATGAAATTGAATTAAGTTTATATAAAATCTATTTATCTTTTTACTATTTATTTTTTAATATTATTAAATTTTTATTTCTAAATATATCGGTTTCACTTAATGTTCAATTTTATTGAATTTTTAAACCTTTTGGTGCAAATTAGTCAAGTAAAACTTTATCAATGTTACTAAGAAAAAAATAAAAAGGCCTATTGACAAAAGATATCAAAGCCATTATTTAAATATTTCATTGATTTATTTATAACTTCAATTTTAATTTTTTAAAGAGAGTATCAATTATTGGAAGTTATGCTTTAATGAAGACAAATGGAAAATTTTAAATTTTGTAATAACCATTTTTTATTTATTCATACAAACGTATAGCTTTCAGGCTAAAATATAGCCTTTTGTTACTGACAATTTTTTTTTCTTATTTATGTTTACTAATCAGTTTTGTTTAAATTAATTTCACATATTTCATTCTTATCTAGAATGAAAAATGTAAAAATTGAAGACTGAAAATATAAAATAAATCTTTATTCATTTTAATGTTGCAACCAATTAAATGTCTGAAAATACAATTCACATATGAATTTGTTGACTTCTCATACTTTATTTGAAAAGTTAAATTTAATTGGTATTATGCTATATTTGGCATTAGTCCTCTAACAAGTTGACACTTTCTATTGTTATCCCTAGTGACAGTTTTTGTCAGTGTTCAATCTTTGATTTTAATATAAACCTTCATTATATATTAAAACTGAAAAAAATGAGTTTAATTTTTTTAGAAATTTAAGGTTACAAATGAAAAACATTTTTAAAAAAATCATATTTAAAGTTTGCAAATAATAAAAAAAAGAGAATGTAATGAGAACAAATGAAATTTTATTACAACACAAAAACGAGAAAAAAAATGATTTATTTTTATGTTTATTTATTAACTTCTCTTTTTAAAAATAAAATATATAAATATATGAGTCTTGTTACTAATATTAAGAAGATCTGTGATTGTGAAAGAATTACTATTTGTAAAGAGGATAAAGGAAATAAATTTGTTGTAATGTATTATAAGGATTATACTGATAGGATAGAAGATGAAATAAATAAAGAAGGATATACTAAATTATTAAAAGATTCTACTACAGGGATAAAACAACAAATATTTAAAATTACTCAATAAAATGAAAGATTATAAAATCATAGATAAATATAAATTATTGTATCCTTCTTCTTATGAAAATCCATATATATATATTACAAAGGCTAATACTCGTAAAAATAATAACCCATTGAGGCTGTTGTTTAACTTTAGTAATTTATTTTACAGAAGTTTTGTGAGTATATAAATAAATGGATAACAAGTATTTTAGGATATATGAATATTCTATAAAGAATGCAGATTGCATTATTGATAAATTAAATAGGAATCAAAGTACTTTTACAATGGATATTGAAAAAATGTATCCAAGTATTCCAAGACTTAAAAGTATAGAAATATTAATAAAAAATGTAAGTAAATATATAAATGATATAAACATAATAAATATTATTGAAGAGGATTTTAAATTAATACACAATTGTTTATATTTTAAATTTAATAATGAATGTTGGAATATAAAGGAGGAATAGTGCAGTTAATGGTTTAATATCATCAATATTTATAAACGAATTAAAAAATATTGTATTTAAAAAAAAAGAATAATTAGTTAGAAAATAATACATTATATATATACTAGTTTGTGATAATTTCAAGTTTTTTTTATGTAAAAACAGAGATGAGACAATTTTTTCAGGAAAATTTTAGTAGATAATTATGTTTATCAATGATTCTGTTTAGTATTATGGTCATACATATAATAAGATATTGTTTGCTGATATTATATTTATTTTTAGTCCAGTAGCTACAGATTTATGAAGTCTGCAAAAGTTATTAGGACTATATATATTTACAGATCTTTCTTTCTATGAAAAGTCTTTAGCCTGTGCTTGTACACAAAAAAACTTGAAAAAAACATTTCACATTTTTGATTCATAAAATGTTTATATCATCCCACCCCCATATATATGTATATATTTGTTGTGTTAAATATATATTATATCTTTCGATTAAAAATGTTTTCTTTTTACCTCATAAAAGGTCTCATATTGATGCTGTACAATAATAGACTGTACTTTGTAAAATAATCAGAATGCCCTGTTATCACTAGAGCAAGTTAAATTTTATGAATTTAATTTGTGTAAAGCCTACTACTTTAGTTGTTAATTTCATCAATAGATGGAGTTCTATGTATCACAGAACAAGATAGACAGTTATATATGAGTTTTATAGATATATAAAAGGCATATGATAGAGTAAATAGAAATAGATTATGGGTAAGTTTTTTAGTGGATATTATTAAGAAATTATATGAAAATAATTACTATATGTATCAATTAGGGGATATGGAATCAGTTAAATTTAAAAATGAGGTGGGACTAAGGCAAGGTTGACCTATATTGACTATTTTGTTTTTGTTGTATTTGAGTGAAATGGAGAGAACAATAGAAAGACTAGGAAGAGGAATAGAGCTACTGTTAATAGGTGGCAAGGGAGTATATACTTTTTCAGGTCTTTTTTTGCAGATGATATCTTTTTGTGTGCAGAAAGAAGAGAAGATATGGAAGCTATGCTGAGGACATGTGCAAGGGTGGGTAAAAAGATGAGGATTAAATTTAGTAAAAAAAAATTCAAATATAATGATGTTTAATACTGGAAAAAAAGAAGATGTAGAATTTTTATTGGGGGATATAAAGTTAAGTGTGGTGAATAGATATAGTTATTTTGGAATCATCTTAAGTAATCAGAAAAATTGCTTGGATGAATGGAAGAAAAAATTGATAAATGAAGCAAAGAAAAGAAAGGGATTGATAAAGAAATTAACAGTATTTTCATATAATAAATGTGATGTAGCTATAATTGTATGGACAGGAGTTGCAGTAGCAAGGTTAACATATGGTAATGATGCATTGTGTTAGTAAAGGGGTGTTAGATTACTTAGAAAAAGTATGAAGAGAAGTATGAAAACATAATTAGATGCAGATGTGTGGACAGCAAATGAGGCAATTCAAGAAGAAATGGGATGGTCAAGTTTTTATATGAGAGATGCAAAAAGTAAAATGAAAATGTTTGGTAGGTTGCAGTTTATGGATAATAAAAGAATAGCCAAAATAGTATTTAATTGGGTTATGAGTAAAGAGCAGGCAAGAAGATGGATGAGAAAGGTAATGCAGTATGCAAAAGATTTGGATAAAAAATTTATATCAGTATACTTGTACAAAAAGTAAGATGATTTTGTTAGGAGGATTGTTGAGTGTTATAGTGGTAAGGAGTGGGATAAAAGAACAGATGCATTAATAAAGAATAGGGAGTTGGAGAGATGGAGACTAGTATGGAGGGTACAACAAATTTAAATATATATAGAAGTAAACGGAACATTGGGTTCGAGTTAATTTATGATAATAGCAAGGAAAGTAATTTATTGTTTAAGGCTCAAACAGGATCTTTAGCAACAAGAGAATATATACGTAAATGGAAAAATATGGGTGATTTAGTCTGCAAATTGTGTAAGGAAGGCATAGAGAATATTAGGCATCTGTTAATTGAATGTAAATGCTTGAAAGCAGAAAGGATACAAATAATGAAGTTATGGAAGAATAAATCTGAACAAAGTGATTATACAAAAAGTGGGTTATTGGTTTTTATGCTGGGTTTGGGAAAAGATAAGGGGGATTTAGATATAACCGCCACAGAGTTGATAAGGATTATGTTGTGGAAATGGGATAGAGCAGATTATGGGAAAACTTAGAGTGGGGAATGGAAAGGGAAGGTAAAGTGTCTAACAAGTTTCTCTGGGCATAGTTGCTGAGAGATTCCTGACTCCATTTAAGAAGTCACAGTGCATTACATCACATCACAGCTGATGTTGCATGTCAGAAAAAACAAGTGAACATAGAAAACAATAATTTCAATGGATGCCATTTAATAAATAAATAAAGTTTAAATTTACATTTAAATTGTTTTTATATGTAATTTGATGTCTCTTGCTTGCAATGAGCATTACTTTATCCTTCTATTTTATTATTATTCTTATTGTTGTTATTATTATCCATAGTATTTTTAAAAAAATATTTTTTACTATTTTAAAAACTATATATATATCTAAAAAATACCTGACAAACTGATTATATTGTTGAAATGCTACTTATGTTGAAGAAAAAAGTTTTTTTTTTTTTTTTACCTTAATAAAATCAAATAAAAGAAATCCACAATGTATCTCAAAGAAATATGGTAACCATGGCTTTATTAGGTCAAAACAAAATGTCACTTTTCTCTGTCAGTGAAAGCTATGTAGTATTATATAGTCATATATTTTTTTAAAATTTTTAGTCAGCAAATTATTCAACTAACAATCCAGATTATCCTGAGACGTTGTATTAAGCTAACAATTGATAAATATGTATTTAATGCCAATTATTAATTGATTTGATGAATTGATTATGATACTGAAAAAAATCTAGGTATATTTATGAGGTGAAAAAGTTTTAAGACTCATTTAATCTAGACTTGAGCTCCTAATCATGATTTATAGCAGTCAGGTACACTGACCCCTATTCCATATAGTTTTGCATTTCATTGTACAGCCACTTATAATTAATATATATTTATAATTACTGTATTTCGTTTTGGTTTGCATATTTCATTTCAACAGATTAATAGTGTTTGCGTCTATATTGAATGGATTTTATATTTTTAAGCAAAAAAATGTAATTTTAGGTTTGTGTGATGTATACATATTTGTGTTTAAAGGGGGTGTGTGTGAAGCATAGCAACTTAATACTTAAACCTGGTAGCAAATATCGGGAGCATATCTATGATTTACTTGGGGTAAATTAGCTGAATCTGTAAAATATAAAAGACTTCAACTTTGTGATTTTTTTAATCAATCATGTTCAATATGAAAATTGACACCGGTCCCTCTGTTGTTTTTCTCATTTTTAAATTTCTTTTATTGAAATTTAAAATGAGACTGAATTGTAGTCTAGAGACTTTTTTTTTCCTATTTGTTGAGTCTAACACATGGTTTTACTTATTATTTAATTTTCAAAATTGAAAATGATTTCAATTATTTACTATTAAAATATAAAAATAGTTGATAAATGTACAATATGTGTAACCTGTTAAAAATATTTATTGACTTTGTCAAGCGTTGTTAGCCGTGAGGTCATCGCACCCGCTTTGCAAGCAAGTAGTTGTTTGCAGACGGGTGTGGGTTCGCGTCCCGGCCGATGCTATGACATATGGGGGGAAAAAATATTTATTGACTTTGACATTGTCATGTTCATCACAAAATTATATGCAACTTCACTGACTGTATGTCTAGATTTAAAAGGCACTTCGCCGCAGTTTTGCCACACCTACCAAAAAATGTCCGCTAGCATTTATATCGATATAAATATTTTCTATCTATTAACAAATAAAATTTGGATTAAAAATATTAAAACTTTTAGATTTAAATTTTTAAATGCCTTTTTAAATCCATGCATAGTTTATATTTTTAAGTTATTGTATTTTTCCTTATATTATTTATATCATAGTGATAATTCTTATTTTAATTAATAGATTCTAATTAATTAAGTTTTCATTTTTATTTCTGCAATAAACATTTTCAGGAAAAAAAGTAAAATAATTTGCTAATCTATTTCTTAAATTTCTTATACAAATGAAGTTACTTAACGAAACGGTTTATAGTTTTTTTTCCGCAGGTCACTCAAGCCAGATGTCTGGAGAAATCTATTTTCATTATTCTCTTTCATGAGTCATTTAATGTTTCTATACACTGCTTTATTTTCTTTGAAATACTGGGAAAAAACATGCATTGTTCTATCGCTATAAAAGACTAATTTAATTCAATAGAATGAATGATTTTATTTATAAGTAAAGCACATAGTGTTTTTTTTATTTCTATTTCTTAGATTTTATTTGTATTAGAAATGAAGGTGAATGTTATTTACATTGTACAAGGAAAAGCAAAAATGAAATCACTCTTGTATCGCTTTTTCCAATATACATAAATTAAAAAAATATTTTGAGTGAATGATTATATATGTAAGTATAAAAATATTAAAATGGTGATGACAAGAAGGGATCGAAAGCGTAATACGTGGGTGACAAAATAAATAAATATCAGTGAAAAAATTAGAAGATTGACATAGAGTTGTGGGCATATTTCAAGAAAGAGTTAATGGCTCTGCCATACATCTACCAGACCTAGGACATCCACATTACCAAGCCAGCCTTGGAAGAAGCCAATACCAGCAATGGATTTGAGCCAACATTAGCAAAGTGTATTTAGTATTCATCTGTACAAATTTTGTTATGTCAATAAATATATTTTTAAAATAAGAAATGATGATAATCATTATTGTATTTGTTACTAAAACAGGCAAAAACTCACTATATGTATTCCCACACTGCAAGCTAGAGTAATGATCATGTGATTTTTATTGTATTTGTCTGAGGTGGATAATGTCAACGTTGTGAATGGAGTGAATTTGACAATGATAAATAAAGTGTAACAATATTTGAAGTCATGAATCAAGTCTCAAAGGATGGGAAAAGATTTAAAAAAAAAAACATATATGAGATGGTTGAAATAAGATAAAATTGTTAGTATAATATAAAGAAGAGAGGCTATGGGTCAGAGAATTTGTATTAAACTTGAAGAAACCATTCTGCATTAGGGTGCTAATGTTTGTAAATTGTGATGATGATGAACACAATGTGTGAGATTCATGACTTTATAGAGTAATTTTTCTAGTTAAAGCAAACTCATGGAATTTTTCAGATATCATTCAGTCTAAACTCTGCAAAATAACATTGTTTAAAAAGTTATTCTTTACAACTGTAGGTGTCGCTGATGAAATCTTTTTTTTAATTCAGCCAAACAATGCATCTTTTATTCCTTATGATTTCATGGACTCTCTTAGCATTCCATATTATTTTATAATGTTAATGTAGCAAGTAGATATTCAGGATGACATAATTTTGTTAACACCTACACAGTTTATGTTCTGTTCACAATTCAGATGACTCTAACTTTTACAGCCTAAATATACTGACATTTTTAGATGATTATGGTATTAGTAGGTACATTTTTTGCTGATATATGACTGAATTATGCATAAGCATACAGATAAGCATGAGTTACAATTTTTGGAAATTTTTATATATTTTTAAGAACTGAAATCCTATCTTTATTAGAACAGTCACTTCAATAAAAATAATCAAAAGAATAGTTATTCAAAATGACATATGATGTTGGAGTAAAAACAAATATCAGATTTATCTTCAAACCAGTCTTCCTCTCTATGATTGTCTTAGTCAGAACAGCTTTGGACAGAAATTAAATTTATTTCAACTTCTTGGAAAACTTCATGCTAATCACTTACTCTAAAGTAAATAATTGAATGGATAACTTCTCATTAGATTATATAACACCAAGCAACAGAAGTAACCCCTAAGCCTTAATGCAGGGACTGTTTAACTGTTAATCTTGTCACTCTTCTACTTCTTTAAATCATTTTACTCTTTCTCAATTTTATTTTTCTGAGACACTGACAACATAAGTCAACTAAACACATTACATATTATTACCTAGGCTATGTTTAAGTATATAAACATCATATAACAGAAAGTGATTATTCTGTATCAAAAGGAATCCAAACTTTCTATTACTATTTTCTTTGGCTTTAGTTAAGCCATCTCAAAAGTTAATAACAGCTTGTTTTTATTACCAGAAAATCAAAAGTAAAGGCAACTCAATTTTATTTTTATCCACATTGATTATTGATTTTATTATTGTGTTTTTAAATGAACTTACAAATATTTTTGTATCCACTGATTTTTTGGATTTATAAAGAAGAAAAAGATGCTTTACTTGTTCCCAAAGCCATGTATAAATCATCAATTTTTCATCTCTTTTACAGTTTGGATTATAATTATAAATATGCAACTTTTTTCGCATTCGTTAGTGAAGCTATAATTATACTTAAAATAATGTGTAATCGGTCTGCTAAGCGCTTTTGAGATTTAATGTTGGAATCTCATACTCATAGCTTTGTGAATGAATACTGTTGTTATTTATTGTACACATATGCAAATGTGTTTGAATATTTAATTAGTCCATTGTTTAGAGAGAGAAAAGCATGCCTCTCTTCTATTAATGGCACTGGGATCATTTGCAATGTAAAAAGTCTCTTTAACTTTTCTTTTTCATCACTCTTCTCTGTACAAACTATTTGGGCAAAACTAGGTTCAAATACATGGCCTGTAGCTGCTTGGTGGTCGCAGAATACAGATATTCCATCATTTTTATTTTTAACCCTGTTATATACATACCTGTGTTGGTAAATTCTTGTATTATGGTTAGCCCGAGTCTCACCATAGTAAGATGTATTATTTTTTTAAGAAAGAACCACAAACATTTATTTGAAATAAGTTAAAATCTTTACGATCATCCATAACATCATCTTTAATTAGATATCAAACATCAGATCCAAGCACCAATCTTGATCATATTCTAAAAATCGTTTCATCTTTTGTACTATTCTCAAAATATACATATCTATTATTTTTTTAAAACATAGTATTGGTTTTTTTTCTTTCCTTTTTTTCTTGTATACTATATAGATCAGCGTTTCCCAACCTTTTTTGGCTCACGTACCACTTGGTAGTACATCACGCTAAATTGTACCACTTCGTAAAAATGATTGTATTTTGTGAAATTTGTTATTGCAAGTGTATTTTATTTGCATTATATATATTATAGGATGACCATGTATGTATTCACATCTCATAATGAGACAAATTACATTGTAACACACCTAAACGTCATGCCAGATTATAAACTCACTGAAATTATAAACTCACTGTAACATATTTATATGTATGTGTTTGTTCAAAGTTTCATATTTTTTCCAAAATAATTTATTAAAGATTACATTATTACATTAAAGGTTATTTGGTACATATTTTGTTCAAAGTGTTTTCTCATTCCTTCATTTGGTTTTTCCGAATTTGAGTCTGTTTTCTCTTTTTTGGAGCATCTTGCTATTGGTTGGGCCATGGAGAGGATAAATCCAGCATGTCCCAAGTCATGGTAAAAATAACCTCAGGGGTTATCAGGCTATCTCTTGTTCTTGTTTTCTTTATATTGTTCAGCATGAAGTTAATAGGATTAAAATTTTGATGATTAAATACTAGCTTACATCTAGTAATCCACAATAGATGATCAAGAATTAATGAGAGTCTAATTTCTGGGTATGATCCTTTTCTGATACATTCTTTCAAATTAAATAATTTAGATTGATTTGCCTTGATCCGACTCATTATTTATCTACTATTTTGTCATATTTCGTTTACTAATAAATGGTTTTAATAAAAACACAAAATTATAAAAAAACAATTAGTATATTTTCTTATCATAATCAAATATTTTTATAAAATAAATTTAATGAGATCTTTGTGCTTGTTTCGAACAACATAATTTTTTGAAATTTGGTTCAAAAGATGCGAGGTATACCCTTAAGTCTACAGCTGCGTTCAATCTGTTTCGATACTTATTTTTAAAAAAATATATGAAGAAAAAGCTCTTCCTACTAATTCCGTAATAAACTAGTAAACGGTAATAATAATTTAAGAGCTTTCTCAGAAAGTTGTTCATATTCTTTAATGTTTAACCAAAAATTAATTAGATTGTGTCGTTTGAATTCTACTTGTAAAGTTCTGTCACATGATAATTCTATTAAATTTTCTTTATCCTTTATTGATAATGATGTAGCTTTTTCTAAATTTTCTGCATAGAAGGGGTTTGAAATCCAATTATCATTTGTGTTTTCGGGTTTTGGAAAATATTCCATGAAAGACAATTTTAATCCTGTTAAATGTGCTATTATATTTTCTCGTATATCTTGAGACAGACTAACCTTATTTTCAAACAAAAAAATATGTAGAGTTTCGAATACTTCCAGTTGATTGTTTTCGATACTTATATATATTACTGTTTCCAAAAATCTAATTTCTTAATCATACTTTCAATTTTATCATTAACATTAAAGATCGTTATCGACTGTACATATTAACAACTTTACTGTATAATATTATTAATTAAAATAATTTTTATGAATTATAGGAAAAAACGTTTCTATATTTTTATGATTTAATTTTTTTTTATGTCCGCCATTATTGATTATTTTTCGTGTACCACCAACCAGCAACTCGCGTACCACCAGTGGTACGCGTACCACAGGTTGGGAAACACTGATATAGATCATTGCAGAATATCTGTTATAATTATTCTATCTGAAAGTTTATTTTCAATAAATTTTTTTTTATTGCTGATATCTGTTTTTTCTACAGATGCTGCTTAGCCACAGATCTAAATCTTGAGTAATGCACTAAATAGAAAGTTTCAAATACCAATCTTAAACACTTTCTGCAAGCTTTTGTATGCTGCACTACTTTGAAAATTCTTATATCTATTACCGTTTTATAAGTATCATTTTTTCTTATCACTTTGATTTTTTTATTTCATAATCTTTTCTTAGTAAATTATCAAAACTATTCTTTCTTTTAAATAGAATAAATTTTAAATTTTTATGTCCCATATTTTTTTTGCAGCCCAGTTTTAGTAACAAGTTGGTGAGCTTTTTTTGTTTGTTTGTTTGTTTAATGTAACTTGCTTTTTTTT
Source organism: Epiperipatus broadwayi (assembly GCA_028023455.1). Lineage (NCBI taxonomy): Eukaryota > Metazoa > Onychophora > Udeonychophora > Euonychophora > Peripatidae > Epiperipatus > Epiperipatus broadwayi. The sequence goes on along the minus strand of JAQFVV010006244.1, from coordinate 6,121,056 downwards.
TTTTTTTAATAAACCTGCATTTATATATGTAATATATGTGGAGTTCGAACTCAGACTTTCACACAACCCACCACTCTCAGTGCCATCTCATATTGCTGATCCACCTGATCACACACATGTTGAAAAGATAAATAATCACCAATATATGTATTTCATGCTAAACTAGCAACCATCAGTTGGTCTAGATTACTATCCTCACACATATATGTAATCAGTACTCAGCTTTATATTAAGATAGCCAATATTTATATTTTAATGGACAGGCTTCAAACTATTCCAACTCACAACTCTTTAGTCTTTCATTTCATTGAAAATCTGATGATGGAACGTTCAAAGCCCTTATCTTTTCAACATGTGTGTGATCAGGTGGGTCAGCAATATGAGATGGCACTGAGAGTGGTGGGTCGTGTGAAAGTCTGAATTCGAACTCCGCATTTATCTAAGATTCAAACTTTTTTAAAAAGTATTTCAGCCATTGTTGATTGAATTAAAAACATAATAAAACTTCAAATTATTTATGTAAAATGTATTATTCCATTTATTTAATGCTATTTTTCTGTTTACAATTAATTGAATAAAGAGTTTCTGTTTTATTGTTGTTGTTTTTTTAAAGTCAGAATTCATTATAAAAATATAAATGGATTTTAATTCAGATACGATTTCTTTATTACAGGTTCAAGCTTAGAATATCATTCAAAAATAAAACTTTATTTAAAAACAGGATTACTGTCGTTTTCCAGATATTAAAATTTTTCTGAGCCTTCAAAGATCAATTAGTTCTATTGTTTTCCTAAAGTTTTGTGATGATGGTATTCTAGTTGTATTTTTATATTGGACTATTTCCATCATCTAATATGTGTATTGAATGTCTTTAGAAAAGTTTAACCTTATTTAAATATTCCAAATTACCTTCAACTGTTAATAATATCACATCAAACAGGTTAGTATAGGCACAACGTTTTGAGAGGTATTATTTTCCCCTCTTCCTCAGGTGCTTCTGGCCTGACCAGTGATAGTACTAGCATGGAATTTGAACCAAGGTTCTTAGAACCTCATAGATAAGTATATGAAATTTATACTGACTGTTGCCTTTGGGAGGATGGCTCAGTGGGTTCAAGCATTATCTTAAAATTCAATAATTAAGAATCTAAGGACCCAGGTTTGAATCCCATGCTAGTACTGTCACTGGTCAGGCCAGCAACACCTGAAGATCTGAAGAAGATGGGAGAATAATATCTCTCAAAACATTGTGCATATACTAACCTGTTTGATGTGCTTTTACTAATAGTTGAATGTATTTGGAATATTTAAATAAAGTTACATTTTTCTAAAGATTCAATACACATATTAGATGATGAAAATAATCCAATATAAAAATACAGTCTTTGTTCAATAGAGAATTCTGTAAGAGTTTATTATTTTTTAATTCATCAGCTACTTTTTGATCTATTTCTGCCATTTCAAAGATAAAGAAACCTGTTGTTTTTGTGAAACATAAACACAGCATAGCATTTATTTGGATAAAGTCTTGTCTTATCATCATAAAGGATTTGCTTGAAAAATATGCTCTCTTTAATTAAAAGTTTTATATCATATGAGAAAGCATTAATTACTTTAATGTTATCACTTTCTCTTTGAATTTTTGAATCTATAATAATTTTGAAGGTGATAAAAATAGTTATTGAATGCAGAATAACTTTACTTTTTTTCCCAGATGTGTTTGAGTATCCTGTGAAGATATATATATATATATATTAAGTAAAGAATAAACTTACGGTCATATGCAATTGAAAAAGATCTTCAGTCCAGCTAGATTCGATAATTCTGCCTATTTCTATGTTAATTTAGAAGATGAAAGGCAAAAGGTTTTATAAGCCTTGCTGCCAACTACTCATTATTTTTTAGATAACTCTGAGAGTTGACTTATCTATAAATAAATCATATTTGAACGTTTTTTTTCCTGCTAACACATTATGTTCATTTTAAGCTATACTATAATGCTTTTACAAGAATTAAGACATAATACATAAGGAAAAGCTACCAATGTAACACAGTACTAAGTTGTGCTCCTTTTAGTCTAATGAAAAATGCCAGACTCAGGCTTAAAGTCATTGGACTATAGCTCCAGTTTCCACTCACAGTGATTGTACTTAAAAACTTCTAAGCCAAAAAACACTTGATTATTTATTTATTTAAATCAAATAGCTTTCATTTTCAAAAAAAAAAAAAAAAACAACTCTCCATGAGTAAATATAACTGTAGTAATCATTGTTGCTCTTTTGGAAAATAATGAGGTTGTGATGTAAACTTTTCCCAGACCAAAATAATGATTGCTGTACATAAAATTGCATGCATTAAGAGCAGAGTCATTCATAAGATTTACTCTACATCAGATCCATATAATACAAGCTTGAGTAAACAATGGACACTAAATAGTATTACCTTATTCAAATTTCCTGATTAGTTTCTGGATATTGGCCTTTATCAATATTAAACTTTTGATTTGTATATTTTTTATTGTCCAAACTAATAATTAGAGATTAAAACACGCAAAAGACTTAATTAAATTCAAGATAATTTATTTGTATGGTTATATAAATGTTCCATAAAACCATCAACGATCTATTTTTAATGATCTTAATTTTAGATCAATTGCAAGCACTTGAACTTTTCAGTGAGTATAGCTGTCAGATTTGTTTCTTAAAATAATCATTGTTGATATGAAATAAAATTAATATTGCTTATGCTGAAGAAAATCAAAGAATCTTCATTGATGAAATCTAATAATTAAAATGATTTATATGTGTCCATTGATTATTCAAGATTTTCAACAGCATGCTTTGAAAAAAAATTGCATAAATTGAATTATTACTCATAAAATTAATTTAAAGTTTTGTGTATAAAGTTAATAAATGAAGAAAGAAGTATGATTATTTATAATCACAAAGAAATTTGGATAATCTCAGAATAATTGTTGATGTATTTCGATGAGCTCATGTTTTGCTCTATTTAACTACATTCATCATCATTTTCAATCACCACTACAGATAAAGATCCCTTCCAAGTTCAATCCATCCTCTTCAATCTCTATCCTCTTTTCACCACATTACCCCAGCACACTTCCTTATTTCGTCTATCCATCTCACATGTGATCCTTTTTTAGGTCTTTTACAATCTCTTGGAATCCAGTTTAAGATTTCAACTGTCCATCTATTATCATCTCTTCTAGTAATATGTCCTGCCCAACTTCATTTCAGTTTATTAATTCTTTCAATAATGTCAATAACATTTGTTTGTTCTCTCATCCATATATTTAACTATTGATCTCTTCTTCTTATTCCTAACACAACTTCATTTCAGTTTATTAATTCTTTCAATAACGTCAATAACATTTGTTTGTTCTCTCATCCATATATTTAATTATTGATCTCTTCTTGCTATTTCTAACATACATCTTCCCATACTTTGTCGAGTGGTCTGAAGTATCTGCATTGCTCTTTTGCTAATTGTTTATTTTCAGATCCATAAGTAAGAACTGGTAAAACACATTTATTAAAAACCTTTTTTTTTTCAAACACATAGGCATATTTCCTTTTAGTATCAAGTTATTTCTACCAAAAGCACTCCAACCAAGTTTAATTCTATTCTTAATTTCATTCATTATGTTTCCATCTGTAATAATAATCTGACCAAGGTATTTATAGCTATTAACTTCCTGCAACTCATCATAATCAATCTTTATTTTCATATTTTGATAAAATCCATTGAACATTATTTTAGTCCTTTTAACATTTATCTTTAGTCCTACTTTCCTACTTTCATCTGATAACTCCTGCAACATTTCCTGCAGCTCTAAAGAAATATTTGGAAAAACAACTACATAATCTGCAAAATCTAAATGAGTTAAATAATCTCCATTTACTTTCACTCGTTTAGCTTCCCATTTTAATCCACAAAATGCTTCTTGCAGCACTGCTGTAAAAGGTTTTGGAGATCTGGAGTCATCCTGTCTTACCCCCTTCTCAATGTTGACTTTCACAATATCATTATGTAATCTAATTGTTGCTGTTGCATTTTTATAAATATTCTTCAAAATATGACAATATCCTGGATCTATACCTTGATGATCATGCCTTTTCATAATCTATAAATCCAAAGCATAATACAACTCATATTCATTGATCCTTTTTATAACTTTTTCCAATACTTGGATGTAATCTGTGGTACTAAACCAGCTTTCTTTTGGTTAGATAAAATCCAAAGTTTGCTGTAGATGAGTTGCAATTATTTTAGTAAAAATTTTGTATAAAACTGATAAAAGACTGATAGATCTGTAATTTTTAATATCTTGTTTATCATCTTTTTAAATATTAATATTAGTACTGCATTTTTCCAATCATCTGGTACATTCTTATCATTTAGACATTTGGTATATAACTTTGCTAAAAAAAAATTTATTTCTTCTCATGCTTCTTATTAAGATATCAATTATAATTCCATCATTACCTTTAGCTTTTTTATCCTTCACAAATTTAGTTGCATGTCTGACTTCTTCATTTAGAATCCTGGCAATTCAGAAGATATAGTAGTTGTAGGAGGTATTTTTCCTTGATTTTTATTGCTATATAATTCTTAATAGAACTCTTCTACACATTTCATGATGTCATCACTCTTTTCAGTAATAGTTCCATCTTTTTTCTTATTGCAGAAATGTTTATTACCAATACCAAGATGTTGTTTTACACTCTTGAGACTTTTATTCTCTCCTGTAGCTTTGCTTTCTAGTTCACAATTATACTCCTTATGTCATTATAAACTCTTTTTCACATCACTTTACAAAATTTGAGATATTAAATCCTTCTTAATGCATCATTTTTATATATTTTCATATTTCTTCTTCCTTTTATAAATTGTCTTTTTTTGTCTTGGAATTAATTTTACTGGCCAATTGCTACTTTTTTGTATCAGCTATTTTAGTTAAAGTTTTAAAAAGTGTATCAGTTATTTTCCTATTGAATTTTTTCGAATTTGAATTATGATCAAAACCTGTTAATAACTGAAAATGAGTTGCAAGTTCTAATTTAAATTCATTATAATGTTTCTGAAGATTAGGATTATCAACTGTAAATATTGTTTTTTCTTAATAATTTTTGTCTCTCTAGTTTTGCATTAACATGTATCTTACATCTTATTAATCGATGATCACTTCTTGTGTTAAATTTATTAAGAACATTACAATCTTGAAATGCATATTTTTTGTTAGTCAAAATATAATCCAATTCTGCTGTACCTTTATTTGGATACTTCCATGTCCATTTCCTTTTAACATTTTTCTCAAAAAAAGAATTCATAATATAAACTTTCTCTTTTTCTGAAAACTCCACAAATCTTTTTCTCTCATTTCTATCACTATTTACAAATTTACTTACAGCACTTACATCTTTTAATTGTTTACTAATTCTATCATTAAAGTCTTCCATGACAATTTTAAAATGTTGTTTGGGCTGACCAAAAACTTTCTATACATCCATGTAAAATTCCTTCATTTTTCATCACAAGGAGACCTTGTTGGGGCATGAACCTGAATTATCTGCATTTGATAACTGCTATAAGTTGAATAACTAATCTTGCCACTCTGTCCAGTACACCATAATTCTACACAATGTTGTTCTTCCACTTTTTATTTATAATGAATCCTACACCACTTGCACTTTCAATATTTGTGCCTTTCAAGTAGAGTACATGTTCACTTTTTAAATTAGTTGTCTCTTCACTCTTTTTTCTAACTTCACAAGATCTAATAATGTCCCATTTAATATGAGACAGTTCTTCATTCAATTCTTTCAATCTTCCTTTATCAAATGGCAGCCTGTGTCTGCAATCAGGAGATTCTTAGCATAGTCCACCTTCAGCTACCAGCTCTGACTTGGCTGATGATTTTACAGCATCTTGGGAATAAGAACTATGACTTATTTTTGTTTGTTATGATTGTAAACATCTATTAGAAAAGAAAAAAAATTATTCACACCCACATGAGTTATGCCTTTAAGAAAACCCAACTAATATTTCAGTTAAGAGCAATCAAGTAACTGAGAAGAAAGACCATGGTGTTTCTTGATCTTAAACTCAGAAATAAAATCCAATAAACCTACTATACTGGCTAATTCATACTGGTGAGCTAACCATCCATGGTTGAATGCTATTTGAATAATCACATAGTAATAACAACTGCAATGACAGGAATGCATGGAGTGGACATATTACCCTGCTTGGATCTTTAAGTTCTCCAAGAGGAATTAAAGGATCTTTCAGTTAACAGCAAATTCCTTTCTACAGCCATTTAACTATATTAAGAAGTCATATTTTACATTCATAAGCACACTATACACTTGTTTTTAAGCTCTTGGCAAATTGTTTCTTAATAAATTTTATTTGATGTGGTAAAATTTGTTTTTTTTTTTAATCAAATACTTTCTTTGCCTAAAGCCAAAAGAAAAATAAACTATGAAGTAAATACCTATATATGTTTTAGTGTATTATAATTTCTATTCTTTATATCCAACACAAGCATTGTTTAGCATAATAACATTGATCTTTAGCTAACCATTTTCCAAATAATCATAAATTGATTGTACATTTCCTATTTAAGTCATACTAAGACTTAATTGGAAATTGTCAACTACATTTGAACAATAGAGGCAAAACTTTCCAACAATAGCACCACTCATGTGATCATAAGTGGTTTAATACATCTGAACCACATGTTTAGTTGCTAATTAATAAGACCATCTTTTTATATGCATTGCTTTAAGATAATGTTTTTAAATTATTTTATTTGATTGTACATAAGAGAATATACCAGTGCAACTTTATATTTATTCATAGAGGGTGTTGCTGGAAAAAATTTAATGTGTGGCAAGATGATTTGCATATATATCAAAGATATTTTATCTTCTCCAATATTTTATATTCCAACCATATATCCTATTTGTTTTATTAATATTTTTTTATTATTCTTTTTTTTTTTTTATTGATGTTTAAATTTAAATTTATTTTTAAAAGCATCTTCATTTATTCAAGTGAATGCTATAATTCTGTTGTTTTTCATTTATAAAAATAGATTGTCTACAAAATAAATTTTATCTAAGTCTGCCATTTTTTTTACCCAATTTGCTTTTGCTTTTGAAAAATTTTCCACGTTTTATTTTTTATTTCACTTATTTTATAGGAAATTATTATTTTTATTTCTGATTACTTTTGATTAATTTCTGCATATTATTCTTAATTATGTGTAACAATGTAAACTATTTAATAGGATCTTTCTCATCATTTTTCCATAACTTTAGCAGCCCTATCTGATTTGAATGACACAGAAGCCAAGATTGTAAATGACTTTTATTCTTCTTGCAAAATTCTTCACTGCTGATGATTTCCTCAACCAAAAAACTCCATATATTTTTTTTCAATACATCCTTATATCTGCCTTTAACAGAATATTCTTTCCACATTGTTCATCATCTGTTCTTTTCCTTATTTTTTGATGTTTGGTTTTCTTTTTGTTTTGCTACTTTGTTTCCCAATTATATTCTGATAAATAATATTTTGTCTTTTATTCTTCCAATATGACTTGAAAATTTAAATCTTCTTTCTTTTAAGAATTGTCATCACATTTATTTTACTTTAACCAATTCTCAGATATCTTGATTTATTCTTTTGTTTTTCAATATTGCTATTCTTATTGATTTCCATTACAAACAATCTTGATTAATTTTTCTTTGTTATTATGCATATTTATGACCCATATGCACCTTGTATTAAGATATTATTTTTAAGTTTTATTTTCTTTACAATACTCACTCCATAAAATTGAAGGGAGTATTCATATTGCCTACATCATTTTATCAAATTTTTATAGTTCTCACTTTTTGATAATGCTTTTTTTTTTTTCTACTGAATTGTTTCAATTACTGAAAACAGTCCATTTTCATAATTTTTCCCATCAGTGATCAATATATATCATTTTTTTCCATATTTTTATGACATATTTAATATCCATCATATCCAATGCTATAATCATCTTGCAATCTGAAAATGATAAATTTAACAAATATTTTTCTTTACAAAATATTATGCTTATATGTTATATTTCTTTGTCTTTTTCAAAGCTATATTAGTATACAGTTTGAATAAAATTAATGACATACAACATTCATGAAATAGTTATTTATGTGTAATAAATTTTAATAATACCTGACCTATATGCATTTGATATATATTTTATTTTTATGATCTTCTAATTACATTAATCAGTATATCATCTTCTTTAGCTATGATATTCCCATTAATTGTTTAATTGCACTGTAAAACCACACAGTTTTTCAGGTATTTCAACATATTTATCAACTTGGTTCCTTACAATTCTTTTCAAAGTCTGTACTAGTGTTGGTAGTTCATACATCTAATTCTGTCTCCTTTTTTAAAATTAAGGATATGTATTTCAAGAATATATTTTTCTCTATAAAAATAATCCTTATCAATCTGAGAATTGATTTAAATAACATCCTTTTCTACACAATAATTTACAAATTCAAAATGAATTTCTTCTGGTCCAGAGGCTCTTCCATTTCTTTCATAATGTTTTTATCATATTTTCTTTTTTTCAACTTCATATTATTTAATTTTTCACAATTTATCATGTTCTTTAATGGAAATCATATTGTTTTCATCCTGTGATATTCCTTTTCTCTCAAGTTCATCACCCTTGAAGCATCTGTCAATCTCTGGAATACTAGTTTTTGTTCAGTCTCTGCACATGTCATCTGCCATTATTCATATTTTTTTATTATCATAATTTTTAAATATTATTTAAATTTTGATAAGGTTCCACTTTCTTTGATACAATCCTTCATTGATATGTTTATTTCTTTTTTCCACATTATCTGTAATACTCCCAATTTATCTTTTTATCAGAGAACTTCTATCTATAATTTTTGTATCTTGATATTCTATTTATTTTTCCATTCTCTGCCTACACAGCAATTTTTTACTTTCATCATTCAACAATTTCACATAAACTTTCATCTTGGATTAATCCTTCATTCTATAGCCAAAACTATATATTTTTCAATAAATAGTGATTAGTTCCATATTTTATTTCTCAGAAAACTCTGACATAATTAATACTAAATAAATGTCTCTGTTTTGTAATAGATAATTAAAAAATGGTTGGAGATCTGTTTATATCTATATGACTATATATTGTTTATATTTAAAAAATGTATTATGTCAATCTGATTTCTTTTGTCATTTTTAAAAATTTTTTCAAATATTTTCATTACAAATTCATATTTATTTTGACCAATTCTCAAACTTAAATTTTCCATAATTACAATTTCTTTTTTTAGTATTTTTTCTAGTCTTTTACAATATAAATTCCAAAATGTATTTTTTATATTATCCCCAAATATATATATACTCAATATAGATGTAATTAAAGGTGATTTGAACTCAGACATTCAAGATGGAATGGATTGCTGAAGGGACTTGAAAGTTTGAGTTAAAATCCCCTTGAATTATATCCATATATATCATTTTTTTGTAAATAGACACACTTTCAATTATTATTTTTTCATTTACAAATGATCATTTTATTATTTATGCCACATATATTTCTTTAATAGTACCGAGATTTCCACTCTTACGCAATGACATTCATAGTGTCTCTCTTCTTTTTTCTTAGTTTTTGTTTTGATCAACATGAAAATATCTGCAATCTATTTTTGTAATTCCCTTGGTAATAAATTTTATTCAAAACACCTTGTATGTTATAATACCCAATATTTATAGTTCATTTATTATTTCATATTTGTTCCTTAAATTCAGGCCTTTATATTTCTTAACTTTAATTTTGCAGCAATATTTTTTTTTTACATTAGCCATTGGGCAATAGTGCAAAATAGTGTCTTTCAAATTGGAGAACTTTATACATCACTTAGTTTGGTGATTCTTTTTCAATTTCTCTAAATTTGATGATCCTTTTAGAAGTTTTATCTTCTGGCAGAATACATTTAGATGACAAGATAGAGGTACTACCACTAATATTTAAAAATAACACAATTTCCCTCCCCCAAAATTTTTGCTGCAATCTTAGGTTTTAGGTTTGTTCCTGGCATTATTTAGAACACTGATTCAAAAAAATTGCATTGGATAGATTGTATTAGCTTGAGTTTCTTAGATATTGTTTGAATGAAAAATTTATGTTTTTAAATTATTCACATTTTTTGTGTGTATAATGACTTTAGGGTCACAACTACTCAGTTAATTTCTTTTCTATACTGGTTACTGGCATAAAAATATACAACAAACATATGAAATTTGAATTAGTTATGTTTCATTATATTATAGTTTTTATAGATTCCATATATTTGTATTTCAAATTTTCTCAATATGATATGTTATAAATAATTGTGCATAAATTTAAATGCAAATGTTTTTTTCATCTTGTTCTTCTGTTACCTGGTTTGTGTTTGCCCATACAAGTTAGCAATATAGTAAGAGTGTTTATATATTTTCAACTGCACTTTTACATCCAAAACATTAGATTGTAAAATATAAGTAATTTAACTGTATAATAATTATGATTATATAAAAGGTGTGTGTTTATAATCACTCATATTATTTCATTTTTACAGATTGAACACAGTAAGGGTTATGGCTATTTCAAGACTAAACTATTTACAAATTCCAACATATTTTGCTATACTTGGAGAGATTATACATTAAAAGCAAGTAGGAAACCTATTTTTGAATTTATAAAAAAAGCATATGTAGATTATTTTGATGTCAATCGTGGAGATCAAGATAAGCTATGAGCTTCTCATATTGCATGCAAAACTTGTATGGAGTATTTGCACCAGCGAACAAATGGAAAGAGAAGCTGCCTGAAATTAGGAGAAGGGAATTAAAAAACCACTATAATGATTATTATATTGTTATTATCATAGACATCAAACAAAATACAGTAATTATGAACAGCATTTTCCAGAGAATCTTGGTGTCTTAAGTGAAAAGCAAGATGAAAGATTTCACCAAGATATAAAACCAATGGAATCCAGAGATCAAGGAAGATGGAGTACACACGTGATTGGAAACTACTGTTTGAAATCATATGCAGAATTCTGACAGATCCACTCTCAGAAATCTTACAAAGGGAACTTCTTGTGTGGAAAATTTGTATCATAAAGTTGTGCCTCTTATATAAAATAAGTAGATTTTTCATATACTATACTTTTCTTTTAATGTTTAATATGTTTCCTTCATGATTAAAATATATTAATTTAAACACATTTAAAATATCCTGATTTTTTTAACGCGAGGCAGTGTGGAAAGTGGTAAATGGTATATGTTCTATATCTCAACAAGAGCTGATAGGGATAATTAGTGCCATTTTTTAAATCAGCAAGTCAAATATATTCAGAAGCAGATGCCACTTTTGAGGCATCAAAATGTTTGTTGGTCAGTGAAATCTGTGATTCTTATGTAATATCATTATTAACTATTTTGTTTGTTTGTTTTAGAACAGATTTAAATTAGTGTGTTTCTTGTGACATTTATAACACCATTTGATAAAATGTCTTTGAGCATTTTGAAAAGAAAAAGAAATCAAATTTGTAAGTTAGACTTGTAGATAAATCTTTTCTTTTCCTAGATTAATATAGAAATGGCAAGATTTTTTTTTTAAGATTCAACAGTATTTTGCTTTGATGTTGAAATAGGAACTTTTTTTTAACAACCAAACAATACTGTTTTTTTTTCTATATGTGTGTGAATATATACAAAGTGATACAATAGACATAATACGTTTGTAATTGAAATAATTTTTATTGTTTAAATTTTACATTCTGAAAATTTATATGGAAAATTCACAATGAAACTTTTAAGAAAACAGGCAAGTTTATTTTCTAAATAAAATAAATGTTAATAAAAATCATATATATATTCAAACTATTTTATAATCTACATGAATGGATGGGGTTTTTTTCTGAAGATACATTTATAATATCATCACAGACAAATATGGAAAGAATTATACGAGCTTTATTATAGTATTAAGAACGATTAGCTTAATCCTCACTAATATGATTTTTTACACTTTTTCCCCCATATTTGATTTTTTTTATGAAGGATTAAATTCTAGATCTTTTCGAAATAGGCTTCTTTTGGTGTATAATTTTGTATTAAAAATTAGTTTACCTTACAATCACAATCCAATTGAGATATGTGTCTAAACAGTTGTAGTTTCCATAATATTTCTGATTCATCTGATTGTAAAATTTATTATAAAAATTACATCAATTTATACATATTATAGATGAACAAAATAATGAAAGCTTATAAAATTTCCTTTATTATTATGGTGTAAGACCACTATCTGCATTAAGTATTGCTTATATTTTATTTAGTTTTAATATTTTATCACATTAAACAGTCTTTATATGGGTATTAAATCACAAAATTGGATAAAAGTGTCTTTTTAAATATGTTGGTGGAAAATAGTGGTTATTCATTTATTAATAATGGCATATAAGGACTAATCCAATGTTTGGGGCCTTGATGTGTAAGAATGAGAATGTTTGAATCATGTCGTATCTGAATTTTTATAATTTACCCAAATTCATGTTGGTTTGGGTTATATTAATAAAATAACTTTTTATTTTATTGTCCAATAATTGACAGAAATTTCATTTAGGTCTTTATATATATGTGTGTGTGTGTTTGTAACAGATTAAAAAGTCAAGTTTGGTCAAAGAACACTATCTAATTGAAGCAAAGACAAATAAAAAAACATTGCTAAAAAGAGTTAATTCATCAGTACGAATTTGATGTTAATATATTAAAGGAATCTGCCAGCTATAACACATTATAGAAGCTTGCTGTAAATCTTGCATTGCTATATTTAAAAGTGTTCCAAACCAATGTTTCTCATTATACATATATTTCAGATAATAAATCTATAGATATCAGGTGATCTGAAGATATGAATAACAAAAAAATATTTATTTAGGAAACAATAGTTAGAAATTCCTGGTTATATATCTTAATATAAAAAATGAAAAAAAAAATTAAAACTCTCATGTTAAAGAATGAATGTATTGCAAATAACTCAATTAGATAAGAGATTTTTAAAAAAAATTAGGGATTTAAAGTGTTATGCAAATTAATGGAAAAAAACTGGAATGGGTTGTTTGAAATAGAAAGAAGTAAAGCTTATATTAAAATGATTTTTTATTGCATTCAAGATGGATTCTCACTTTATTAAAAGGACATTAGATCCCAGTATATTTAGTATGTAAAAAGAGAGGGAAACCCCCATTTGAAAATCTAATCTGGACATATGAAAAACTTGGCATGCTGTTTTTGAAAAATCTGGTTACATAAAGAAGCAAAGCTTATTTCAAATTTCATAGTGACAGTTGTTAAAGTATATTATGACACATATGAACTGTTTAATACTTCCAATTGGGATGAAAACAAACTATAGTTACCTTGCTTTTTAATATCAACATTTAAACAAACTATTTAAACTATATCTTAACTATTTTAAGTTTATATTATATCAGTATTTTATGTATTATGAATTATTTAAAGTAGGAAGCCAAAGTTTAAAAAAAAGCTTAATTAATGTTAGTTGCATTTTAATGCAACTGAAGTAAAAAAAAAGATTTTCCCTGTATTATATGTATATATCACATTAACATTTGTAAATTTTTTTTGCAGAAATTTTCAATTAAAAAAATGATAATAATGGAAGATGTAATATATCCATGCATAAATTATTCAACCATTAAATAATTATTAAGAATTAAATAGATTCATCAGGTTCATTTATCTATAGTTAACTCTGCATTTGATTGCTGAGAATTAGATTCTATATAGGTAAGCTTATAATATGTATATACAGTTGTTTGTTAACTGTTGAATAATTAAAATATATCTATATACAAATGGAACTATTCATTTCAGTTTTGTTTTTATAAATTAGAAAATCAGACTCAAAATAAGCTGAAGTCATAGTTTTATTAAATTGGAATTTGGACCTAAATGGCCATTATTGTAGTTACTGTTGTAGAAAGTCATAGTGGTCACATTTATCCTATATTTAGTATGTGTATGTGTTGCCACTAAGAAACTTTTGAGTCAAATAAATGTCTTTTATTTATAGATTTATCTGTATGTAGAGTTACATTTTAAGTTTATTAAAGTTCGAAGTTTCCTGTGTAGCATATATATTTCATTATAAAACTGTATTACTATTGTAGTATAACCAAAGATTAAGATTAAATTTGACAAAGAAATATTGGACATTTTATAAGTAATTATTGTTTTCCTGCATGCATATGAAATAAAACAATAATACATAAGAGATGGAATAAAGACTTTGTTAAAATAAAAGTTATATGTTGACTCACAATTATATTTTGTAATCAAACTATTGTTGTTATGATGCATTAGCTTCTTTAAATGTAATATTGTGTGATCTACATACATTCATTTGGAATAACTTATGTTCTTCATGATCTAGCCAAGTATTGAAAATAGGGGCTGTATAATGATCATCGTTATCCTATTAAATAAAAGATTGTTAAAAAGTATACCAGTCTATTTCCTGATATTTAAAGTCATGTGCACTTATGTAAATTATATTAATTTTAAAATAAGAAAAATCATTAAAACATGCTTGTTTTACCATTACATACCAAAAACATTATTTGTTAATTTTTGTCAAGAATTTATAAATGGTAATGGACATTACCATATAATGATCAGACTAAGCATGTTTTAATATTTATATTTATATATATACAATATAAATATGTCAGGATATTCACTGACATATATAATTTTAACAACTTTTTTTATTTAATAGAATAATAATGACAACTATACAACCCTTATTGGCAATATCTGGCTAGATCATTCTAATGAATGAATGTAAACCATACAATATTATATTTGAAAAAGCTAGCAATTTGTAACAACAATTATTTGATCAATTGTCAGTTGACATATAACTTACTTTTTTTTTTAACAAAGCCTTTTCTTCAATCTCTTATATTATTATATTTCATCCACATGCATGTAAACAATGATTATTTATAAAATGTCCAATGATTTTTTTTTTTTGCTAAATTTAATCTTAATCTTCAATTATATTATAATATTAATTAATACAGTTGTATAATCTAATACATTTACTGTACAGTGAACCCCAGACTTTAATAAAATTAAAAAATAACTCTATGTACAGACACCTAAAAATATAAGATCTTTACTTGACTGATAAGTTTCCTAATATAGACATATGCATATATTTAATTCAGGATAAATATGACCCCTATATCCTTTTACAACAGTAACTAGAAGATGTGGCCATTTTTAGATTCACATCCTGAGTTAATAAAACTGTGACTTTTATAGGGATGGCTCATTTTGAGTCCAATATTTAATTTACCAGAATAAAATAGGAATAAATTCTGCCATATGGAAACAGATATATTTAAATTCTTTAACAGTAAAAAACAACTGCATATTATATATATATAAGCTTACAAAATCTAATTTTCAATTCAAATATTGAATTGACTACAGAGAAGTAAATCTGATGGATACAATTTAATCATTAACTTAAAGCTATTAATAATTATTATTATTTTTTTTCATATGTCATAGCATCGGCCAGGACGCGAACCCACAACCGTCTGCAGCCAACTAGTTGCTTGCAAGGCTTGAACAATTTATGCATGAATATATTACATTTAAAATGAATATAAAATATTCCAGTGCTATCATTATTTATGTATTTATTTAATTGACAATTTCTACATTTATAATACACAGTGAATCTTTTTTTATTATCTCAGCTCCATTAAAATGCAACCAACTAATCTTTCATCGATCTTTTATGTCCCCTGCTGAATAAATATTAGCTGTAGTAAATCTTTATTTTGCATACTAAACTTAGTCTATATCAAACCTAAAGTATTGTGAAAATATAAATGCTCATTAATTCATTGTTATCGTGAGTTTTAAGTCAAATAATAAATTATTATTAACTTTTACTTGATAAATTTTTATTCTTATATCAATTTTCCAGCAAAATGTTAAAAAAGTCAAATCAAATCCAGAAGTCACATTTAATTATCAGAAATAACGGGTTGGGGTTCAATTAGAAGTATTTTGTTAAGTCAGTGATTACACCATTATGCTTTAAAATACAAATGGCAGTTTTTAATAGTAATTATTAATTTCTAAATTCTTTACAGAAAATATTGTCTTCAAAATGATGAACACGATAATGAATGTGAATACATGAGAAAAACATTAAATACAGGTTAGAAAAAATGGTAGAGATTTTGAATAAATACTATATATTAATCATAGTTTCTTAAAGCAGTCAGTCACTGAAAACATTCATTTAATATTAACTACATTTTTTTTAAAAAAAAAAGAAATTTGATCAAACAATCAAATAAATTTCTACTTTTGTTTTTCATTATGAAGCAGAATTGGTTTTGATTATTTTTTATCTTTTGTTTCTTCAAGTAAACAGATGTAATAGTTTAACAAAGAAAATATAATAAACTTCTCCATAACACTGTTTTCTTTTTTTTTTTAGGCAATAAAACATTGAGATCAAAATTGCTTATTTATTAAATAACATCAATTATTAAGACAGAAATATTAAGAATTATATATATTCTCTTCAAATTCTAAAGTAGATTTTTCAATAAAATATATAAAGAACATTTAATGAATTATATTTTATATATATTGCAATACAAGGTAATTGGCATTTCAATAATAAACTAAGTCAAATTTCAATATAGAGAAGTTCAAATAAATATTATATTTTAATAATTCAAACAATATTTTAATATGAATAAATATTATAAATCTTTCTTTATGTCAATTTTATTAAGTTTTTATTACAATTAACTACTGAAATATTAAAACGAGAACTCACAAAATTGTGGCCTTGGGTGCCGGTTCTCATTTCAATTTTTCAATGGTCATCAAAAATAAGAAGTTCATAATATTAATAAAAAATATATTACTGATATTGATTTATAATTTTTTTTAATAAATATAAACTTATTATATATATATACTAAGAACGTACATTATATGCACACATGGCAGAAGTAACAAAAAAGAATATTATGGAAATATATTTAAATATTTTCACTATAATCCATAACCAAGTTTATTTTTTAGTAAATACACATGAGGAGTATAGTGAACATATTTTTAAAAAAATTATACATATATAAGTTGCACAGAGAATAAAAAATAAGCTGCAAAGAGATTAACAAACTAACAGCTGACCTTAGTTTCATTCTAAATGATATTTGAAATATGTAATAAGTATAATAAAAACTTGACAATACTAATTTTTTTTCTTATATAGCAATGGAAATTAATGTTTAATCTACTTTCAAATATGTTTTTCTTTATGTTCAACCACCTTAGAGTTATATCTTATATATATATATGAAGAAAACAAGCTAACACTTTTTTTTCCCATTTGTCAAAGCATCAGCCGGGAAACAAATCCGGGACAACTGCTTGTAAGGCAGCTGTGCTAACCACTCAGCCACCAATGCTAGCTCTTATTTATTATACCGCATGAACTGGGTAAACCAAAATTTCAGTGATAAGAAAGAAAATGGGATGAGTTTCAGCCTATTAAATCTAAGTTATGAATTTATAATTTTGAACTAAATTTCACAAATATATAAACGAGACACAAAATAATAATTAAATATAATTCAGAAACAAAGGGGCATTTTATTAAATCTGGATTATATTTTGAATGACAAAATATAATATAAAAATAATCTAATCCAATACCTTTATCCTTTTTTAATATTTAGTAATATAGCCATACATTAAAATAATAAAAAGAAATCTACCCTGGGGGAGGGGGGTCCTGACAGAGATATTTTAAATGCTTTCTCTTGCTAAGCATTTATCACAAAGCTTGTTGAGGCATTGGCAATCCTCATTGTTTATAACTTACAAGCTTAAGAGTATTGTGATCTATGACTCTTATTTTGACTAAATCTAAATATTGTTTCAATGTTCTCAGGATAAAGTAAATAAACTAGTAAATTAAGCACTATAACATGATCCATAGCTTTTGACAAGTGATGTAATCTTTAAAAGAAATAAAACAAAGTCAATCTTTATAAATAAAAAATTAATTCATATTTTATTTGTCATTATGTAAAAATAACAATAAGAATAATTGCCATTTTATTATAGAAGATTTCACAATAACTCATGAACATCACATTTAATTATTAAAAGTTATCAGATATTGATATATTTGGATAAAGACTATACCATGTAAATAAATAATATATTACTGTAGTTCATTGACATTCAGATAATTTAAAATAGTAAGGAATCCATTCCTTAGGTATGCTTATAATTTTTCCACTTAATTAAATAAAATATATTTAATCTAAACATACATATTCACCTTGAAAAATATCTTTATAAATAACCAAGTATAAATAAGAGAATCATTGTTAATTAAAAGAATAAGGCCTAGTATTAATAGAGGAAAAGGGATAAGGACTTTGGTAGTGTGAAATTAAACAGTAGAAAGGTTTAGGATGCTTAAAGTGAGGGGAAATGTAAAAGTTAATAGGGTAAAGAATTAAAATTTAGGGTAATTAAATAATAGAAGTGGTTAACAGAGGAGCTAGGTGATGGAGAAAGAAAGGAAGTTGGGAAGTGGTTAATAAAGAATTAAAATTTAGGGTAATTAAGTAATAGAAGTGGTTAATAAGGGGAGCTAGTTGATGGGGAAAGAAAAAAAGTTGGGAAGTGGTTAATAAAAAGAAAGATGGAGGAAAGGTGAAGGTAGAAGGAAAGTTAAGGTAAAAATAGTTAAGTTTGTATTGATATTAAATGTTATAAGATGGTAGTTAAATAAGTAAAGATGGTAGGGAGTATTAGAGTATATATGAGCAAGGAAATTGAGGGGATGGTATGAAGATATAAAATGAAGTAAGTAGGGCATAAATGGGAGAGTAAAAAGAGGAAAGAATGATTTTAGTTTATTGTTTTTTGATTCTTAATATTTTGTTTTGATTTTTTAATTTTTATTTTTAAGTTTATTTTTTAATTTTAATTTTTTTAATTTTTAATTTTTGGTTTTTGGTTTTTGGTCTTATATATGTAATTAATTATGTTAAAAATGATACTTTTTGGTATTAATTTTTAGGTTAATGTTTTAATGGGTTTTAATGGTTTTGTTTTTAATGGTTTGATGATAAAATTTGAATTGTTTTAAAACATTTATTTGCTTGTAATCTTAAAAAATAATTTAAAAATGATTTTAAAGAAATTTTTATATTTTTATTATTAATTTTTTGTTATTGTTTTTTTTTTATTATTTTTTATTATTATTAATTTTTTATAGTTTAGTTTTTGTTTTTAAAAGATTTGGGGAAAAAAATTTGTTTGAAAAGTTTTTGGATTGAGTTGCTTTTGCTTTATATTATTTTGTTTTATTATAATTTTATATGAGAATATGAAGAATAAGAATTTTGGTTGTATTGATATAATATTTGTCTAATTTTTTTATGTTGTAGATCTGACGAAGACTGCTAGTACAGTCAAAACTGTTATAAGAAATAAAATTATTTGCTTAAAGTGTTAAAGGAGTGTTGATGGGTTTATAGTAAAATATAAATATATACTGAGGAAATCCCTTTTTATTTAGTCGCAAAATACTTAAATAAGACCATATAGACTTATACAATGTTTCAACTTCAATAACACTTAATATGAATCTAATAAATAAACAATACAATAATTCTAAGAATCACTAATTCTCAAACACATACTTATGACTTTATTTAAATCCATGATATCTTACATATATCACTTTAATTCACAGAAAACCATTACAAAATTATTTCACCTCTGAACATATTCATAAAGATTAAACAAATTATCATAAGTTATATAAAAATATAAATCCATATTTTAAAATGGTGAAGTAATTTAATCATCTAAATAATGTGTATCCCAATGAAATTTCATAATGTATTTAAATTTTAACATATTTTTTGCTACTTGACAAGTATGTGTTTTTAACACAGGCAAAAGGATGAGTAGGCACTAGATGGGGATTTTATGCACAAGCTTTCTGGTATCCATTGATTACTCTAGCTGGCACTGAGTGGCACTACTGTATGGAGAGTTTTGCCTGTGTTATTAACAGTTATGTGGAAGCATAAGAAATGGTGATCATGTGATGTTATGTGTTTTTACACATCATATATACAATTTAAACATCAATCCCATACCAGTATGATACACCTGTTCTTTTGTTCAATTGAGAATGCTAAAATAAATCAAAATACATATAATAACAACAAAAAAATGTATTCATATCTATCTAAATATTAGTCACAAACTGCTTTGACTTTTTCTTCGTTTTCTGCATTTTATTTTTATTAGAAAAAAATCTTAAATAATCACAACAATCTATATTTCATCTTCAAACTTGGATGATTGGGTCTTAATATGGTTGACAAAATCTTGCTTGATTGATATGCAGTTTTTACTTCAACTTAAATCATCCATCTGTGAAATGTTTGTTTTTAGAATAATTAGGACAAGGTGATTGAGGTGGTCAACAGTTCTTAAAAATACATTGAAAGTTATGATGTTTATCTCCTTCTTCAGGAATTCAGACAGATAATTGTTTATTATAATTCTTTTTTTAGTGTATACGTTAGCATTAACAATTTTCTGCCTAATAGAATTTAGCACATAACAACAAGAATTTGATGAAAGTCCAAATGATTAGCTTTTCTTATTGATGCAGCATTGATAAATTATTTATACTTAAAAATAACTGAATTTTCTTTTTTTGTTTGAATAATGAAAAGAGAACAAAAATTAGCAAATAAATTTTTTGCTGAACCAGATGGAAGCATAAAATGAACAACAGCTACAATAATAATATTTTTGATCCCTTCTTGGAATTCTCATTATTGTTGCATCAGAATTTCTATAAAAAATTATAATTTATCTTCACAAATCATGATCTGTCCAATTTTTATTTTAACAATAAGACAGAAAAGATAGCTTAAACTGAATAAACTTTAAAACATATTTAAAAAAATAAAAATACAGATTACATATTAATTTTCTGATTTAGAAATATGTTCATACACAGTCTTAGTTATCTTTATCATTAACATTATTTTTAATAGCCATTTGATTTAATTCATTTAATGCTTGTTCTTTTTTATATTTATATTGCATTTTTACTACAGATGTAAGTAAAATACCAACTTTAGGGTAAATTAAAATAATAATGAAAATTGAATGTTTTTAAAAAATAAATGTGAATTATAGAACGTATTGAAATATTTATACATTTAAAAAAGATGCATATAAGAAATTATAAGACATTTATCCTTTAAGAACAAAGACAATCTTAAGTTAATTAAAATGAATGGTTGTTTTCTCATCCTTGGTGTTTGCCTCGAGATGTCGCTATTTCTAGGTAAGTTCCTAGAAATATACCGTTTCACTGGCCTTCATCCAACAAAAGATAAAATTTTCTATGTTATAAATGCAGAAAAGAGACCTCACGTTATGTTGGATGGAGGCAGTGGTGGCGACAGAAGCTAACACAAATGAAACTTCTTTCTACAATAAAACACAGAAAGGGTTCCCGACGGCTGCCGGTTATGGCTTTTTTTCTATGCTAAAAGCAAAGAGAAAGAAATGCCTTGATTGGCTGCCATAGTGGTTCATTTTGTTCATCATTTTCTTGTAATAGTAGAATATCTATTTTCTCTGTAGTTTCGTTTTAGAGTGTGTGTATTTGAAGCAGTCATAGTTTTTTAAAATTGATAAGATGTCTATTTTTTTTAACGTGTTGTAAGTTTAGTAAAAATGTTCTGAAGATTCCATTAGAATGGGTAGCCCTCAAAAATTGCTTTTAAGGGTGGGAAAAGGGAAAAAATTTAAAGGATCATGCGAAAAGTACCGTTTTCGCGAGAATTCGTCTGTGACTTACTTTTTCTATACAGTATATATACGCACAAACAAAAACAACCCAGTGTCTAATTATTAGGAATTACTTGTCCAAAAAAGAAAATTAGTCGGGTATTATTATTATTTTTTGTTACATTTATTATTTCAAAATAAGATTAGTTTTTATATTTACATACTAACAAAAACAACCCAGTTCCTGCTTAATTACTGTCTTAAAAAAAAAAAAAAAACAGAAAGCAAATTCAACGGAGTTTTTTTTTTTTTTCAATGGAGTATTTGAATTACGGTATTTTTTTTTTTATATTTATATAAAAGATTTACCAAAAAATAAATAAAAAAGAAACCCACTTTTGGATTAATTACTGTCAAAAGAAATGCAAATTAGTTGGCTATCATTTTTAAATGTAGTATTTCAATAATGGTACCCTTTTTATATAGACAGAGTTAACAAAAACAACCCACTTTCTGATTCATTACTGTCCCCCCCAAAAAAAAGAAAATGGAAATTAGTTGGGTATCATTTTTCAATCGAGTCTTTCGATGACGGTCCTTACTAATAGTAGTCGGATATCAATTCTAAATTGTAGTATATAAATGACGTTACTTTTGATCGATTTAGAATTACGTATTGCTTTTTTAATAAAAATAATTGATTTTTACTCTTGGCCAAAAATACCGTAACTTTAAAAAAAGATACATGTAAAGTCCAAAAAAAAAAATGAGAAAAAGCCCCGTAACTTTAAAGACACACACGCAAACTAAAAAACAATCTAAGATTAATAAACATTGACTTATTACGTCTTGCTTTTAAATCAAATGACTGATTTACTCTTGCAAAAAAAAGGTACCGTAACTTTAAAAAGACACACATAAAGTCCCCAAAAAATATTAGAAAAAGCCCCATAACTTTAAAGACACATAGACAAATTCAAAAACAAGATTAATAAACATTTACTTATTACATCTTGCTTTTGAATAAAAGTATTGATTTACTCTTGCAAAAAAAAAACCCATAACTTTAAAAAGACACATGTAAAGTCCCCCCCCCCAAAAGTTAGAAAAACACCGTAACTTTAAAAAGACACACACAAACTCAAAAAAACAAGATAAGATTAATAAACATTTACAAAAATGAAAAAAACTAACATCATATAATAGTATTAGTTAGTAGAATATTTTATTACAAATCTAAGAAATCAGATCTTTTTAGATCAAATCGATCATTTAGGTCTGGCCCCGGAATCGTTATATGTATATGTTTTTGATTAGCATCAATGCCATCCTGTGGCGAACACCAACGATGAGAAAACAACCAAATGAATCTTTTCACTTTTTTATCCCCCCCCCATAAAAATTGTAATTATCTTAAAGATGAGATGGGTAATCCTTACAATATATATTGAAATACTTTTCTACTTTTGTTCTACATGTTATTAAAAATATAAATTTTTGGGTATATACAGTAGATATTTCTGGAAGAAACCACCATAATGATCATCATCATTTTGTACTCATTATTTTGATTAACAATCAACTATTTGTTAAATATTTTTTAAAATAATGTGATCTTTTTAAAGAAACAACTATTTTTAATAATTATCTTATAAGACTGCTGACATCATAGGATAAAGTCTTAATTCAAGAGAACACCATTGGTAGCCAACACTGATATTCTTATCAAAAACATTCAGTACAATAAAAAGTTTATTATATATATATATACAATAATGCTATTTTGATTTTACATTTCTATACCTATCTCATCCCATATACTTGACAATTTGAATTTATGACACATTTCAAGTTAAATGATATTTTTATCATAATCAACAAAAAAAGCAAATAAAAATACAAGTTTCATTTGTTACAATAAATAATTAAAATACATTTGATCATTTAAAACAACAGAATGCATTAATAATTAATTTTAAAATTTTTACATTAGCTAAAATATATTTGCTCAGTCAATTTTTATCAAAAATTTTCTTAAATGCTAATGTTATCCAATACAAAAATGCTCTCATAGTAAATCTAGATTACTTTTATTTAAAAAAAGAAGAGGATATTTCATGCACTATGCAATTAATAACAAACTATATAATCAAAGGGTTCTAAATATAAGTAGAAAATATGATTACTTGTTTAATTATTATTGAGTACATTGAAATTTGTTTCTATCATATTCAGGATAACCAGCTTTCATCACAAATATAAAAAATATCAGTAAAAAATCAGTACAAACTCTGGTGAGATATAACAATTAAAAATTTTATTAATAGATTTTAAAATGCATTTATTACATTAAAAATAATTTATATTTAATTAATTTTTAAATAGTGCTTTTATATCTTTAAAAATTGTCTAATTTTGTTAGGCAAAATGTGTTACTTTGTATCCTAAAACAATATCATTTGAATACAAATATAATGTATATACTTATGCTTTAGATGTAATTAGAGGGGATTTGAACATGGACTTTCAAGCTTTCTTCAGTCATCCACTCCAGCTGATGAGTGCTGGTTTAGCATGAAATACACATATTGGAGATCATTTATCTTTCACATGTAGGTGGTCACATGTGTCAGTTATATAGGCTGGAGTGAATGCATGAAGTGAGCTTGAAAGTCTATTTTCAAATGCCATCTAATTAAAACAGTATCAACAAAAAATATAAAAACATTTACATTATTAAAATTAGAGCAACTAACTGCACATTATATTTATTTATGCTTTATTTAATTATGATTGAATTTATTTAAAATAAATTAAATCACAAACCACTGCTCTAAAAACACAATCGCAAAAAAATCTAACTTTTATTTGTTAAAAAATTACCAAAAAAAAAAAAAATGTTTTGATAATAGAATATAAAGTATAGCAAAAATAATATTTAAAATATATATTGTGTTAACTCATTTTCCCCTCTACATTCGTCTTGTAGACTAAAGGATTGGGAGTCAGGGAATATCATTCTTGAAAAATTCAGAATTGCCCAAACTGTAAATTGAAAAAATATGTTTCAAACAAAAATTGAGATATTGAAATGTTTTTTTTCTCACAGATTAATGCTTTTGTTTGTAAAAATGTTTATTCATTAATTATTACTCTTTTTAAATATTAAGATTTATCTTTGTGATCAGGTTTTTCATATTTTTTATATATTTTGAATTTAGGAAAACAAATTAAACTTTTTGCCATAGAAAATCATTATAATTGCATGTTTCATATACACGATTTTTAATTTATGAGATATTTTGAGGAGCAAATTGAACTAACTGTCTGGAGTAAATCTATAGTGAAATTATTTATACAGAAAAACATTTATCAGTTGATTTTGAAGAGGACAGAGAACAAAAATTATATCAGTAGAAAACAACAGAATCAGGAAATCATTAAAAATTAAATATAAGAACAATTTAATAAATATTATTTATTAAAAAATATGTAAAGTGTAACTGTGACTTTCTAATTCAAAACATTTCTCAACTAATTTGCAAAATGTGTATATATTTATATAATTTTAATATTACAGTAATTACATATAATATTTAAAATTTGAAGTAATATAAAGTATTGTAATTAGATAATTAGCCTTTTATCAGTTTTATACAAAATTTTTACCAAGATAATTACAACTCGTATACAGAAAACATTGAATTTCCACCAACCAAGAGAACAAGCTGAATTTAAAATTGCTTTTAGTACAGTAGATCATATCATAGAAAGGACAAATGAATATGAGTTGCCATTATGATTTGGATTTGTAGATTATGAAAAGACATTTGATTCTATAAACATTTATTCTGTGATTAAAGCATTGGATCATCAAGATATACATCCAGGATATTGTCATATTTTAAAGAATACTTATAAAAATGCAACAGCAACAATTAGATTACATAATGATACTAGGAAAGTTAACATTGAGAAGGGTGTAAGACAGGGTGACTCCATATTTCCAAAACTTTTTACAGCAGTGCTGCAAGAAGTATTTTGTGGATTAAAATGGGAAGCTAAAGGACTGAAAGTAAATGGAGATTATTTAAGTCATTTAGATTATGCAGATGATGTAATTGTTTTTGCAAATAATGCTTTAGAGCTGCAGGAAATGCTTCAGGAATTATCAGATGAAAGTAGGAAAGTAAGACTAAAGATAAATGGTAAAAAGACTAAAGTAATGTTTAATGGATTTTCTCAAAATATGAAAATAAAGATTGATTATGATGAGTTAGAAAAAGTTAACAGCTACAAATACCTTGGTCAGATTATTAATACAGATGGAAACATGATGGATGAAATTAATCATAGAATTAAATTTGATTGGCCTATGTGTTTGAAAAGGAAGGTTTTTAATAAATGTGTTTTACCAGTTCTTACTTATGGATCTGAGACTTGGACATTTAATAGAAGAGCAATACAGAGAATATAAAGAAGTATGGAGAGATGCATGTTGGAAGTAAGAAGAAGAGATCAAAAACACAATATATGGGTAAGAAAACAAACAGGTGTTACTGACCTCATTGAAAAGATTAAAAAACTGAAGTGGAGTTGGGCTGGGCATATTTCTAGAAGAGATGATAATAGTTGGACAATTGAAATCTTAAACTGGATTCCAAAAAATTGTAAAAGACCCAGAAAGAGACCACATGTGAGATGGATGGAGGAAATTAGAAAGTGTGCAGGGGTGATGTGGAAAAGAGAAGCTAAAGATCAGAGAAGATGGATTGAGATTGATAATGGTTGATGATGATGATGATGATGAATATTAGATAGCAAATATTTTTACATGTTCATAATTATTTTTTTAATTTAACAAATAAAAATTGTAAAATAATGTTTATCTATTTTATATATCTTAAAAAAGCTTTTACATATTGTAAAAGTACTAGCATAATCAATAAAGCAAGTCATATATAACGTGACATTGCTTTTATAAGTTTGTATTTACAAAAATGTAATACAGAGCGTGTATCAATAGCTCAAACAAGCTCTTAATTGATGTGTGGTAAGAGAAAATATTTAAAATCTCTATCTGGATATGCCTCAATTGTAAATGCAATTGTCCTAGATCTAAAACATGCCATGATGACTTTTATCGTTCTGTCTAAATAAAGTCCATGAGTCTTGACGAGGTTTATACATCTTCAAATTAACCATGTTTTTGTCCTTTTTGTATTTAATTAAATAAGTGTATACTATGACAAGAACATAAAAAATATAATAAACCTGAGTTGAGAATAAAACTGATACAAATTGCATATAAATGCTTGCAATTTCTTAATCCATCAAAAAGAATGTTGCAACTATTCTTGAGGAAGAATTATTCTCAACAATAGAATTATATATATGAAACTTTTTGTCAATATTTCCATTTTATATATACTGATAAATCTATTTTATATAAAACAATAACAAACTTTCAACTCTTATCTCAAAAACTACGCACTTCCAATCCCAGCAATAAAATAAAAACTTGTACAAAACTAAAACATATGCTCAAATATTTAACTGAATCTCCACATATTCATCATCAAATAATCATGCATCTGCAGGTAAAAATCTGTCAAACATATAAACATTTGTCAAATAAAATTCCTGTTTAAATTTCAATTTTGAGCTGATTTAATAATGGAAAACATTTTCGTGAAATCACAACTAAAAATTCCAGTTTATTAACCTGTTCATCATTACTTTTTCAATGGCAGATTCTCTTATTTTTCTCCTTCACTTTTTTTGCATATCTTCATATAATCATATATATTATTTATAATACTTCACTCATATACACTTTAATGCAATTAATTTTCTTAAACTTCTTTATTTTCTTACAGTTTCGACTGTCCAGCAGTCTTCTTCAGAGCTCCATCTTCCTTACAGTTGTTTTAACTTTAATTAAAAAAAACAACTGTAAGGAAGATGGAGCTACAGTTTCGACTGTCCAGCAGTCTTCTTCAGAGCTCCATCTTCCTTACAGTTGTTTTAACTTTAATTAAAAAAAAACAACTGTAAGGAAGATGGAGCTCTGAAGAAGACTGCTGGACAGTCGAAACTGTAAGAAAATAAAGAAGTTTAAGAAAGTTAATTGCATTAAAGTGTATATGAGTGAAGTATTATAAATAATATATCAATGGCAGATTTTAAAAACAGGGGAAAGAAGATTGAATTCTAACTTTGTTCTATAATCATCTCATCAAACATTTATCTGACCAACTCAGAATAACTTTGGATCTTCCAATTATCAGATTTTTCATTCAATGATTGAGTTTAAGTATATGGTGCCCACTTAAAAAAAAGCCTAGCTCTAAATAAAAAATTCTCAGGTACATAAAACAAAAAACATTTCTTTTATATTCACCCCTCAGATTATAAGCTCTTATTAAATCTTCATAGCTAAATTCAAAAGATTATAATATTTTATACATTATTTTGTATAATGTTAATCTTATTCAGAAAATGAATCGAAAATATGTGAAATTTTTTCATAGTTTAACATTTTCTTATAAACTAAATCTGTACATTTGTGAATTCAAGATATGCTTTAATTGTTCTAAATGATGCATGCAAAGTTCTAATAAAACCCTGTATTACAAAATTCTATTCCAATGATAATATTAGTTATATGTTCAAAAAAATGTTGAAAACTAGAAAACACATTTATTTTTATTGTACATTGATAATGCAAAGATTAATAGTTTGAAATATGACATCTCTATGAAAAATTTTCAATGTGTACACTTATTATGTACATGTGCAATGGTAAAAAAAAGTTAATAAGTGAATATCTATTTATAGTTGCTATTGTGTAGATATTGGGGAGGATCTTATAATGCAATTTTTTTTTTAATAATTAAGATTGAAATTTAACTATTAGGAACATCCAGATAACTCAATTAGTCACTAGGTAAAATAATGAAACCAGGAAAAATTTAAGACAAACTGCAACTCATTGATTTTTATTTGTGAATAAATATCTTTAGTGTAACATATACCAAAGAAATAAATAAATAAAATGTATTAATGAATTAATTTTCATTCTAACAACATAGATTATTAAAATAGGCAAAACTCTCTCCATACAGTAGTGCCACTCTAAGCAAGACAGAGTAATGGATGCCAGAAGGCTTGTGCATAAAATACCTATCTAGTGCCTACTCATCCAATATCCCCAAACTAGTTTCTGGCTTATGGCCTTCATCAGTTTGGGGATATTGGATGAGTAGGCACTAGATAGGGATTTTATGCTCATCCAATATCCCCAAACTAGTTTCTGGCTTATGGCCTTCATCAGTTTGGGGATATTGAATGAGTAGGCACTAGATAGAGATTTTATTCACAAGCCTTCTGGCATCCATTGATTACTCTGTCTTGCTTAGAGTGGCACTACTGTATGGAGAGAGTTTTGCCTATTTTAACAACAGTTATGAGCAATCATGGAAGATAGTGATCATGTGATGTTTTAAGGTTTAACATAGATTATTGTTGTTAATCAAATTTGGATTTAATCAAAATGACAATGATCTTAGCAAAATGAATATTTTCTTTATAAATAAAATATTTATTATTTAATTCATTTATAATAACATCATGGCTACTATCATGTCTGCTCTTAACAGGATATGTTGAATGTAAAAAGTGGAATCATAAGATTAGTGCTTAGTAAAATATTTTTATTACTTCACTCACAATAAGTTATTAATAGTAGCAATATAAAAAATGACCATTATATATTATGACTTGTGTGCCATGTTTTTGTTATTGTTATAATTGCATGATAAGAGGAAACATGATTGTTGTTTAGTGAAATATAAAAACTTTTCTTAATATTTAAAAAATAAGGTTAGCATTGAAAAATCCATGTTGTAATAATCTGTTGAGGAGTGCTATCAATAGTATAACTATGAGTTAAATTAGTTTGGTTAGGATGCATGATAATAGTTTGGTCTTCTGCAGAATTGTAGTGTTATAATTGCAGGTTAATTTATGGATTAAAATTAAATCCACTAATCAGAATTATAATTATTATTTATTGATTCCAAAATTGTGATAGCAACATTTATCCAGGTTTCAGAGACTTTAATGATTTAGTTCATTAAACCCTAACTCTTTTTTAAAGCTCCAAATAGTATAAGTAGATACTAAATAACTCATTTTCAGACATACAAATCCAAGACTACCAAATAACTAGACTGGTAATATAATTAAATGACTTTCTTACTTAGAAATTTATCAGAAATTTGAGAACTGGAAGTGATGACTAAATGGGTGTGGTCCATAGACTATAAGCTCCAGGGTTTACTATTCTATCACAAAACAAAACCATACAGAATCAGAAAATTATTGGTATTAAAACAGGCAAAAACTCACTACACATATTGCCACACTGTAAGCTAGAGTAATCAATGGATTCCAACTCTGGCATCCATTGATTACTCTAGCTTGCAGTGTGGCAATACATATAGTGAGTTTTTGCCTGTTTTAATAACAGTTATAAGCAAGCATAAGAAATGATGATCATATGATGTTTATTTGCTTAAAATTATTGGTAATTGGCATTTAGTATTATGTAATTTTATATGAAATATTTTTGGACTGAGTGATTTTAATAATTTTTAAATACTAGTTTTATGAATTTAATTAATCAAAACAATAGTTGTGATTTTAATTATTTTATTTTAGTTTAAATTGTTTTAATTTTTCTCCCTGAAAATGGATCAAACTAAGTAGTAGAAATAAGATTTTTAAAAATAGAACACTTTTTAACGATTTATTTCTTTCAATTTTTTACATTATCTTTCTGTTTTATATGAAAATATTCTATTAATACAAAAATTGAGGGGAAAATTACTAAGATTTTGTAATATTTGTTAATTTTAAAATACTGATTTTCTTAGAGTAGTTTCCAATGTTGCCTTATCAAAAATGTTGATTGGTAGATTTATCTCTTTGTTCAATGTTATTTAAAGGTGAAGATGTTGCAAACAAGTTGGCAAAACATTCTCTTTGAATAATCATTTATTTTAATATAGAAATAAACAAAATAAGCAAATGCTTTATAGCTCAGGGAGTTCATAAGAAGTTTAAACAATGCAAATGGTCAAACTGGAATTGAACTAAGGATTTTATGCTTCAGAATCTGACATTCTTCTACAGCACTAAACCACATAGAGAATTTTAATTTATGTTCATAGTTTCTTCCGAGAAATATTATCTCATGTCCCATGGAGAAATCTCTTTTGATGATTTGTTACATTTAATAATAATGAGATTCCAGCCATATATGGTTATACTGATATCCAATTTAATTGCCAAGCTTTAAAGTATGTAACCTATATCTCATTATATTAATATCATTTGCCTATTTTAACATGCGGTTTGCAAATCATAGATTCAAACATTTCCCTGGTTGCATTACATTTTTTGATTTAATGTTTGATAAGAAGGCATTTTATTACTCACAGAATTATCATTCGCATTTAAATATATCGTTCATGTTAGACTTATTCAAACTGATTTTTTAATTCTTTTTATTATTTGTTTCTTGAACATTGTATAAGATTCTGCATTAAGTAAATTCTTTTTCTATTTTATTATCAATGCTATCTGAATTATTTTTTCTGTATAGTTTGTATTGATTTAATACTTACAATAATACTAAAAGCAATCTGAGGCAATGCGTTTATTTTCTATCTATTTTGTTGATATTCAATATTTAAATTATTAAAATTTGATTTATAAATGTTAACCCTTTTGCACTCACAATTTTGCCATCATTCACTTTAGGTCATATTGATTATTACTAATCTTTTATTAGACTAGAGATTCTCATTTCAACTCTAGTCCATATATAAGCTTTAAAATGGAAATTCAATTCTCAATGTGTTTAGAAAGATTTTTTTAATTAGATAGTAACTAAATTTTACATGCTTCCAATTAATATATTTTCCAGAGATAGATAGGTTTTTGTATAATCACTGCAAATCTCATCTTCCAAATATTTTATTGCGGTTCTATCCTCTTTTCCTGTCTTGGAGTTACAATGGTCATAATCGTTTAAGTGATCGTTGTTGCTGATGATTATTTATCCCTGCCCCCCCCCCAGGTCTTAGTTTTATCAAAATTTAATATTTTAAAACGCCAATACATTACTAACAAATCTTTTCAGACGGCAGCGAATTTTTCTTATTTTTTTTTTTTTTAAAAATCGTTCTATTTATTTAAATTTGGCAAGTAATACTTAATCTGGCCAATAAATAAATATCAGATTTTTTTTTTCTGTTTTTGAATCATGTTGTTTACATTTTTTAAAAAAAAAAAATTATAAAAGATTACAGTCTGCAAATTATAATTTAAAATAGAATTTTATGTTTTTGTTTTATAAAGTAGGAGTTAGACTCATTAGGTATTCCAAAAGATTTACTACTAATATATATATATTTATACAACATTTTTTTATTTTACATACACTTTAATATTAAAATTTAAGACCCAAACTATATAGAATTTTTTTTTAAACTTGCAAAAAATAAAAATAGTTTGAAAGATGAAAAAATATTTTAACAAGAAAAGTATTATTTCAAAATTGGTTTCATCTAAAAATAGATTTTTGCTTTATTTCTCTTTTTTTTAATCAAAAAATTTGACACACAATAAATTTATATTTATTAAAAATACTTTCAGTAAAAAATTAAATTGAAATTTTTCTGTGTTTTTCATCCATATGCATGCATATAAATAAAAATATATGCCGGTGAGATAAAAATTCACTTAAATCTATTTAAATATTTGAAATACAGGCATTCTTCATATACCTGGAGCTTAATTGTAAATATAGGGGATTTGAACTCAGACTTTCAAGCACCCTTCTACTATACACACTATCTCATACCACTGATACACATGACCCCACACATGTAGAAAAAATAAATAATCACCAATAAACATATTTCATGTTAAACTAGCGCTCATCAAATGGTCCAGACTATCATCTACCACACACACATATATATATACAGTATAATCAGCGCTCAGTTTATATTAAGATAGCAAATCTTTATACTTTAATGGGCAGGCTTCAATCTACTCCATTTCCAACTTTTCAACCATCCATACCATTGAAAATCTGATGGATCAACTACATGTTTTGAGTAAACCAAGATTTAAAAAAATATTAAATTAATAATAAAAATTTAGAAATTCAGAAATATTTATTACTGTATGATATTTTTTATAACGGCATTGCTTTATTTTCTTGTTAATTATTTTATCTAAATGGAAACATGAATTTTTAAATAAATTGCATCATATATATGTATATACATGAATATAGAATGGTAGTAATAGCATTTAATTTTAAAAAAATTATATATTTATTTTCTATTTCTATACCTTTAGATCATTGTTTACTAATTTAAATATCACTATTATATATGAAAAATAATAATAACAAAAAGCTTGTCAGTAATTTTAAATGTGATATCTACTTTTTACATCATGATATTGATGATAGAAATTAGAAACCAATTTAAAATATTTTAATTTATTATGTAGTCTTGTCATATATTACAAACTAATAAGCAATAATTGTAAATTTTCTTTAATAGATATACACACAATACGGTTAAAAAAATAAATATATTTTAACAAAAATTATAATACCAATGGCAATTTGTATTTATATATAATCATAAATGATTTGTTATTTTTTGTTTTTATCAAAAGATATTTTTATCCATAATTAAACCTGAAATTTTAAAATATTTCATTGTAATATCTATCTATGTAAAAAAAAATGTAGAAAATAGACCAGAGATTCTTAACATATAATACACATTGGAATTAAAGATGATGTGTGAGAAATAAAGTATTTTTGAAAAAATATATTTAAATAATTTATTCAAATGATTTAAAAATGGTATTAAAAAATTTAAAACTATATCTTCATTATATCTATTACTGCCTTTTTATCTTGTTGTCATAGACAAAAGTGTTCTGGTTTATTGTACTCTAAGTCATATATAATTTGAGTCTCATATAGCACCATAGCCAAATGCACTAGTTTTTATGCTGTCCATATAGGTCATTTTATGTTAAAACTAAGTAAGATCAAGCCTGATATTAAAAAATTTTGTTTTTGCAGAACAAAGTCAAGATTCTCATTAATTTTAATTAACAAGTTTTTTATAATACTTTAATTGTTTGTTATATAGTTTTTATGCAGTAATTTAGGAAATACTAGTAATAATAATAAATATTTTGTTTCTACATAAAATTAAATATTTAATTTTTATTTTGATAATTATATATTTTGGTTTAAAAAAAATCTAAAATAAATATTTATTTGCCTAAGACAATAAAGCCAATTACTTGAAGCTTTAATAGATATATAAATATAGATGAGAACAATCAACTCTTAAGCTATCAACAATCTCAACATGTAGTCAAGGCAACTTCCTTGAGTAATAAATAAACAATAAAGATGGTACTATCTTTATATATGGTGATATATTTATAGAGACACTAGAGATTGTCCATAAATAAACACTAAGTCTAAACTAATATCATAGATAAAAGGAACAATTCATTTATCTATGCTATTAATTTAGACTTTGTGTTTGGTTTGCACATGAAGTACTACTGGAATGTTACAAATCAAAAATGGTGTATTAGAAAACTAGGCAATTCAAGAATCCAATAGTATGTGAGTTTAAATTTATTCCTGGAAAATTTTTTTTTTTAATTTTATCTTTTATGATTGTTTTATAATATGACCACTCATAAATCATTGTAAGTTATGTTAATAAATTTAACTATTTATATAATGGTCTATTTTTATGCAAAATGTTAAATCTATGTTTAGTTATTTTAGCATCTAAACTGTTGGATGTTCATTTATTCAAGCATGTTTTCACTTATACAATTGGCATAAGCATAGTTGGGGTTATACCATTTAAAATTGTTAAATAGTAAAACACTCAACCAAAAAAATTCACAACAAGCTTCTGCAACAGAAGTGCCAAAACCAGAATCAATCCAAAGATCTTAAAATGCAGAATCTGAATAATCTACCACAAATAAAATATTTTTTTGATATAGAATTATTAATAAATTTTATTTAGGATGAATCTTTCCTTAAATGTTTTGAGTCTTCAATATGTGATGTTAGGTGAGTGAAGAAAAATAGATTTTAAATAGTCTGTGGAATTTAATACATTGATGTGTTTTTATAATATGCACTTAATTTTGGTAAATCATTACTAAAAATGAGGATTAATAGTAGAAATTCTAATTGATTACATTTTTCTTATATATTTGTATGAAATTAGAGGAATTTGAACTCAGGATATTTCAGCCTATTGATCCTCCACTCTATCTTAAGCCTACATACATGTGAAAAATATACATGATCCCCAATATGTATTTCATGCAAAACCAGCAATCATCAGTTGGGCTAGATCATAATCCCCCCCTTATATATATATATATTGTTAAATGCTTTGCTTAAATAAATGTATTGCCTTCTAATAATTATTATCAATTGTTAATGCAGATGATGTCATTTATAAAATTTTCTGCTAATCAAATTCAAAAGGTGGCTTTATTACGATTAAAAATAGGCCAAGTGGAAGATAGACTATTTAAAGTATTATTTAAGTAAAAAAAAATCATACTGATTCAGTTATTAGTATCCAAAATAAAATCACTGAAGGAATTTTGAGAATTTTAACTGAAAACCTTGAAGATTGCAATCTCAGAAAACACTGAGTGCAGAAAAACAGAATAAAAACCATGATAATTCTAGCAATTATCATTAATTTACTAAGGCTTTCTGAGCAATTTATAGATAATCATGTAGGAAAATATATTAATATTCATGAATTATTGCATAGTAAGAATTATTCTTTCAAATTTATAGAATGTATAGTTCTAATCGTATATAGGAGACCTCTTTTCATTGTTTAATAATTGATGAAAGTACGGATATTTTGATAGAAAAAAAATTAATATTATATACAAAATACTGATAAAATTTTTTATTGCTGCTATCAGATGAAATTTGTTAGCATTATTAAGATTATTGCATGTGATAGCCATTCTATTGTAATAGGGATAAAAATGTTTTGTAAGGAGAATAACCTTGATTTACAAAAGTGGTTATGTTTACCTCTGTAATATTAGGAGGCTCATCTATAAGACTCAGTTCAACAGCACTGGGTGGCTCACAGAGAAGATCTCAGGAATTGGTGGCACATGGAAACAGATTTTATTTATTAAGGATATTGAAACCCTTTTAAGTACCATATATACAATGATTAGTAGATCGTCTTCAAGAATTGAAAAACAAAGGATTGGCCAATATTTTAGAAATTGATATTATATCATTCAGACCTCTCAATGAAATAATATAGATATTTAGATATTTTGTAGTAAATGCTCTGATATGAAATTATAATATTTTAATATGTTATTGCATAGAACAAATTGTCAAATTGAAAAATTCAATGGCCTAATAAAAAACCTCAAAAACCCACAATAATGAGTAACATGTGTGATGCTTTAGTAGACTTATTGCATTAAAAATTTTTGCTAAGGACTAATTTAACCATAATAGAGTAACACCAATTAGCAAAGGCAAAAATTAATAAACTAAGAGTGCAATGTCTACATAATGCCTGCTGAAGTGTGAACGTTCAAACAATTTTAGATTCCACTGATTATGTAGATACTTTGCCAGTACTTAAATTTATTCATTTGCTTTGAATCATTTAGATATTAGATTTTCAGAGGATACTCTGAATCCTTTTGTAATGAAAAATAACTTAAACATAGAGCATCAAAAAGTTATGTTAAAATGTTTATTGGTAAAATATGAATCTAGTCAATCGTTGTTAGCCGAGAGGTCATCGCAACCACCTTGTAAGCAAGTAGTTGGTTGCAGACAGTTGTGGGTTTGCGTCCTGGCTGATGCTGTGACATATGAAAAAAATATATGAATCTATAATAAATAATATGAAGGAAGACCCAAAACAAACCAGAATTTTGTAATAAAAAAATGTGCATTTATTTTTAGGTATTACAAATTGAACTGCATTCAAAGTACAATCCATTTATTGCAATGCACTGGTCTAAATGTGCTTTTCACTTTTCAAAGTAGTCCAAAACTTTTGCAAAATACTACTTTTTTACGTGCATTGTTTTTTCTTCACCACTCGTAAGTCCTCAAAAAAAAAAAAAAAATTGTACTCAAAAAAGAAACAAAAAGAAGATACATAGAATGAATTTGAATATTCTGGAAGATGCTGAATTTAATTAAAAATTGTTTCATACTCAAAACATTGTGTTCTGGTGCATTGTCGTAGAAAATATTGCACTTGATATTAAGCCAATAATGGGATGTTTTTGATTTACTATATCACAGAAACTTTTCAGAACTTGTAGGTTTTAAATGCCTGGTCATTACAAATAAAATCTGAGTGATCAATGTTTCTTGCAACCAAAAAAAATCATCATTGTCTTGATATCAGACATGATTCACCATGCTTTTTGGGGGTGTGGTTAATTTGAGTCTTCCATTAAACCAACCATTAATTTTCATTTTCTCAAGTACAGCTTGTGTGTAAGCTGTTTCAAGCATTACAATTGTTTCCCTAGCTGTTTTCTCTAACAGAAAACAGGATTTATAAAAATTAATAAATGAACATGATTTACTCAACAAAAATATTGACTATACTACAAGACAACTTTTCTTGATAATAAAAGTTGATAGAATAGGTGGAGGAGAATGCTGCAAGAGGCATCTAATAGCTGTAGCAAGTATTATAATGTGCTCACTTTCCAGAGAACAATTTCATTATTTTTGGATAAATTCTTATAATGATAAAAACCATATAAGCTTGGATACAATTTTAGAACATTATGGTAAGTTGAAAAAAATGAAAAAATATATAATTGAAGAATCAAATAATTAATGATTTAATTACTTATGTCTTGAAAGACCAAGAATATAAAGAACTTTCAGTACTTTTCAATATTTCTGCAATTTTTGAAGCTTCCAGTGATGGTGAATGTGCTTTTAGTTTAATGAAAGGAATAAAACTGAAATACCATAATAAATTAGATATGAGGATTTGGATAATTTAATAAAAATTAAGCATTACCTCTTGTCAGAAAAGCAAATAAACTTAGACAAAATTTATAAAATGTGGATAAATTATAAAGAACAATATGAAAAAATAAAGATTCAATTATTATTATTAAAATTTGCTATTATTTTTAAGTTATGTTCTACAATATTTCATTCAGTATAAACAATTTTATATGTAAACATGCAAATAAAAGATAAATTTTAATGTTTTTTAATGCACATTGGTCAGTTTAGTGTGCTCAGTTCTTGCATTTCTAGTTCAGAAATAGTTTACACTTAGAACAAACGTTGGTTATGTCACTTTATTGGATGCTATATTGAGTTTGTGGTAGCCAAGAATATAAAATACAAAAAGGCAAGTAAAATATTTCCAGTTAAATGCTGATACTAAAGAGGGCAGTCCAGAAGCTAAAAAATTTCTAGCATCAATAAATATAGATATTGTTCACAAAGCCAGATCAAGAATATTACAATTATAAAAACCATAGGGTATGGGTAAATAGATTAACAGATTAATCTGCGTGGTGATAATCTGAAAGCTGCTCTAAGATATAAATGAGAAGATAAATCATTTCAGTCACAAATAAATAACACTAAAATTCCAAAAAAAACAAAAAACAATACAAATTAAAAATAAAACTTAAAAGAAGAATTGCATGTTGCCACTACACACCTATTCTATGAAATACAATGTATTCACATATATCATATGTTGGTCTCAAAATATGTTTGAGACTTTGAAATGTTGTTTCCAAATGTTTTGTGGTAGCACACTTTTCTTTCTAAATGTTGTGTCTAAATACTATGATTACTGCAACCATGAGGATTGTGGTCAGACATACAGGCAACAAACAAATAATACTATTAAACCCAGGTTTAATTTTAATTAATGTTTATTTATGATAGCAAGTTAAATTATAATATATATATATATATATGGGTTGGGGGAGGGTGAATATAGACTAAAAATCCTAAAATCAGATCTCTTTTTTTTCTATAGTAAACATTCAGTATGCTGAATGAATAGATTAATTTTATATATATACACATGAAATCAGTCAACATTTAAATAATACCAATATCAATAACAATCAACAATCTCAATCTGTAGTCAAGGCAACCTTCTTTTTACAATAAAAGTGGATTTATGGACTAAAGATACTATAAGATATAGTACTAACACTTATAGCCCTTTGGATATAATAATAATAATAATGCTGGTGAAATTTGCATCAGTCCTTAGACTCATCTTAAGACCATCAGTGATGAAAATCTCTAGGTAAAACTCTGCCAATTTTGCATCTTTGGTATTGAATGATGAGAAGTGCTTTGCACATGTCTAGTTACACCTGTTACATCCTCCAATTTCCAGGAAGCAATGCTATAATCTACACAAGTTGCTTTTACATACCTAAGGAATTTATGATCGTCTGTTAATAATTTAATCAAAGTCTTCTACTGAATTGGTAACTTGATTTCTGCAAACAAGAATAAATTAATTCACTTTAAATCTAACATTTCTTGTTTTCTAGTCTCTACAGGCATATTCTATTTTAAAAAATATCAACACACAAATATTTTTAATATGTTTATCATTATTTAATTCACTAACTATATATATACATCCAGACACATTTTCTCTCCCACATCAGAAATTAGACTTTCTAAATTAATTCCTATTCTTCTAAATAAGCAAATTTTTTTCTGTTTCTTCAAGTTGTGTAACTGCGAGGTGTTATTATTAATGCTAATATTTGTATCAAGGTACACTCCTTCAATTTCTGCTATATTTTTTTTCCAGCTGGCTTTGGGTTAGGGATTGAACAACGTTCTCTGCAATGCCATTTGACTCTGGATGATATGGAAGTATGTGTCCAACCTCACTTTTTAAAAAAAAAATGATTCAAATTTTCTGGACATGAAATATATGCCATTATCTGACATTAGAATCTCAGAAAAACTGTGGAATGCAAAGGTATCTTTGAGATTTAACATTGTTTCTTCTAAACTTATATCCTAGTTTCTTCTAAACTTATATCCTAAACCAGGGGTGGGAAAATAGCAGCCCAAGGGCCACATGTGGTCCTCTAAGAGTTTCTATGTGGCCCACCAAGACAATCAGAAAAATCCACCTTGAACTGAGATTTCCTTCCCATATGTAACCAAAGATTTGTCTCGTATTTTTCACTAGGATGGCCATGTCAATACACATGCGCAGTGTAGATACAATGTGCAGTGCTTTTCCAGTTGATCTGTTTAATTTCAATTTTGTCTTTGCATTAGCAAATATATACATTTCCAACTTTAGTGAAACCATGAACCCTCCAAAAAAATGTAAAATCGGTGATGAATGTCGTGTGTTTAATGAAGAATGGACAAAACAAATATTTTTTTGGTAAAACA
Organism: Epiperipatus broadwayi; assembly: GCA_028023455.1. NCBI lineage: Eukaryota > Metazoa > Onychophora > Udeonychophora > Euonychophora > Peripatidae > Epiperipatus > Epiperipatus broadwayi. Next base: position 6,080,420 of record JAQFVV010006244.1, on the reverse strand, counting down.
GGGAATAAAGCAATGTGTTTATTGGGTCATGAAAAGAAGGGTGCAGCCCTCCGCTAACCTTTACTTCCACAAAATGGCCCCCAATGTGGCCCTCTGCCAACCTATGCGGTCCCTGAGCCAAAACAATTGCCCACCCCTGTCCTAAACAATTCTATAATTCTGTCCATTTTGAATAGGTATCAGTTAATATTAAGAACATATGCCCTTGAAAATGTTAGCATGATCAATATGCTTGTGAATGCATGAATTTGTAATTGTTGGTCATGCTATTTGTTTTTATTGATTATAATATTAAAAAAAAAATTCAATATTATTTTTAATACTAGGCCACTAGACAAAATTATAGGTAAATACTTTTGCACATTCAAATACCTGGATGATCTTGGTGTATCAATTGGTATAATCATTTCTGCCCTGCATTTGATATTAACACTGACACCCCTTAAAATACATTGTTTATTGCTAGAAAAATTTTCTCTAACATTCTATAAAAGACCTGTGTAATACTTCAGGGTGATGGGTAGACCAGCATTTGTTAATTTATGTACTAGTACTTTATATCTTTATTAGCTTTCATTCATCCTGCTATCATTATTTAATACATCCATATTCCATTTGTCTATATTCTATTTTACTTAATATCTTGATAGTACATCAATATGTTTTATTATAAGCCTTTTTTAAATGTCATATCCTGTTATTAAATTCAGCCAATGAAGCATTCTAAAGTTTTGGTGATATGTTGCTGGTTTTGCTTTTGGGTAAAATTTTCAGTAATGGCTTGAAATCTGTAATGAGTTTAAATGATCATCCATACAACATTTTTACTCCAAATACAATAGCTAATGCCCATTTATTACTTGGCTGTAATTTTTTTTCTGCATTAGATGTTTTAGAAACAAACACAATTGATTACTCATTGTCTATTACCATGTCATTTAAGATCAAGCCTATTCTGAATTTGTATGTGTCTGTACTAAGATAATTCCAATCCATTAATCAAAATGCACCATTAACTTATTCATTGATAATACAGCTTTTGTTTCCTGAAATTCTTTTGTTGCTCTATTTTATAATTCCTTTTATGGCTTTTTAAAAATAAATTATATAGCAGTTCGTCCACAAAAATACTTCAAAATAGTTCAGTAAACAAGATACTTAAATTTCTTTCATATGTATAGGCTTTGAGATATTTTAATAGCAACCATTTTATAGCATGGGTTTCTTTCCTTTACATGATATTGTATAGTCCAATAACATTATTTCTGTTTCCATCTGATTGCATTATCATGATTTATTCTTGCATCAAGTTTCCTTTACTGGATATTATATATTTCAAAATCATCATTTCTGTTGCTATATCTTTACCATGAGTTATTCTTTCAATGAAAGTTATTGATGTATAAAATTTCTTTGCAGTTTGATTCTATTAAGTCTTCACTATAATATAGAACATTCCATATGTTTCATGTAATTTGCTCATTTTAGATTGAAGATGTTAGGAGCCACTGTAAGTCCATAAGGCAATCTATTATAATTAAACAAATCCCTTGCATGGTAATTGTTAATAAGTCTGAAGATCTTATTAAAACTAGGATTTTGTGGAAAATTGCATTCAAGTCAATTTTTGCATAATATAATTCATTTTCCATGTTGGCAATATCTCTCTGTCTTTGGCATGGGGTATTGACTTTTTGGAATGTTTTTATTTACTCATGTTCAGTAATAACTACAGATATAGACTTATCTGGCTTAGCTATGACCACAATTTGGCAAGGTCTATTCTACACTCTTTACAGGCATCAATACATCTATTGCAACTAGGTCATTAATTTTTCTATTATTGTTTGTAGCATAAATAGAAGTTTTCATGGCTTAAATATTAATGATGTAGCTCTAATACCACACAAATTTATCTACTAGCAAATATTTATATGCTTGTCATCATTTTTAAACAATTCTAAAAATCTATATTTTAATTCCTGTTGTATCTCAATATTGTTCATCATCTGTATTTGATTTCCAACAAATCAAATCATTTCTACCTATAATAGAATTTATGCTGCCTTGAATTATATACAATGAACAACTTTTAAGTATATTTTAAAATTCTATTTGTATTCTAATTTCTGCAATTTTCATCTCATTATCATTGGCAACCTTTGCTTTGAAGTTTGTTTTAATAAAGGAGGAATTTTCTTGGAATTAGCTGTGAATAATTTCCATTCTCTGAATGTCATCATTGATGGACCAATTCCATTATATATTTTTATACACATTTTTAATCTCAGGTTTTAGATTTTTTTTTTTTTTTAAAGAGAAGGTGAATCCTTCAATTTTTTTCAGATTCACTCTTTTTAAAGGTCAACACTTTTACAGGCCTTACATTATTTCATTTACAACTATGAGCCATATGCCCTTTTTTCTTACAATATTAGCATATAATCCCTTCTGTATTGTCATATATATGGAGTGTTTTTTTGCATTAGCCTTATTTATTGTTGTACTATTTTCATCACTACTACCAAAATTTTGAAACTTCTTAGATTGGATCAAAATTGATTCATGGCTTAACCAATTATAATTGTTTCTTTATAATTAAAATCTTTAGAGACTATCAGTTGTTATTAAAATCTGTCAATGGGCATTTTCCAAAATAATTTCTTTAAAAAAGTATCTTTGAATGAATATCCATATAACCAACTTTTTATCAATTCTCCCACTGCCTGAATGTAATTTTTCAGTCTTTCATCTCTAACTTGTCATTTATTTTATATGTCTTTTGACAGTTTTTGGCTAAAGAAATTATTTAACTTTTCAACCACCACTATATATGATATGTTTTTTGGACAAGGTGGCCATTTTAAAGGAGTCAACTGCAGTTTTATTTATAAGAAAGAATTTTTCCACTTCTCTAAATATATCAATCATAAGGATTATTCATGTTAAATTTATTTACTCTGTCTTCACTTCTTATTTTTTTATGCATTGATTTGTATATATCTATATATTACCATTTATGTACCTTCTTTAATAATTATTTATAAAAGCATTCAAATAAAATGTATTCCTTGAAATTTTCTTTTAGGTTTGATTGACTAGCAGTCTTTATCAGAACTACAATATTAAAATATATATAATTAATACATATTTACATGTTCTATTTATATATTGGAGTATGTCCAGCATCTAATATGGGTATTGAATGTCTTTAGAAAAAAATAACTTTTATTTAAATATTCCAAGTACATTCAACTATTAGTAATAGCACAGAAGTTAGTATACACACATTTCAAGAAATATTATTCTCCCCTCTTCTTCAGGTGTAGCTGACCTGACCATGAGTTCAGTTGGTAAAAGAGTTACATTAAAATTCAATATTCGAGAGTCTAAGGATCCAGGTTTAATTCCCATGCTAGTATCTGTCACTAGTCAGGCCATCAACACCTGAAGAACGGGGGGATAATAACTCTCAAAATGGGCATATACTAACCTGTTTGATGTGCTGTTACTAACAGTTGAATGTATTTGAAATGTTTAAACACAGTTAAATTTTTTTAAAAAACATTCAATACTCATATTAGATGATGGAAATAATCCAACATATAAATACAACTAAAACATCATCATTACAAACCTTCAGGAAAATATTTATATGTATAAAATTAAATATAATTATTTAAACACGTTATACATAATACTTTGCATTATAGATTTATAGAATACAACTATTTTAATCAACATAGTACATACATGTTTTTAAATATTTTTAACAATTTTATGAATAAACCATTAAACATCACATGCTCTGTTTATCAATAAATTTTATGAATACTAATTTTCTTGTTTTTATTCTTATTTTTGTTTGATTTCTCTTGTATAAATTATTTTATATTTTTATTATACATTTTTTTCTTAATTTTATATTTGTATAATTTTAAATGTTTAACAACTCACTTTTATCCCTTTAATTATTATATCAGAGTTTTAATTATATATTATTTAATTATAATACAATTATACATTTCTACTTTTTCCAAAATTTTAATTTTTTATATAACTGTACATTCCTTCATCTCTAAAAATGTTTATGTGACAAAACTTAATGTCTTATATTTTGTAAGTTATTTCTCTGTATAAGCATCTTTAACACTATTTCGTATTCTAATTGTTAACTATATGTTTATTTTATAAACTATATTTTTATAAAAATAATGTTAGCAAGCCAAAACCATATTTAAAATTGATTTAATTTTTTTTCATTATAATAGCTTTAATTTTTCTATCTCTTTTATTATTAGCATAGTGAATCATTTTTATGCTATTCTTTTCAAATTTACCTTCTTTTTGTAGGGAATGTAAATAAATAGGTGATCTTTTATCATATGTAATGTATTTTTTTATAATATGTTATATAACTATATCTAATTATATATGTATAAATATGTAATAATTGAATGGTTCTATATGTTGGTGTATTATAGGACTGATGAAGACTGCTGGTCACTGCAAAAATTATATTTGCTGCAGAAAAGATTTTTTATTAATTGAAAGGAGACCCCTTGATTCCTCTTGCAGCCTTAAAGGGATCAAGCAGAGAAAATTTCCTAATGTCCAGTCCATATGTTCTTGTCATTGAAGTTGGTATTACTCATATAGTATTCAAACATGAATGGGATTCTCACAAACATGCATTAGCCAGCATGATGAGTTTACTGGTTTTTTTTATCTGAGTTTAAAATCAAGACACACAATGGACTTTCTGTTGCCTGATAGCTCTTACCAAAATATCAATTGAGTTTTCTTTAAGGCAGACTAAATATTGTGTATGAATGATTTTTTTAAATAGATATTTACAATTATGCCAGACAAAAATAAATCAGGGATCTTATTCCCAGGAGATTGTAAAGTCACCAGCAAGCAGTGATTGGTTGTCAAAGTCTGAGGGTGCTAAGAATCTTCTGATGGCAGACCTATTTTTCCATTTGATGATGAGCTTTTATTTAGATACTTACAAGTGAGGATCGATTTCAAGTGAAGGAAGATTACAAAAATGAACAGTCTTATATTAAATGGGACATTATTGGGCTTTGTGAAGTTATAAGAAAAATTATTTAGATAATTGACTTAAAAATTGGACATGTCTGTACCATAATGGCACAAAAATTTGAAGTACAAATGGAATAAGATTCATAATAAATAAAAAGTGAAAAATATTGTGGTGACTGATAATGTATTGAACAGAATGGCAAGAGTAATTATTCAACTTAATAACAGATATCAAATGTAAATAATTCAGGTTCATACCCCAATAGTCCTTATTGTGATGAAAAAGTAGAGGATTTTTATATGGGTGTACAGAAAGCTTTGAATCAAACCAAATAATATTTTTAAATTATCACAACATATTTTAATGCCAGAATAAACAAACAATTAACAGATAAAAGTGCTGTCAGTAAATTTGGTTAAGGTGATAGAAATGAGAGTGGACATAGACTTGTAATTCATAAAAAAAGAAAACATATGAATTATTTTTTTGAGAAAAATGTTAAATGAAAATTGACATGAGAGAATTCAAATGAAGGAACAGCAGAATTGGATTATATTTTGACTAACAAAAAAATGTGTATTTCAAGATTGTAAGTTCTTAATAAATTCAATACAGGAAGAGAACATCAGTTAGTCAATTGTAAAATACATGCAAATTAAAGAGACAAAAGTTTTCAAGAGAAACCAATATTCACAGTTGATGATTCCAAATCTTTTGAAACATTCCAGTGAATTTAAATTAAGCCAATAAACATCACATGACCACCATCTCTTATGCTTGTGTATAACTGTTGTTAAAACAGGCAAAACTCACTATACGTATGCCACACACAGCAAGATAGAGTAATCAATGGATGCCAGAAGGCTTGTGCATAAAATTCCCATCTAGTGCCTACTTATCCAATATCCCCAGACTAGTTTCTGGCTTGTGGCCTTCGTCAGTGAAGAGCCTTGGATCTGAGAGCACTGCATCTAGATCTTAGGATCTAATGCAACCCTCCAGAAATCACCTTTTATCTCCATTTAACTACAAAACTATGAGTCTTAAACTGAAAATATCTTAATGTTTCCAATTCAAGCCCATCAGCTTATATAGTTATATGGGTCTGAACCCAGTTCAGTTCCCATACATTTTAGTGTCTTTGGTTCTTTAATAACCATAGCCACCAATATCCTATTATGCAGGATTGGTTTTAAGCCAATAAACATCACATGACCACCATCTCTTATGCTTGTGTATAACTGGCATCCATTGATTACTCTATCTTGCTATGTGTGGCATATGTATAGTGAGTTTTGCCTGTTTTAACAACAGTTATACACAAGCATAAGAGATGGTGATCATGTGATGTTTATTGGCTTAAAACCAATCCTGCCTAATAGGATATTGGTGGCTATGGTTATTAAAGAACCAAAGACACTAAAATGTATGGGAACGACACTGGGTTCAGACCCATATAACTATATAAGCTGATGGGCTTGAATTGGAAACATTAAGGTGTTTTCAGTTTAAGACTCATAGTTTTGTAGTTAAATGGAGATAAAAGGTGGCTGCTGGAGGGTTGCATTAGATCCTAAGATCTAGATGCAGTGCTCTCAGATCCAAGGCTCCTCACTGATGAAAGTCATAAGCCAGAAACTAGTCTGGGGATATTGGATGAGTAGGCACTAGATGGGAATTTTATGCACAAGCCTTCTGGCATCCATTGATTACTCTATCTTGCTGTGTGTGGCATACATATAGTGAGTTTTGCCTGAATTTAAATTAGTACATGCAAATCATTTTCAAATATTAACAGAATTTGAATAGGATTCAGACTTGAGCTAAAACAATAGGAAAACAACTGATATACTTTAAAAACTGCAACAAAGTTAGCTGGTAGAAAGAAGTCACAATTAACCAGTAAAATTTCCACTGAGACAATACAATTTATTAAGAAAATGAGAAATATAGAAATATATAATAATGATGCATTAAGAAAGATTGGATATTTCAAATTTTGTAAAATTGTTAGAAAAGAATTGATAATGATATAAGAAAATACAATTGTGAACTAGCAAGGAAAGCTATAGAAGAGAATAAAAATCTCAAAAGTGTAAAATAACATCTTGGTATTGATAGGAAATTTATTTCTGCAATAAGAAAAAAAGGTAGAATTATTACTAAGGAGAAATATGACATCATGAAATGTGTGGAAGAATTCTATCAAAAATTATATAGCAATAAAAAACAAAGAAAATATCTCCTACAATTGCTATAACATCAGAATTGCTCGGGATTTTAAATGAAAAAGAGACATGCAATTAAATTTATGAAGAAGGAAAAAGCTCCAGGTAGTGATGGAATTATAATCAATATCTTAAAAAAAGCAGATGAAGAAACAAAAAAAAATTGGTAAAATTATATATGAAATGTCTAAATGATAAAGATGTACCAGATTATTGGAAAAATAAATATTTAAAAAAAGATGATTAAGAAGACATTAAAAACTACAGACCTATCAGTCTTTGATACATAATTTTTCTCAAAATAATTACAACTCATCTACAGCAAATTTTGAATTTTAATTAATCAAAAGAATAAGCTGGATTTAAAAGTGATATTAATATAGTAGATGATATCCAAAAAGTGAGAAAAGTTAAAGAAAGGACCAATACATTTGGGGTTTGTCATTATGCTTTGGATTTGTTGATTATGAAAAGGCATTTGATTCTATAAACATTTCTTCATCTAATTAAAATATTAAATCATCAAAGTATAATTCCAGGATAGTGTCATATTCTGAAAAATATTTGTAAAAATGCAACAACAATTAGATGACATAATGTTACTAAAAACATTAACACTGAGAAGAGTGTATGGAAGGGTTTTGTGAAAAATATTTTGTGAATTAAAATAGAAAGCTATGGGAGTAAAAGTAAATGGAGATTATTTAAATCATTTAGATTTTGCTGATGATGTAGTTGTTTTTACAAATAATGTTTTAGAATTTCGGGAAATGTTGCAAGAGTTATCAAATGAAAGTAAGATTAAATATTAAAAAAACTAAAGTAAAATCCATGAATTTTCTGAATTGAAGAAAATAAAGATTGATAGTGATGAGTTAGAAGAAATTAACAATTACAAATATCTTTGTAAGATTATTACTAAATATTGAAACATAATGAATAAAATTAATCATAGAATTAAACTTGGTTAGAATGCTTTTGGTAAAAATATTTTAATATTAAAAGGAAATATTCCTATGTGTTTAAAATGGAAAGTTTTTAATAAATGTGTTTTACCAGTATTTACTTATGGTTCTGAGATATTTAGATACTTAACAGAATAGCAATATAAAGGCTTGTTCATTCAATAAAATAGAGAGAGATGCATGTTAGGAATAACACGAAGAGACTGAAAACAAAATACATAAGTGAGAGAATAAACAGGTGTTACTGACATCATTGAAAAAACTAAGAGGCTGAAGTGGAGCTGCATTGGACATTTTGTTAATCAAGATGATAATATATGGAAAGTTGAAATCTTAAAGTGTATTCCAAGAGACAACATTTGAGATGAATGCATGAAAAAAAGTGTTCTGATGTAATACAGAGAAGAGAGGCTAGACATCAGAGAAGATGGATTGAACTTGAATAGATCTTTATTCTGTAATCTGTTTTGGCCATGAATATGAGGGACAAAACCTGGAAAGTGTTAGGCATGCATTAATTTACTTTGTTTTTGTTGTTTTGTTTTTTTCTATTAACAGCTTCTTCACTCAGCATGTTAAAGTGCTTGTATATACTACCAATAAGGATGGAAAATAATGATGTTATTATATTAAATTTATTTACTGCAGTCATGTGGATTGTAGTCACACAAGCAGAGAAAAAAATAAAAAATACTATTCAAACCCAGGCTAAATTTTAATTGATGTCATTGGGTTATTTTAAAATTACATATGCATACATATGAACTAAAAATACTATAAGATATAGTACATATCTTCATGTTCCCTTGAGTTTGATAAATACTAATAAGATCAGTGTGACCTGCATGATTCCCTAGTTACCTTTGAAACTTTCCTGGTAAAAATCACTGAGTAATACTCTGTCTTCTATTACATTTAAATCTCCCATTTAGTGTAGTTCTATCTTACGATACCTTTGGCAGTGAATGGTAAAAGTTTTTTATACTTCTTTAGTTAGACCTTTTACCTCTTTCTATAATTACCAGATAGCAATAAGAAATTAATAATTTTTTTTTTATTATTGATTTAATTAACTTCTACTACCATCTATAATTCATAATCTGTTTTCTGTAAACAGAAGCAAATTATTTAACGTTAAACTCTAAATTTCTTTGTTTTCTGGTCTCTATACATATAATATTTTCAAACATACAAAATTTTATCACGTAAATCTATTATATTATTATTTAATTCATTAACGATATATATATGCCAATAAACATCACATGATCACTATTTCTTATGCTTGGTCTTAACTGTTATTAAAACAGGCAAAACTCTCTATACATATTGCCACTCAGTGCAAGTCAGAGTAATCAATGGATGCAAGAAGGCTTGTGCATAAAATCCCCATCTGGCAATACATATAGAGAGTTTTGTATATATATATATATGCATAGACATATCATTAAATGATTTCAACTCCGATCTCATGATAGATTTGTGTTGTATTCTGTCCTCAGCCACATTTCCTCAGTAAAAATCAGTAGTATTATATATTTTTGAGATAATATTTAAAAATAAATGTTATCTGCTTCTCTCTTGAAATTAAAGTCAAATTCATCGTGATTTTTTTTAAAGGAATTCGATTAATAATCTTTTATGTCACATACCAAGTGCATTAAAAATGTGCCCTTATAATTGCAGAGTAATTATTGTGACATCAATAAAATAACCACTCTTATGCCAATTGTCTGAGCTTTTGATATTGTCATAATATTTTTAGAGTATTACGAAACATACTAAATAATTGTTTTCCAGGGTTTTTGTATTACATGGACAGAAAATCCATGTTTTATTTCCACATAATACAACTAATTAAGTTAAAGTAATTATATCGCAACAGAAATATCAATAAATTAACAAAACAAAACAAATGGTAATCAACTATAATTAATTCAAGAAAAAAATAAAAAATAAAGCCGTGCTAAATTTTACAAAAGCAAATAATCAATTCAGAATTTAACAATAAATTAAAGCATTTATGAAAATTTATTATATAAATATGAAAATAATAATAATAGAAATACATTAATTAGATATTTTAAATACAAGTATATTTTATATACTTGCAGTCTAGATGTAAGATAGGGAATTTGAAAACAGACTTTCAAAACCCCTATATTAATTAATTAGATAAGTTAATTTTTATTTGTAACATATAATTTCACGATCTTTTTCTTTCTTCAGTTCCGCAATTAAGATCAAAGTTAAATCTAAGTGGATTTTTATTAGCAACGCTTCTCATCTTCTAACAGTCACCAAATGTCAAATTTTATAAATCATGACAGAGTGATTAAAATTATCCATCTAATGACACATTAATTTGCATATTTTAAATAGCTTTGGTAATATTGAATTTCATAACTAATGAAAAAAATCTATTGGGGCAAAAAAGAAAAAAGATTAAAATACATTTCATATATAGGCAAAAATACAATATTATAAATTTACTATGCATAAACGAAATTTTAAAATATTTATCTTTCTAATGGAATATGATTTTTATTATGACTTTCAATATATATATATATAAAAATTAAAAAAAAAAACAATTTTATATTGTTTTTGTTTTTTTCTTTTAACTTTAACATTTGCTTTTCTTTTATTAAAGATGTAATTATATTTATTATCTTTCTTGAAGTTTTTTTTATTCAGAAATTAATTTATAATTTGACTTTTTCTAATGATCTGACAGGGTGGAGACATCTTTTTTAAAATAAGTTTAATTAGAAAATTATACATGCATATTGCACAACTTCATAAATCTTTAAATATATCTAATATATTATGATTTCTATAGCATATGAAATGAAATCAATCCATTAAAAGTCAAGTTTAGTAGTTATTAATTTGTAAAATTACATTCAACTGACTGTTTGAAGTTGCAGGTGTGAATATAATTTTGTAATTTAATAATTACTGATGATTTGAATTTAAATGACGTTTTTTTTTTTTAAGTTCATATTTTACAGCCATTCTAATATGATATCTATGCATGTAAAGTAACTAATGACATAGTATTTAAAATAACTGTTTACAATTCCTGACTAGGTCTCAAACATGGATCCAGCAGTTTTACAATGTTTTAGATTTTTTTTATCATATAAGCAATCATTGAATATTGGTCAATAAATGGATATAAATCTATTTTGAGCTAGAAGATGAAAAAGGACACAAAACTACTTGAAGCCTTCATTAACCAATAGTTACAAAGCTTGATAAGTAATACATTGACTTTCACCATTTTTTGAAGAGCTTCTAGAGAGACTTTTACTCTGCTGTAGGTTTTTTAAAGGCTGTGCGTGTGCGTGTGTGTGTGTGTGTACAGAGAAAGAAAGAGAGAGACATTAGAGTTATAACTTTGTGAATTGAAGATTGATGGAATAAATATCAATAACCTAAATGTGCTGATAATATCTCACTTTAGAAAAAGGAGAAAGGATTTGAAAATAAGAAACATTCATAAAATATTAGAGTGAAAAGTTAAGACTATTAGACAGTTTTGAAGCTAGTGTATGATCATTAAAGTTGTTTCTGTTATTAATACATTTTATATATTCCTACTGACTTCCAACATGCTTTGATCAATATTGGTATGATGATTTTAAAAAATAATTTAAAAATTGACAGAAATATTGATATTTTAAGACTATTATTAATTATGAATGAATCTATCAGAATTATATATATATGTGTGTGTGTAAAAAAGTAACAAAATGTAAGAGCAACAGAGTAAAGATGTTTACAGACCATACTGGTAAAAGTCAGTAATTTATTAGAAATATCAAGCAAAGATAAACTGTAATATAATATCATTTTTATTAACAATTACTTATAAGAATATATGGTCATTTAAACTTCAAAAGATATATATATATATATATATTGGAGATGAGTTTACAATGACTATACAAACCAATTCATGAATCACAATAATCACTTTAGCCTATTTATCTGTTATTTTGCAATGCTAGCTTTAATTTTGCAGCAAATTTCATTTTTTGAAATACTTCAACATTTTGTCTAATTTTAGCTCTCCATTTTATTATGCTACTTTTCTATTTTATATCCTTTATTACATTAAATATATTAAACATCAGCTAATAATAATTGACTTGGTCAGATTATTAATACAGATGGAAACATAATAGATGAAATTAATCATAGAATTAAACTTGGTTGGAGTGTTTTTGGTAGAAATAACTTGATACTAAAAGAAAATATGCCTATGTGTTTGAAAAGGAAGGTTTTTAATAAATGTGTTTTACCAGTTCTTACTTATGAATCTGAGACTTGTACACTTAATAGAAAAGCAATACAGAGACTTCATACCACTCAAAGAAGTGTGGAGAGATGCATGTTGGGTGTAATAAGAAGAGATCAAAAATGTAATATATGGGTAAGAGAACAAACAGGGGTTACTGACCTCATTGAAAAAATTAAAAGACTGAAGTGAAGTTGGGCTGGACATATTGCTAGAAGAGATGATAATATATGAACAATTGCAATCTTAAACTGGATTCCAAGAGATTGTAAAAAACCCAGAAAGAGACCACATGTGAGATGGATGGATGAAATAAGAAAGTGTGCTGGGGTGATGTGGAGAAGAGAAGCTAAAGATCAGAGAAGATGGATTGAACTTGAAGAGACCTTTATCCTGCAGTGGACTGATAATTGTCAGTGGTGATGATGATGATGATGATAAATAGTTGACAAATAAGTTTATCTAGCTACTATCAACTGAAAAGTAAAACATGAATGAAATCTATTTTGATCTTCACAACCAAAAACTGATGCATCAAAAATAGAGATTTATATATATATATTATTCTTACTCAAAAAATTTATGAAAAGAATTACTTGCATAAGTGAAGACTGCCTGAATTAGAATCCTCTTACATCAGGATTTGAGCTGCCACTAATCTTTTACTTCTAAATATTTATTTAGTTAATAACCATATTTTTATAACTTTCCATATTAGCTATTGTCAAAGAACAATTTTTTTTTTAAAAGAAGCCTTCACTAAAAAAATATATTATTCTTAATTCTATCTATGCATCATTTCCCTTACTATATTAATAATTAATTTATTTGTATATATATATTGTACCTATTAAAATTCGAAATAAATTACAATATCTGGTGAAATGTCAATTGTAAAAAATAAATTTTTTTATTTTATTTTGATTTTAATAGTGAATATATTAACCTGGATTGCATTGGTTTATTTTGCTATGACAACATATAATATTGAAGAAATAAATGTTTATTATTAATTGTAGCTTGTAAAAATTGTAAATTGATTTTAGTCGGTAGTTGTGGAGGGACCATTTTAAAAATAAATATGTAGATAATAAAGTTTATAGTATTGATTAAATTATTATTTTTTCTTCATTATGTATATTTTTGCTACTGCATTCATAATAGTAGGTTACAAATAATATAACTAAAATATTTAATGTCTCAAATATATTTGTTATTTTATTTGTTTTAATATTGTATTGAAAAATATGTGTAAAAAGTATCTTTCCATTGTAGTATGAAAGAATGTAATCTTAGTTGCTTAATTTATGTTAGAGTAAAAGTATACTATCTGTATTTTAAAAACGTAAATGTTTATTATAAATAATAATATATTTTTTTTATTATTTGTCATTGTTATTGTCTAATGAGATTGTTATTTATGAGGCAGTGACTGGAGTTGACCAAAATATTAATACAGAGCATTACTACAGTTTTTCTTACATCAATTAAAAATGTTTATAAATAGATTAAGCAGATTAAACAATCTCTCTATCTTGACTTCAATAGAAGAAAACCTAAATTTCTTCATATGATTTATTTATTTATTTTTAAAAGTATATGATTATTGAATAGATAAAATGATGGGGTAAAAACAATAGTGTTTGACCATTAACTGGATAAATTTACCAAAGATTTGTTAAGAATGGTAATTTATTGAAAGTATGAAAATTAATTCTTAGCACTTTCAAAAACCATCGGAATGTTTTTTTTTTATTTTAAAAATGGATATTACCTACTTTCCAATAATAAGATTTAAATCCTAGCAACAGAAAAATGTACACAAAGCTTATGCTCATCTTCTGAAATAATTTTATGAGCTTGATGGATTATTTATAGACAAGATAGAAAGTGGTTCAATTTCCATAGCATATTCATGAATGAAACTAGAGTATCTATTCATTTGTGATGTTTTGTGAATCAAATACTTGTTAAAGGAAATGATATTTACATTGCAGTGTCATGGATATAAACTAATGTTTATACATTTATACTGTCACATAGATCAAATACATGCTAAATGAAAGAGTAATATGAATATTTGGAAAATATCATGACTAATAAAATGTGATTTGAATGTGATTGCTTTTCATGATATTTCTACCTTTTCTGAATACTAAAACATTGTTGGATTTTGGTTTAAGAAATAGACATTAGAACTATAGTACTATTTTGAAAATATCACATCTGAGAACAATTGATCAGATCTTTTGCTAATACATATTATTATTACTTGTATGTATAATTGTATATATATATATATTCTAACCTGTACTCGTGCATCCTCACTTCAGAATATTATATGGTATAAATAAAATGGGTTCTAGCTCAGTTAATAATTAATAAATAAAATACTCAGTATTAAAATTAAAATGTTTCACTAGCTCAAATTTAAAATTCGAATAAGGTTCAATTTATAAAAATAAATTAAATAAATATTTAATATTTTCATGAGACTTGAAGTGAAAATACAGGTGACAAGATAGATTACATTGAGCCAATATCCCACAGGATACTACCTCAATGGCATAAGAACCCTATCCCCCTTTATTATTTTTACTATTTCAAATAACAAACTCATAGTATTCTTACGACTTTAATAACTTCTACTCACTAAGATTAAACTAATAATTAAGTCTTAATCTTCTATTTGTAATAATCTAGCTCAATAAAATAATCTCAGGTTCATAAAGTTTATTCTAAGTTAATTTAAAAATACGGTAGTAAAATATGAGAAGGGATTTTATGTCATAATCTACTACACTTAAACTAATAATAATAAATAACAGTAATAATATTCTTCATTGTTTAACTAATTCTGTATATATTTTCTTTTTACTATAATTTTATTACCATAATAAAATAATGAAATAATATAATATGATCTTATATCTTCATGTAATGATATAATAAATACATGGTAGCATTTTAATAATCTGACAAACAAAATATGTGTGGCAACTGATAGCATATAATTTAATATAATATTGTGATAACTGATTTATGACCAATAAAATAATGTAGGATTATGATTATTTAATTATAATGAATACCAATAAAATATTTAAAATTCTTAAAATAATTCTCTATTTATCTTTTTGTGCAAAATTATATATTTGTTTCGATTATTATGCATATATCGTGATTTCATGCAGCGATGTGGAGAAATAAATAACTCGGACACAAAATTTTTGAAATAACAAAATTTAACAAAGTTTATTACTAACAACAAATAAATAAACAATTTATTTACACTATTTACAGTGGATATCCTTAACTTTTTTACTTTACAGTTTGATCTACCGGGTTATAAAAAATAATTTATATTTCAATTATATCTTTATTTAGATTTAGGACAATCTTAAAAAAAAATGTTACTATTTGGTTTCTCATTATGGTTAACTTATTACAAATATATTTATCTACTCTATTAGCAACAGCATTTTATCCTTAATATTATTAAACTATCTTATTTTAAAAATTCATACTTAGAAAACATTCTATAGAAAACAAAATTTTATAATGAGTATGGACTTCTCAAAATATTAAAAAAATTTCATCTTGCAAAGTCAAAGATGTTACACAAAATATTATCCAAAAATTCAGTACTAGATTTTAGTGTTTATCACACGATGTTTACTAATCATAATATATTCTTCTTTAAGCCTTACTTTAGTATGATATAAGTGTAATCATCAATATATTTCTGTTAATCAATAAACAAAAAATATACTATGCATATTGTTTATATAATTTACTTTGTACTATTGTATTTTAAAAATATGCAATATTTATTTTTCTCTTAAAAAAATAATAATACTAAAGCATTTAAAATTATTATCACTTTAAAGAAAATATCTTTGTTTAGATACTTTATTTTAAAAAAGTTTATATTTCATTTTCCAAAATAAAATTCAAAATATATTCTATGATTCTTTTCTTTCCTTAGGATACTTTGGATCTTCAATTTTAAGTTATAACGTCCTATTCCTTCTAAGCAAATAAACCAATCTTATACAAAACGATAGCATAACCTAAGTTCTAAATTATTTATCATTTCTCTTAAACATATCTTACTGAACGATGCAGTTACATGAAATAAAGATAGCGAAAACAAATGCATAGGATTAAGGAAGAAAGCTAGAGTATTACTCTTAACATATCTCAAAATCATGGCACAGTGCGAAGAGGTATGACATTTACCTGCCTAATATCCTCTAGTTCAGGGATAATGTTAAAGCTATTTCTTCAGCTTTATTAGAACATCAAATATTTAAAGAAATATAAACACTGTCCAAATAAAATGTGTATCAGTCATAGGGCTTTGTTAACTATGCTGATATTCACATAAAGACTAAATATTATTTCCATTCCTTATAACATCCTATTTCTTAAAACATCATCTTGGTTTCCTGTTCACTAAGTACTTCCAAGCCACTATCTCAACATTATTTCTCAAGATTTTCCACATCTTACATCAATAAATAACTATCTGCATTTACAAAAACAATAAATAAAATTCATTAATAGTTAAACAATCTTACGATTCCATAAGAAAAGTTGCTTACTTCATTGCTCTGTATGTTTAATTATATACAATCTACTTAGACAATATTTGAATATCCAATAACATGAAAATTTTAAAAGAATCACATAATTATTTGTTATGTTGGATTATATCACTAATAAAAAAAAAAAATCGTCGTATGCATATTTTCAAATCAATCCTATCTCATAATGTTTTTTAAAATGTTATATGAAATGCGGTACATATAAGTAAAAAACTTTTACACTTCATTCTTCCAATTTATGGATGATCTAAAGAAAAAAAAAAAATACATTATAAATTATCAATAGTTATTATTATTACCAATAACCTTTATCTAGTCATCGTGTTCAGTAGGCTTCCTTTATCCACTTGAGCATTGCAGATATAAAAAAATTCACACCCATACACTTTATATTAAAATATTTTTAGTTAAATTATTAGATTGTTATATTATAAAATTTTAATATTAATAAATTAATGTTTTTATGTTTTTCCTAATCTTATATAAAATTTTAGATTTAAACTAGGTTAACAAAATAAAAGAAATCAAAACTATAATTACATATTTTCTTGATGATAGTTCCCGATAAGTCCAAAATGTTTATTATTTTCTCTAGAGTTTTTAAAAATGTTCTCCTCCAAGCGCGTTAAAGTTTAAAATAAAAATAATTATTAATCCATTTAGTAAAATTTATAGAAAATAATCCTTGCTTTTAGTATTTAGGATGATAATTATTAAATCATAATATTAATTAATCCCGTGAAGCTTCTTAATCTTCTCTACCAATATTCTCTGTGTATCCGATGCATCAATCCATGTAATTTAACTTTAAAAATATTCGATAAACTTTTAAGTACTATTTGTATTTCCATGGATCCATCTTTTATTCAACTATGTGTTCACTTTTTTATATATGTTTCCTTCTTGATACATTTAACCTTTCGTTTGGTATTTTTATAAATCTCTTTTAAAATAAAAAAAAAATGTTACCTTCAGAAAGGATATAACATTTTACTCCTTTGAATATCATGTTATATAAAATAGTTCATAAAATATAATTGTCTTATTACTATTTAAAAATAAATCTTGGATAGGCTTATAAATAATAATGGTCTCCAATATTTCATTAGACTCCATATGATGTCCGAGCTGTGGTTTTTTATGTACCAAAATAGTTCTTAGGTGAAATATTAATAAAGCTGTATCAATAAATATTCCAAACATTTTTACAATATTACAATTTCTATCCATTTTATTCCCAGTATATCCATTTTTTATTGCGAAGTTTAGGTTAAATTTTTTAGATAAAATACGACTGGTAAGTACTTTTAAAAATTAGAAAATCATCTCCGCGATGTTTCTAAATATATAATTTTTTTCTAAACTTTCCTTTTGCAAAATACTTCTTTAAAATTATCAATTAGTTTTTGCAAAATAAATGATAAGAAAGTACCAAAAAAATTGACTAAAATAAAAATTTTAAAAATACTATCTTTTTGATAGTTATAATTTACCTTTCTCCGGTTTCAATACATTATTAATCTCCCCCTATACCCCCGTGCAAATCATATATATAGTCTGTAAGAATACCTATTCCTATTAAACAAATCCAAAACAAAGCAAAACTCTTCATATAGTAGTGCCATCTTGTGCTAACAAGAGCAATCAATGGATGCCAGAAGGCTTGTGCATAAAATCCCTATCTAGTGCCTACTCATCCAATATCCCCAGACTAGTTTCTGGCTTGTGGCCTTCATCAGTGAGGAGCCTTGGATCTGAGAGCACTGCACCTAGATCTTAGGATCTAATGCAACCCTCCAGCACCCACCTTTTAACTCTATTTAACTACAAAACTATGAGAATGAAATTGAAAAACAGATCGGAATATTTTCAATCCAAGCTCAATAGCTTATATAGTCATATTGGATGAGTAGGCACTAGATAGGGATTTATGCACAAGCCTTCTGGCATCCATTGATTGCTCTTGTTAGCACAAGATGGCACTACTATATGAAGAGTTTTGCTTTGTTTTGGATTTGTTTAATAACAATTATTGTGCTAGTATGAGATAGTGATCATGTGATGTTTAGTGGTTTAATACCTATTCCTATTGGTTAATTCTTACTTTAGCTTGAGAACAAATTTACATATTTTTAGTTTATAGTAGAATTAAATTTTAAAATTAGAAATTATGATGTAATTAACTTAAAATATTATTTAAAATATTAATTTTGAATCAATTATCATTTTATTAAAATTATTTAAACATTTAAAGTAACTTTTAAAATAACCTTAATAACTTATTCATTTATCTATTTTTATTTAAACAAAATATTTAATTTTTATTATATCTGTATTCGTCTTTATTACATTACTTAAAACATTACATATGATAGTTAACTTAATATTTATTATTATTTTATGCTAGGTGACAATTCCATCCAATTCTATACGGCAATTTCAAAATATTTTAAACTTTATTATTAACTCAAACAACCGTGTGTGTGAACGTATGTAATATACAAGTCACATGATCAATAACTTTGACAGACGATTTTTAATCTATTTCTCTGCCTAGACTAATAAAATTGATACACTTATTACATTATATATTATAATTATAAAATTTGGAAGAACAATTTAGAAAATATAGAATTAAATACAATTCTCACCATCATAAAGTTTATTTTTAAAATGTACTGATATTAATTTTTGCTTATTAAATATGACTTTATAAATTTAAAATATAACATTTATTACTACAAGTTTTAAACTATTAAAATCGAATTTATTAAATATACTTTTAATATTTATAGCTGTGTTATTTAATATGGCCAGCTTTTACAACCATATGCAACAATATTTTAAGCTTTACTTAACTACTTTTTAAATGATTTTATATACTACGTATTCTCTTTAGCTTCAAATTGTACTTTAAAAATATAATCGACTTAATACAATTACCATATTAAAAGAACATATTCTAAATTTAAAATTTTGAGTAATTGACTGTTATGAACTATTACCAACCTATAGAAAAGGGTACAATATATATATATATATATATAATTGTATAATGGTAGTATAATTTAAATTAAGTAGAGATTTAATTTACATGCTTAAGGTATAAGAGAATTATGGTTTTTCTAAATTCAAATTTATATTTCACAACTTAATAATTATTATTTTAATTTTAAAAAAATTTCATCTTCTTATTCTTCAATTATAAGTTAATCTCAAGTATTTATTTTTATTTTGTTCTCTTAGAATAATGAGAACAAATAAATAGATTCATCTTTAGTATATTTTTATTTCCATTAACTATATATTTTTATATATATGAAGATTAAGAATATGCTTGACTCTCTTATATTTTGAAAAGTGCATATGTGTTACAACATGTCTGTGTTACAAAAATATACATTTTCAGTTTTAGTATTTTATAAGTGAAGTTAGATATACAATCACCTATTTGATTTAAAAGAATTAATGTCAATTAAGAACCTATTGCATAAAACATAATCATATATGTATATATTTTAAATGTTTATTTGCCATATATATATATTTGATTTTAATTTATATCCATATCTTAATAAATTTTGGATGTCATTCAATTTAATAATGCAAATTTATTGGTTAATCATATTTGGAGGAGATGATATCCACTCATTGATTATACCACATAATTCATTAGAAGTTACAAAATAGTTTCAATACCAAAACACAGAATAAGTAAGAGAGTATAATTACATATCATTTCTTTGTAATGAATTTAATGTTTATTTAATTAATTGTTTTGCAATTTTTAAATATTTAATAAGTAATTAGAAGACTATTGTAATTATTTTGTTAGTAAAAAATAACAGTTATATTAAGATATGAATTATATATGAATTAATTTGATGATTGATGAAAATACAAATATGATAATTAGTGAGTGTTAAACCACTAAACATCACATGATCACCATCTCATACTAGTACATATTTGTTGTAAACAAAGGCAAAACTCTCCATACAGTAGTGCCACCCTATGCTAACCAGAGTAATCCTAAGTTCTAGGTGCAGTGCTCTCAGATCCAAGGCTCCTCACTGATGATGGCCACAAGCCAGAAACTAGTCTGGGAATATTGGATGAGTAGACACTAGATAGGAATTTTATGCACAAGCCTTCCGGCATCTATTGATTACTCTGGTTAGCACATGGTGGCACTACTGTATGGAGAGTTTTGCCTTTGATAATTAGTGAGGATGAGTAAAGGGAGTTGCAATAAAATGTTCACATATTTTATTTTAAATCATTATTGATTAAAGTGAAATTATATTAAGTTATTATATAGCCATAAAGATCATTTATTTTGTTACAATTAGAGCAATTTGCTTTAATTATATTTAAAGTTTATTGATATGGCTCATAAATTCAGTTTAAATATTAAAATTTATTATTAATATTTGATTATAATAGACACTAATAATCTTTCATATGCATTGACAATTATAGTCTAACATTTTAATAACTTAGCTTTATTAACCTGAAGAGTAAATGAATATGATTTGTCAATTGTGTTTGAATAAGCATCAAGTAGGGATCTATCACTTATTTTATATATTGATGTGATTGGATATTATAAATATTAATGTTATCTAATATGATGATTTTATTTTATAATGTTATAAGTTGATGAAAGTGGAAATATATGTTAGGTTAATTGATTTTGTATTATTATTATTGAGTATTTAGGGTTATTATAATTGATTTATTGAATAAAAGCATATTGATATTAGCGAAATAGCATGGCTAAATTATCATTATTTTTTATTTAGTTGTAATTAGAAATTTATTATTGAGTTATATATTTAGTTAGATATAATTGATATTGTAAGCTTGTAGGGCATATTAAAATTATTATTTCATACACCCATTAATGATTTCATTTAAAGATATATAACATTTAACTCTTAGTATAAGTTTGTATTATTATAAACAGAGTTTTGAATCATAAGGAATACTAAGGTTTATCTACCTACTTCTTTGTCATTATTTTCATTCTATTATAAGGGATCTATACAATAGGCATTTACTGTTATTTATAAAATAATGGTATTTTGTTTTATTGCTTTGTATTTAATCTATTGCAAATAATGCTCATGTTTTGGGGTAGTTTGAAATAATGATTTTGCTTGTTTTCTATTCATTCTAAATGCTATTTGAATTCATGAGGTTACAAGAAAGATTACTATCATTGTTTTATCGAATTAAGTATTCAATTGTTATTCATTGATTAATATTTACTTTCATTTAGTTTATTAATTTTAATCTATTACAAATGGTGCTACAATTCATGGGCATTAATAAATTAGGATTGTTCTTCCTTGGTTTAGATTATTATTCTGCTGTAAATGATAATCAATAATTAGACTATGACTAAGGATCCAGTATGAAACATACTTTTATTCAATTACAGGTGACTTTCAACTTCAGGGCATTGTTTTTACTATGGTACAAATGCAATCCCAATCTATGGGGATATGAAAGGTGTAACATCATTTTTCTTCAGTTACAAATGACCCAAGCTATATGGTCTTGATTAAAGACCAAAATCAGAGAAGTCACAGTCTCATATATAACTGTAAAAGAATCTAAAATTATATCTTGCATACAGTAAAAATATTTTATAGATATTCATAATTTATTCTAAAAATTTTAAAAGAATTTATTTGGATAGTAAGTGAAGAGATATTTTGTATGCTTAAAAACATTGATATTGTCATTCACTTACAGGTTTTTATCAATAACTGGAAGGTTGAATGGACAAATATATTATGCTAAATAGTAAAATACTTTAAAGTATTGTCATAATTTATATCGATTAAGTAGAGGATATTATTTTGCTATAAATATAAGCAAATATGGAAAACAATAGTGTTAAAATGTTGTCAGAATCTGAAGGAGTTATTCTCAAAATGTTGGAAAAAATAATGAAAGAGATAAAAAATCAAGGAAGGGAGATGAAAAAATCAGAGAAGACATGAAAAATAAGTTTGATATTCAGTCACTAAACACATTTCTTAAGCTTGCTCAAGCTGTTGAAACAGGCAAAACTTTCCATCCAGTAGTGCCATTCAGGTTTGTGTATGAAATCCATATCTTGTTCCTACTCATCTACTATCCCCAGACTAATTTTTAGCTTGTGGATTTCATCAGTAAGGAGTCTTGGATCTGAGAGAACTGCATTTAGAGATCCTAAGATCTAGGTGAAGTGCTCTCAGATCCAAGGCTTCTCACTGATGAAAGCCACAAGCTAGATACTAGTCTGGGGATATTGGATGAGTAGGCATTAGATAGGGATTTTATGCACAATTTTTTTGCACCCATTGTTTACTCTGGTTTGCACTGAGTAGCACTACCTTATCAAGAGTTTTATCTGTTTTAAAGTTTGATATTCACATTAAAGAATTAAAAGAAATGAATATTAAGTTTAAGGTTCAAAATGATAAATTAGAAGAATTGAGCATATTAGATAATCAAAATAAAGAATCTAAAGAAGTAAAAATAGAAAATCATAGAATGTCAGATCAGGTATCTTTAGAAACAATAACTATGGTTAAAAAGATAGAGACTGATTGTTTTGATGATGTAGTGAAAATAAGATTTATAGAAGAACAGAAAAGCTTAGATAAGAAGCTTCTAAATGTTGAATTATTACTATGAAATGAAAAAGTAAAGACTAAAGATAGTCAGAGAAATATAAATAAAAGGTGGTTGGTAAATAAAGTTAGTTCCAAAGGAGTTAAAAATTTGTAGATTAAATTTGGTGATAATATAGATTAGAGAAGTAAAACATAAGGATATGAAACATATATTACAGAGCAAGTGAAAGTTGTAAAATAATTATTACCAGGAGCCACAGCTATAATAATAAAGAAAAAGGGAAATATATCCTATAAAAAACAAATTAAGCAATCACTCAAAGGAAATTTTTGTAGTAATGTAATAGCAAAGGAAAAAGGGGATAAACCACCTAAGAAACAAATTAAGCCTTTATGTCATGAAAAAAATTTGTAGTAAGAGTGACTATGTGGTAGATGATAATATGGATAGTTGAAATTGCATGGATAGAGGGAAAGCTTAATCTCAGTTTAAAACTTATAAGTTTGGATGGCTTTAGATCCTTGAAGACTCATGATCTAATTAATAAATTAATGAATATTATTGTTGGTGTCTTGAATTAAAACATGGATGAACATGACTAATTTTTTAAAAAAAGAAATTTTAGAGTATAATTTAACTTATAGTACAATAAATGTTGTTTTAGGGTCTGCATTTGAACCCTATCTTAATTGATGATTGTGCATGTTTAAAATGAAAAAATGTGAGACATTTTATGATTAAAATATAACCTGTTGAACAAAAGGCATTTATGACACCAGAATTAAATAATCAATGATAAAAATATACTATTATAGCAAATAAAGAGTATGGCATATGGTAACAGAGAAAAAAAAATCTTAAATATTTATGTTCATAGCTCTTATGCATTATTTTGAAGTGTTATAATTTTTAAGATAGGAATATTTTAGAATCACTTAAAGAAGTGAGATATATAAATGTTTGTGTAATAGTGTAAATATGATAAATGATGAAGATTTATAATCATTAGTTGTTAGTTAGTAAGAGTTGGTCTTAAATAATTTTTAATAGAAATGCTGAATAATTTGCTTTATTAATAAAATCTCTGGAATATAAATTTATCTTCAAAGTTGAATAATGTAGGTAATGTTAAAAAGAAAACTATATTGGAAAAACAAGTTGGAATGCATTAGAGGGAAAAAAACTTTATTAATGTTTTTGGTGGTTTCATGGTAAGAACAATGAATTAGTTGGTGTTGATATAAGAAACTTTGAGTATAGTATGTCATATTGGAAGGTTATAATAAATTTCAGGATATATTATTGATAGGAGGGTATTGAAAAAGTTAAAGATATAAAGGGTTATTTCCAAATTTATAGTAAAGCTTTAGTAACTATAATTGACAAGTTTTATAAAGAATAAAAAGAATACAGATGTATAATTGCACTTTGCAGCACATTGTTAAAATAGGTGAGCCAATTCTTTGTTAATAATGTTTTTCATATATTATTTATTAGAGATATAAAGTAATAGAAATATATAGAGAGAATGGGAATAAAAGAGTAAACAAGTTTTAGTCTTGTTTTAGTGAGATATTGATAGAGTATTTAGGATTCATGACAATTAAATTGTTAAACAATATATTAAAAAATGAAAAAAGAAAAAGGAATAAATGTTGGTATATATTTCAGTGAAAATGGTTCATTGTGTGCATTAACTTTGGCCAATTTACCCCCTAGTGAATTTTTTTGTAAGTATTATATATTAAAATGCATGTAAAACAGTATATTTTAGTATAATAATTTTTTCCAAAAATTGTGCACAAAAAGGTGGGAAATTCAAAATTCCCACGGTTACAATAGACATAAGCCATGTTCTGACATGATCAGCCATTGTCTGTTGCCAAGACTGTAAAACATTTCGCGTTTTACAACATTGTGGTTTCCAATGATGCAAAAATGTGTTTATTTGCAAATTTATTATGCTTTTAGATATTTTTTTAAAAAATAATTTGCACTATATTTATTAGATATCAAGAAATTTGACTTCAAATACTTTATTTTCAAAAATATAACATTATAATAGAGGTCCCTACCTTCGTATTTTTCAGACGCTTATTTCTAAGGTTACAGCCTTAGTAAATTATTAATTAACAGCTAATGTAAATATGACCTGAAGCAAATTAGAAAAGCTATTTTATATTTACAAGTAAATAAAATATCCAATTTTACAATAAATATTCAAAAAATTAAAATTTTTAAAGCATAATTCATTAGATGTAAAAGAAATAAATAATTATTCGTTTTAATGTTTAAAAATAATAAGAATTAAAAAATATTTAATTGATTTTATAAACTAAAAATCTTTCTAGAAATGATGACGTGTAAAGTCTTTGTTTTGATTGCAATCTCTTTTTTTTTAATATTTTCAGAAACAAAATGTGAACATTTAAAATTTATTTTAGTAGTAAACAAAAATGTCTATCAAATGAAGGCAAATTTATTATTTTATGAAAAGTTATAATCATTTTATCATATATTTTACATTGTTGTATGACAAAGAAAAACATCAGAAAATTCTGAAAGGTAAGAGGCATGATGCTGCATTTTAGAATGGTTAAAAGTAATAGTAAAATTATTATTAGTTTTAATTTTTTTTTTGTCGATAGAGAGATGAAATTTGAAATAAATTTCAATATGTGATACAATGTCAATTGTAGAAAAATGTTTTTGGTTTGATTTTAATAGTAAATGTATTAACCTGGACTGCATTGGGCTATGTTACTATGACAACATATAATATTGGAGAAAGAAATGTTTATTATTAATTGTTGTTTGTAAAAATTGTGAATTGACTTTATTCCTTTAAAAATGCATGTGTAAATAATAATGTTTATAGCATTGATTAAATTATTATTCTTTCTTTATTATGTATAGTTTCATTACTGCATTTAGGTTACAAATAATACAAAATATATTTAATGCCTCAAATATATTTGTTTTATTTGTATAATATTGTATTGAAAAATATGTGAAAAGTATATTTCCATTGTAATTCAGAACCAAACCACAGGATAGATAAGAGATGATAAATACATATCATTTTCTTTGTATTGAATTTAATGTTAATTATCTGAACAGGGATAGAATTTTATATAGCAATAAATTGATTGATTTGATATTCTTAAATAGTTAATATTTAATAAGTAATTAAAAGCCTATTGTAATTTTTGTTAGTAACAATTAACAATTATAGTAAGATATAAATTATATATAAATTTATTTGATGATTGATCAAGGTACAAATATAATAATTATTGAAGATGAGTAAAGATAATTGCAATAAAATGTTCATGTATTTTATTTTAAGTCATTATTGATTAAAGTGAATATTATAATAAGTTAGTGTACAGTCATAAAGATCATAATATTATTCAGTTATAGATTTGGTAATAGTAATATATTTTATTCTGTTACAAACTAGAGTGATTTATTTTAATTATATTTAAAGTTCATTGATATGGATCATAAATTCAGTTTAAATATTAAAATTTATTATTAATATTTGATTATAATAGACACTAATAATCTTTCATATGCTTTGTCAATTACAGTGTAAAGTTTTAATAACTTAGCTTTATTAACCTGAAGAGTAAATGGATATGATTTGTCAATTGTGTTTGAATAAGCATCAAATAGGGATATATCACTTATTTTATATATTGATGTGATTGGATATTATAAATTTTAATGTTATCTAATATGATGATTATATTTTATAGTGTTATAAGTTGGTGAAAGTGGAGAGATATATTAAGTTAATTGATTTTGTATTAATATTGAGTATTTAATCTTGTTATAATTGACTTAATAAATAAGAGCATATTGGTATTAGTGGAATAGCATGACTAATTTAGCATTTTTTTTTATATTTACGTGTAATTAGAAATTTATTATTGAGTTATATATTTAGTTAGATATAATTGATATTGTAAAATTGTAGGCATATTAAAATTATTATTTTATCCATCCATGAATTATTTTGTATAAATATAAACAACATTTAACTTTTAGTATAAGTTTGTATTATTATAAACAATGTTTTGACTTATAAGGAATATTAAGTTTATTTGCCTAATTCTTTGTCATTATTTTCATTCTATTATAAGACATATACTGTTATTTATAACATAATAATATTTGGTTTTATTGCTTTATCTTTAATCTTTAATTTCCAAATAATACTCATATTTTAGGATAGTTTGAAATAGTGATTTTACTTGTTTTCTATTCATTGAAAATTTGAATTCATGAGGTTACTAAAAAGATTATTATCATTGTTTTATTGAATTTAAGTGTTAGATTGTTATTCATTGATTGATATTCACTTTTGTTTAATTTATTAATTTCATTTTGTTACAAATGACTCTACAATTCATGGCATTAACAAATTAGGATTATCCTTCCTTGGTTTATATTTTTATTTTGTTGCAAATGTTAATCAATAATTAGAATATGTCTAAGACTACAGTATAATCCATATTTTTATTTAGTTATAAATAGTGTTCAACTTCAGAACATTATTTTTGTTATGTTACAAATGCCACCCAAATATGTAGGCTATTAATGAAGAGCTAAGCATCATTTTTCTTCAGTTACAATATATATACAAAGGCAATAATCTCCATACAGTAGTAATTGTTTACAACAATTATGTGCTAGTATAGAGAAGATGATCATGTGATACAATATATATATATTAAAAGCCAGTCAACATATATATCATGTGATACAATATATATATATTAAAAGCCAGTCAACACTTTGACAATCCCAATATCATTAACAATCGTGATCCAATACACTTGTATAGACACTAAAGATTGGAACTTGACAAAAGAGATTGAAATTATTGATATAAAGTGGTTTAAAGTAACCTCTTTAAATAGGTAAATATAACCTGATCTGAATGAAGAATAATAAATAGTCAATTATAACATTACAAATTGTAATTATAATTTTCAAATTGAGTCCAAAATATTACTTAAATAATAGATGTAATAATGCTCAAGGCATTATTACACTTATTATTTATGTCATACTTTGAGTGTAATTTGAAAATTATAATTGCAGTTTGTACTATTATAATTGACTATTTGTTATTCTCCATTCAGATCAGGTTATATTTACCTATTTAAAGAGATTTATTTAATCTTCATTATATCAATAATTTCAATCTCTGTGGTCAAGTTGCAATCTTTAATGTTTATATAAGTATATTGGACCATTAATCCTTCATTGTTAAAAGGAGGTTGTCTTGACAACAGTTTGAAATTGTTTATTGTTAATGATATTGGGATTGTCTAAGTGTTGATTGTCTTTTAATGCTATATATATATCAAACATAGAAACAAAAAAGATTTTCAAATAAGCAAATACTTTTAATTATAATAATGCACATTTATAACAATAAATCAAATGTCATTATTCAAATAAGCAAATACTTTTAAAATTCTACTATTTATACAAATATATCAAATGTCATTATTCAAGAGAGTTTTTATTTAAATTGTCTTTAATATAATAAAAAAATCATTATAGCCAAATATTGTGTTTTTGTAATTTGCTTGATATACACGTCAATCATTAGGCTGTTTGTATAATAATTTGTTTGTATGCCTCTTTTTGTACATTCTACAGAATTGTTATTAATGTTTATCACAAAACGATGGAACAACAAATGTAAGTTCCCAACAGTATTCAAATTTTATTGTATCCCCTGTGTTGTACCTTTTCTATGAATAAAGTTTATTTTTGAAATGAAAATAATTTTCACAGGGTTATTAATATTTAAACAACTTTATTAAAATATGTGTAAATAATTGCAAAAATCTAAATTAGACATAGACAAATGATAGAATTGGCTCTTTTCCTGGCTAATGTTTTTTAAAAACATAATTTGTTACTCATCTCTGACCTTCACAAAACATGCTAATGATTTTTTCTAACTTTATATGTTGTTTTCTATATTTTTTATAACTCATTTTCTGGGGTATTCACTTTAAGGATTACAGACAGTTGCTAGAATAGTTTATTCGAACTTTTTAGCTTTTATGTTTATTTGGTATTACTAGATTTGTCTTTTATTTTCAAAATTTTCAACTTGTATAAATATATATTAAAGAGAATATTTTCTTATGCCATAGTAATCAATATATCCATTGATAAAATCTATGATGGATAGAAATAACTTTTTTTAAAATTCCAAACAAGCTTAAATTTTTTTATTACAAAATAACTGTTCATTAGTCAATATAGGTAGCCATCTATTTATTGCTTACTAACTGAGTATCTAACGATGTATATATGTTGAAAAAAAAATTTTCATGAGTAAGAGATATAACGGATATATTTTGTGATTTCATCTATGTGCAATTATAATTAATTACACATGGATGAATCTGAAAAATACATTTTACATGTATAGATAAATGTAAAAATCATTCCAATTAATTCATTAAGAAGCAAGATTCTTTTTGACAGCTACTTAAAAAGAGGGTAACTGACTGTTAGGAGGTGAAAGTTTTTGGTAGTTTTGCATCCTTATCACCTTCTAGCTAAGATTGGTAGCAACATCTATTCATTAATAATTGGAATTTCTTTATGAGTGAATTATGGACTATTAATATAGAAAGAAAAAATTCAAACCTGTTTAGATTCTGAATTTTTTTTTGAAATTTCATGCAGCCATGATAAATCTCAGATTGTAACCATGCAATTGAATGTGCCAAACAGTAGATCACAATATTATCTTATATCTATTTATATTATGATTTATTGCCATAAATTATAATTTAGGTTGTATATTGTCATTAGTTTAATATATAGCTCTTAAATTTGTAATACTAAAATCAGTTATAGTCAAAAATAAGAGTCATATTGACCCTACCTCTTAAGCTTGTAAGTTATAAACAATGAGGATTGCCAATTCCTCTATAAGCTTTATGATAAATGCTTAGCCAGAGCCAGCACTTAAAATATCTCTGCCAGGAATCCCTCCCCAAACCCCTGACCATGGTTTCATGCTTTAGCAATCCTCAGAGAGGTGTCAAGGTAGGTTCAGACCCTAGATCTAAAAATATCAACCCAAAGCCAAGCACTTATCTAAAACTTATATATTGAGTGAAAAATCTGAAAATTTCAGACATCTACATGTCTTCAAACCAAGCTATCCAACTCAAATAGCTATATGGGGCTGATAGATTTTCAGCCATACCATATATTAGTAGACATGCCATATATTAGTAGGCATGTAGATGTCTGAAAATTTCAGACTTTCCACTCAATAGATAACTTTTAGATAAGTGCTTGTCTTTGGGTTAGTATTTTTAGATCTAGTGTCTGAACCTACCTTGACACCTCTCTGAGGAGTACCAAAGCACAAAACCATGATCAGGGGTTTGGGGAGGGGTTCCTGACAGAGATATTTTAAGTGCTGTCTCTGGCTAAGCATTTATCATAAAGCTTGTAGAGGAATTGGCAATCCTCTTTGTTTAAAATCAGTTATGTTAAGAAAGTGCCAACTAATATAAAATATAATCCATGATGATTAAATTACCTTGGCCAGAGTCACCTATTGCATAGTTACGTTTATTTGCTTTTGGCAATTTATACTGTGATTTACTCTAGTATATTAATTTGGATTTCTTTAAAAATTTACTTACTGTATTTTTTCAAAGTTAATTTTTAATACTTTTTAATAAACTATATGTCGATGACATAAATATTTTTCCTAAAATATTTTTTTTTAAATATTTATGTAAAGCAAAAAATATTTGAATTTGTAAAATGTTTTAATAGATTACAATATTAATTATTAAAAATTAATTATTTTTATGTTTGTTCTGGTATAATGATTAATTAAGAATACAAATACAAAAAAAGTATTTTTAACACTATGATATATAAATAATTTATCAGTAACATTCTATTTAAAATATTTGCTAGGTTTTTAGGTAGAATTTCTAAAAAATAAATAAATAAATAAATAAATTGATTATTCTAATTAAAAACTTAGAAAATATTATTTTTTTGTCTATAATACATTAAAGATTATGATATTCTTTTTCAGTTTAACTAAATATCCACATTTAAGCACACACACATATATATATTTCATGTGTCAAGGCATTGGCCGGGAAACGAATCCGCGAACCCGGAACAACTGCTTGTAAGGCGGCTGTGCTGACCACTCGACCACCAATGCTTGACTTGACCAAAGCATATATTTTAATCATATTTTTCGATATAATAGCTATATATATATATATATTGCATAATGATTACAAACATGCAAGGAATTAAAATAAAATTTATATGAATGCAAAAATTTATCAATATTATTTGAAGATTCTAATGTTTCAAATGAAAATTAAAATTTGTGTTTTTCTCTCTCGTTCTTTCTTTCTCTCTATCTCTCAGAGACAAAATAAAAAATCTAGGGCTGCTATTAGATTTTTTTTTGCTTAAGACATACTCACTTTAGTAAACTGTTAAATATGATATCTTAAATATGATGATTTGAAGAAAAACAACATATTGTTAGCAAAAATCAAAAAGTCTGTTCACATTTCTTGACAGTAAATAATCAATAGATTGATTTTTTTTATATGTAATTGCATGTTGGACTAATTTTATCATCTAATCAATATGTTAAATTGCTTATGAAAAATTCAAACTAAATATTTTTACTTTTATAACATGGAAGAATATATTAAAACAGGCAAAACTATCTATACAGTAGTGCCAACAGTGCCAACCAAAACCTTCTAGCATCCATTGATTACTCTGGTTGACACTGAGTGGCACTACTGTATAAAGAGTCTTGCCTGTTTTAATAACAGTTATGTGCTAGCATAAAAAATAATGATCATGTGATGGAAAAGTATATTTGAATGGTATTATTTTCCTATTTTTTTTTCAATTATTCTGGCTTGAGCAATAATAGCTAGCATGAAAATTAAATTGCTGTTCTTAAAATTCATGAATACTGAATTTAAAGTAATGTTCTAATCATCATAACAGTCTAATTGATTATAACATCATCTTAGATTTAGAATTAAAAAATCTAAAGCTAACTGACCGAACAGGCCAGCAATATCTGAGAAAAAGAGGAGAATAACACTACTAGAAATTTTAACATGGGTTTTTACTAACAATTAAATGTACTGTATTTGTAAAAAATATTTTTAAAAATTTATATTTTTTTAAAAAATAAATTTAACAATTAAAATGATGGAAATAGTGTAACATAAAACTATAAGTAAAATATCATAATCATAAATCTTATGAAATATCATCATTAATAGAGAGATTGAATGATTGAGAGAAAAAAATAAAGTTACAATCTCTTCAGAAAACAATTCACAAACTTCAAATACATAACTAATATCATATGCTGGTTTTTTCGTTATATTTATTTTATGTTGTATGATTTTGTTATTGACTTCTATGGCAAACTGTTTTTTCAGGAAGTTTTTAATTCCTTTCAAAATATTATATCTTTCCAATATAATCTAATCATAGACAATTTTGTCATCTAATGCAATTGTTAAAAAAAGAGCTCAAATTTGATATAAATGCTTATCATAAAATATAATTCTTATTATTTGCTTCTTATGAGCAATGCAGCATAAGTATACCATCACAATTATTACAAAGTTAAAGAACATTCTGATTGGCTTGTGATTCTGCTTTCAGAATTTTCTGGAGTTTTCTTAAAATGAAAATTTTTCAGTGGCTTTATATTATTTCTGATGAAAGTCTATGTCTCAATTTTATATTCTAAATAATTTGTCTTGTTATCATGCAACAATAACATGCTGAATTTATGTTACACATTTCTGTCTAAAAAGTTACCACAATATTTAAATTGAATCACATGATCCAGATGATAATCTTCCAAAGCAAAGGCTTCTGAAAAAAATTTTCTTTCTTTAGTTGTTGATAAAAAAGAGGGTGGGACTTTCCTTTTCTTATCAAAAACTCTATCATATGTTGTGGCTTGATTGTGCTTCAGACTGCTATCTTAACATGTGATTGGCTGTCTGAGAAGCAACAGTAGGTGCATGCAAGAGTTTGGCAACCTCTCAATTTATTACCGATAAAATAAAATGTTTACATATTGCATTCAGATCATGAAGAAAACACCGTCAGCCACCCTACCCCTACTCTAAATTGAACAAAACATATAATCTCTGTAAAATATCATTGATAAACATAATTTTATCTCATGCAGAAATGACTATAATTATGAGTCAATATTTTCAAAATAAGTTTATTTTAAAATAAATTATTAATAATAATGTGTTACTTTTTATATAAATTAGGATCACTAAATAAAATTAATTGCAAAATCTAAGCATTTTCATGTACATAAAAATGTTATTAATTATAATGACAAAAGGGTGCCAGCCTAGTGTAGTGGTAGAGGATATATGTAGTATATTTTAAGGCTCAAGCAATTGTCACAAGTCTAAATAAAAAAGTATTGTGCTTATATTTAAATAAAAAAATATCAAAACATGCAAAACTTTCTATATGTATTGCCACTCAGTGCAAGCCAGAGTAATCAATGGATGCCAGAAGGTTTGTGCATAAAATCCTCATCTAGTGCCTACTCATCTAATATTCCCAGACTAGGTGCAGTACTCTCAGATCCAAATCTCCTCACTGACAAAGGCCACAAGTCAAAAATTAGGTACAGTACTCTCAGATCCAAGGCTCCTCACTGACGAAGGCCATAATAATTCTGAAAAAACAAGTTTCTTAAGATTCAGTTCTTGGATCTTTGATGTTTATTATTTATATTAATGATTTGCAAAACTCTTCATACAGTATTGCCACTCAGTGCAAGCCAGAGTAATCAATGGATGCCAGAAGGCTAGTGCATAAAATTCCCATCTAGTGCTCACTCATCCAATATCCCCAGACAAGTTTCTGGCATGTGGCATCCATTGATTACCCTGGATCACACTGAGTGGCAATACATATAGAGTTTTGCCTGTTTTGATAACAGTTATGAGCAAGCATAGGAAATAGTGATCATGTGATGTTTATTAATAAAAAATAGTTACAATTCAGAATGTGTTTCTAACAATAAAGTGATTTGAAAGCATATAAGTTCTATTAATTACTATATCTAAATAGCATTGGCCTGTTCAGTTAATCACAATAATAAGATTGTAGATGAAGTATATTTCAAGCTTGGGCCTCAAAATTCAAGGCTCAGGAAATTGTCACCATAAATTTAACCAGAGAAATATTCCTCTCATATTTAAATAAAAAATATTTACACTCAGAATGTAAACATTTTCATTTATATATTCATTTTATTAATTATCTTGTTGTCTTGGCATCCCCTATGATAAAGCACTTTATGTCCTGCACAACCTGCATATCTGCAGATGGTATTCCTGACTCTTGGTAATGATTTTTTTATAACTTACTGAAAAAATGTAGACAGAGTAAAGTTGATATGGTAATAAATAAGTGATTTGTATATATATATTGTTCTTAATGTTTATTTTAACACTGCAGTTAAATTATTAATAAGCTAAGATTTTCCAAATATTATGTAAAGTGAAATCATCTTTAAATATTTCACTGAAAGACAGTGAGCCATCCAAAACAGTTCTTTATAGAAATATGGTAAAAAGGGCAATCCCAACAGATTTTTTCAGTTACCAGGTGGTGAGGGTTTGTTAAATTTTATATGCTTCTTGTGCAGTATACCTAAAAATAATTGGATATTTATTTTCTAATTAATGTTTGATGATCGTATTGTTGCTATGAGCAGCTACTAAAAACAAATTCATGTCTGTTGAAAAAAAATTTTCAAAAAAATTTAATTTATTCTTGTTTTTTTATTTTTAAAAAATAAATTTGTGACATATTAACGTGTAGTTTTTGTGAGTTCGCACAGAATGTAAAATGTTTTTATAAATCATTCATCATTTTGGACCTTGTATTTACACCAATGGAATACAATGAAAACTTGCAATTAATAAATTTATAATTATTTTAGTAAAACATTGTATTTGTTAATGACTGAAAGAAGTTTTTTTTCTTCTACTTTTTCAAAGAGTTTAAAATTGAGTTAAGTATTTCATAACTTGCTCTCTTATTTATCTAAAACAAAATGATTGGTGTTATAATAATTTAATATAATTATACATTTTAAAAAATTATATATATTTTTAAAAATTTACTATTAAATCACATTAATACTTTATATATTTATTGTATGCGGGATTCGAACTCAGACTTTCACACGACCCTCAACTCTCCATGCCATCTTATATTGCTGATCCACCTGATCACACACATGTTGAAAAGATAAATAATCACCAATATACGTACTTCATGCTAATCCAGCACTCATCAGTTGGTCCAGATTACCATCTCCACACATATATACAATCAGTGCTCAGCTTTATATTAAGATAGCCCATCTTCATACTTTAATGGACAAACTTCAAACTACTCCAACCTACAACTCTTCAGCCTTCAATGTCATTGAAAATCTGATGATGGAATGTTCAAAGCCCATGTTAGTGCCAAGGTTTTCATCCTACACATGATAACATTTAGTCATTCTGACCCCTCATGTATAGGAAGTCATATAAATGTAAAAATGGATTATTCTCCTATACACGAGGGGTCAGAATGGCTAAATGTCAACATGGGTAGGATAACGACCTTGGCATTAATGTGGGCTTTGAACATTCCATCATCAGATTTTCAATGAAATGGAAGGCTGAAGAGTTGTAAATTGGAGTAGTTTGAAGTCTGTCCATTAAAGTATGAAGATTAGCTATCTTAACATAAAGCTGAGCATTGATTGTATATATGTGTGGAGATGATAATCTGTACCAACTGATGAGTGCTAGTTTAGTATGAAATAGGTATATTAGTGACTATTTAGTTCTTCAACATGTGTGTGATCAGGTGGGTCAGCAATATGAGATGGCATGGACAGTTGAGGGTCGTGTGAAAGTCTGAGGTTGAATCCCACATACATTACATTTATATATATGCAGGTTTAAGTCTGTGCAGTGGATTAATTTATTATTTATATTGTTCATTTTACTAAGAATTGTCTTGTTATCACTTCTATTTGGAATGAATTCTAACTTTAAATCAAACAAAAAGTGTATCTTTAAAACATATTTGTTAATACTTAAAACCATTTTCTAAAAAAATTATTTTTGATATTTTATATTTCAAGGTAATTATATTGTATTAATCTTGCACAAATACTGTTTGATTCATATAAATGGTGTTTTCTCACATATATATTTGATTATAACACCAAAACATTTACAATTTTCTCTACTTTTATTTATTATATTTATATTACTTCAGGTTTTCTAAATAATATTAAAAGTTAAAAGTAATGTTTCTGATGGTATAATCTATTCAAGATTACAATTGATGTTTCTAGAATAAAATAAAGTGGATTGTGTTTCAAAATACAGATTGTTGAATGTAAGCAAAGAAAGTCACATGATATTTTGTCTGTACATACCATTTTCACCCAAAAGATAAAAGATATTTCTAAAAATAATATAACATTAAAGTTACTAAAATACTTAGTTAGTGGCAAAGAAACAGATACATATAATTATATAAGCAAATTATCTTACTTCAAAATCTTAAGATGCTTTTAAATTTGAGATTATTAATTACATATTATTAAGAAAGTTAAAGATCCAAGTCAAAAATTCTTTACTAATCAAAGTTAATAATCAAACATTAATCTGGTGATATGGTTATGATAGCAATAAATGGTATTGAAAGAGAGTATAAAAATGGATTACTGCTCCTAAAGAAATTTGTCTTATTATCCAGACAATTGCATTCCCTGAATATCTTTAGCTTTAATTAATTTTGATAATTAATATTCTACTAGATTATTTAATTAAAGTTAAATATGACTCTTGTAGTCCTATATTTATCTGAAATTAATAGTATTATTCACTTTATCCTGTACTCCTATTGGTCATCTATCTAATAGTAATTTGCATCCCAATTAATATTTGAATATTAGTATTTCTCAGAAAGAAGCACTATTTTATACTACATTCATTTAAATCTAAAAAAAATGTTTAGTGATACAGACTTGACACTGTAGCTATAGATTGAGTAAAAAACCATGGTCAGAGGTTTGGGGGGGGTCCTGAGAGAGATATTTTAAATGCTTTCTCTAGCTAAGCATTTATCACAAAGCTTGTTGGGGAATTGGCAATCCCGTTTATAACTTACAAGCTTAAGAGAATAGGATCATGTGATCTATGACTCTTATTTTGACTAGTAATAATCAAGTAGTTTGTTATTTAGAATATATGTTTGAACACTAAAAATGACAGAAACCAATCTGCAATTTATGCAACTGCTATATTAAATTATGTGGATCTACATATTTAATGATTTCAATTATAAAAATGCCATTAAAACATTTTTTATATTAACAAAACCTTCAGAGATATTTTGTATTTAAAGACAAAGCTTTTTTGAATCCTATCTTAAGTTAGTTTTTAAATGATTATTTTCTTTTATCCCAAACTTAAAGGAAAGAATATTAATAATTTCTATTAGTTATTCAATACACTAGAGATTATTCAATATTGAATAATATTTTTGTGCTGCAATTTTCACTATACCACTCTCACACAAGTAGAGGCTGGTTCTATATATTTATAACCTGTTCTGGAGGGAACCATTTACTAAAGACATGTAAAAAAGATTTTTGTGCTGAACCGGCACTCATTAGTTGGGACAGACCACAATTGTTTTCACATATCTTTATTATTGTTAAGTGTATATATATATATATATATATAATTACTGCAGTTTAATTGATGTGTAAAGTGTGCTGCCCTCACAATTTTGGCACAAATCACTTAATGAAAGTATATAAATAATTTTTATTAGTCAATCATTAAGTGATTTGTGCCAAAATTATGAAGACAGCATATTTGACACTTATCAATTAAATTGTAATATATATATATATTTCTTTTTCAATTTAACAGTAATTGATAAGGGTTAAGAAATTAACCAAAAGTACTTCTGCAGATGGAAAGACTGTACATAATAGTTAATTACTGTTATATCTATTATTTTTATTGTTATTACAATAGTTTTTAATTAGGGATATTTTATATAAATATTGTAATGGTGCATGTAGGCATGGGGATGACCTCTTTGTTTAAGTGCCAATTTTCTATAATATGGATTTGTATGTTGAAACTCTCTTAATATTCTATTTGAACTTTATTGAATGAAACTAATAACTATGAAATCTGTAAAATTACTTGTAAATATTAATTGAAAACAAGGCTCTACAATAACATATATTTAAAATAAAAAGAAAGTTTTATTAACTTCAAATGATTTATAAACTCAGGGCTTAAAATAATAATAATGATGTTGATGGTAGTAATAATAATAATGTGACTATGAACTGATGTGAGTGAATAAATAAAATAATTAATACAAACTGATTAAGTAAAAAATCATCCATTTTTATTTACATTGCTAACAAATAATATTAATAAGCAAATGACATTAATAGTTTAAATGGCTCTGATCAACTTATAACATTAAATCACAAAGCTGTTACAAATAGTTTTATAAATAAATGTTATATTAAAAGTTTTACGAAATTCAAATGAATCTTTGGATAAGTACAACAAACAAAAATTTATTAGAATACCAAACATTTAAGTTACATACAACGATGAATCATCTTAATTTATGCTCATCATTTAAAACATAAACAACATAATGTGGCCAACTATCTAAATGTTCATACATTTACACATGGTACTGTATGTGCACATAAATATATAAATAAAATATTATTATTAAAATTATTTTATCTGGTTAGTAAACCTATTACCTCCAAAAGCTCTAAAACAAAGAAAAATATGCAAGCATAATAAAAAATATATATAAGTGAAATTTTTATTATTTCTGGGAAAGTTCCTTTTTTAAAAAATTCTCCTATAAAAGTTCTTTATTCTAGAGATACCATAACCAATGAATCATAACAAGCTTAGTGAATGAATTTGCTCCAGGCAGTGATTTCTTCTACTAAATCAATTGTCTCTATAACTTGTAGGATGATGTAATTTTCTAGGAAAGTTTCATTTGCTTTCTTAAGTCATAAACAACTCTTCTCAAGGAATTTTGGTATAATGATGATAAAACATTATTTTATAATCAATTAAATTTTTTTCATAATTTCTTAAAGATGAATTTCATGAAATATAACTTATCAAAATTTTGAAATAACATTTATAAACAGGATTCACCAAAAGAAAATGATGATAGCTTATAAATCATGTAAAACAATAATCATCAAACATATAGATAGGAATTGGAAGAGATCTAAGGCATTTGATCCCTTTTTACTTTTGACAGCAAAGCATTCTGTTATTTGAACCTGAACTGTATATATCTATGGGTAATACTGATGTTATCAGATGCAGATTTAGCTCACAAGTAAGTAAATTTTATTCCATATTATCCTTTTTTGCTATTTTTTCTTGTTTCACTATTTCACATAACATTGTTATGGGGATTCTAAAATGGGTTAATAATTAATGCTTTTATATAATTTTTGGTATATTCATTTACACATAAATTAGTGTTTAGAATTTCTGAATATTAATAAAATATAAATCATTTAATCTTTATAAAATAAATATAATAAGCTTTCAGTATTACTTAATAATCTTATTAAATTCACATATACAGCTATTATCATTTGACCTTTTAACTGACAATTAATTTTATTGGCCGAGTGAGGTAAAACTCTAAACTTTAATTAGTCAATTCACAAACTCAGCCGTAAAAGTATATTAATCTTTTAATATTATATTAACTTTAGTTTCGTTTGTAAAAAGTACATTAATAATTTGTCAGGTTATGAAAGTGAATGAAAATTTTTCCAAAAATAAATTTTTATTTATAATTATAAAAATATTCAATAGCGGCAAATCTAAAATGAACGTTAGTAACCAATTAAAAAGTGTTGCTGACATCAGTGATTTCTTTCTCAATTTTATGTTGCAGAAAAGTAAATAATTGTTACTAAAATCTTAAATATTTTTACTAAAATCTTAAATATTTTTTTAAAATAATTTTATTTTTACCATATTTTATCAAAATAATTAATAATATGTCAAAAAATACTTTTAAAATGGTCTAAAACATTCGTTTATCACTTTCGAAATGAAAGAAAAGAAATCGCAACAGTGGAAATTATTGACAAGCGGTTTTCTTTGTCCTCAATAGTTGAGAGCCAATTAACACTTAGAACAGACTACCTCCTCCCTTTGTTAGACCTTTGACATCAGTTTTATTGATTTTTTTACTTGTAAAATAATTCAAGAGAGGGCAGCATCTTATGAAACTTTTTATAACTTTTCAAATGATGGTAAAAATTTTACCATAGCATTAAAAATGACGGAATTTGAGCGACTTGAAGCCGGTTCCTTTTTGATCATAGAACTCCTTAAAAAGGTTAATTGAATTCTAAATTAAAAGAAGCTTTTCTTTTTTAAATATTTATTTATACTTTAGAATGATTTAAAAATTAAACTTTCTGAAAAAATTGTAAATCATTTAATTAACACATTTACAAACAAAATATAGATAATTAATTAATGAATAAGTTGCCTCGTAAAGCAAAATAGATACAAACATAAACATTTTTACATATGTAGGCTTAAGAATAGGCATATCATTATAATATATATATATATATACTGAAAAATAGTAAAGATATGTGTGATTGTGGTCTGAGCCTACTGATGTGCATCTTGGGGATTTTCACATCTCTTTGGTCATATGTTTATGATTATGTCCCTCCACAAGATGTTAAAATTTGTATAGAAACCAATCTATACCTTGTGTGAATAAATTACACTACAGAAATATTATTCATTAAAAGGAAAAGTCACTCAATACTACAAAAACTATGTATATATTTTTAAAGTTCTCCACTCACCAAGTGTCTACTTGATTATTATTAATCTTCTTTGTCATTCTCTTAATTTTAACATCTTGACTCTGGAACTACTTCATAAACTTTAATCAGCTTATTCATAAAAACTTATTTTTTGTTGTTTACTTATTCAATAATTATTAAAACATGTTAAAGAAAACTATATTTCAATTAGTATTCATAATGACTTTTTTATTCATAATATAAAATTGTTCATGACTTTTGACAATTTAATCATAAAACAGAAATCAGGTAGAAAACTTATCTGGGTTTGAGATTGCTGTTTATAAGAACACAGATCAATTATTAATGTAAAATAAAATATTCAAAGAGAATAAAACATTTTTTCATTGATTTAGTAAATATATAACCATTAATCTAGTATAAATAGTATATAGATATCAAAACACATGCATTTGAATTCAAATTTTTAATGTATTTGAAAATGTTAAGCTAATAGAATAAAAGATAACTTCTTGATGGTTACAGTTGAAATTATTCTTTCTATAATAAAGATAGTAGTTAAAATTTAGTTTAAGGATCTGTTTAACCAATCATCATCATCATCATCAACCATTATCAATCCACTGCAGGATGAAGATCTCTCCAAGTTCAATCCATCTTTTCTTATCTTTACCTTCTCTTCTCCACATCACCCCTGCACACTTTCTTATTTCATCCATCCATCTCACATGTGGTCTCTTTCTGGGTCTTTTACAATCTCTTGGAATCCAGTTTAAAATTTCAATTGTCCATCTATTATTATCTCTTCTAGAAATATGTCCAGCCCAACTCTTTCTATATATATTGTACCACTTATGAAAGGCAATCCACGGGAAATTTTGTCTAAAAATTATTAAAATAAAATTCTCATAAATAATGTGAAGGTTTCAGTTGGTGTTTATTTCTATTTTTCCTTTCAATTCTTTATATATATATATAAATGCATGCATACTACTGTGATGTTTTATGCCATGAAACACATGATTGCCTCAATACATATATGTTATTCATGCTTTACTTAAATATAGCTTATAATTTAAAGTGGATTACATATGTAGATGGGAGACAGATTAAAAATCTATATGTAAACAAAATTGCATTGGATGTTTAATTATAGTAATAAATTTAGAAATACAATTGAGAATGTGTGAGAAAGCAAATATAATATTATTCAACTAGATATATATGGCTTTATAACATTGACATAGCAATCTCATTATAACCATTAAAAGCCATTTCAATTTAAAAATGTAAGTATATGAAATGATAGGACAACTTTCAAAGCTGGAAAAATGGCAAATTTATTGTCAGAAACATTGTAAGTCTGTAAACTAGGTGGTTATGCTGTTTGTAAAAATATAGACTTAAGAGATATTATGACTACTTTGCACAAAGAGATTAGAGTAAAAAAAAAACAATCTTTGTATCTGGTTTTTATTTAACTGTTTTGAAAATACTAAAAGTAAAATTTATTGACACCTCATTATGAAAGTAATAGAAATTGTGAAGTGACAGTATATGTATATAAACAAAAATTATTTAGTACACTATTTGTCTATTTAATTTTACGGTTACTGATGATGTTTATATTTAGCCAGCTTTATTGTTAATCTTGTTATTTTACTTTATGGTAGTATAAAACATTTTTCCATTGCATTCTCTATTATAAAGGTATTGTTAAAAGTTTTAACTTTTATTAATAATAATTAATATAATTTTTATTCTTATTGTTTATTTACGAAATATAGAGCAAAATAATAAATATTTTGTTGCAAAGGGAAGATATCTCTATTTTTTTTTCATAATTATTTTGAATCACTTCTCACTCTATTGATAGGCAGATTTGTAAACGGCTTATGATTGTTTTTTTTTTAAATTTACCCTAAGAAGGATAAATTTTTATTTATTACATGTATTTAA
Source organism: Epiperipatus broadwayi (assembly GCA_028023455.1). Taxonomy (NCBI): domain Eukaryota; kingdom Metazoa; phylum Onychophora; class Udeonychophora; order Euonychophora; family Peripatidae; genus Epiperipatus; species Epiperipatus broadwayi. The sequence continues at coordinate 6,036,650 of JAQFVV010006244.1, read as the reverse complement.
TAGCTATGTGAATTGGATGTAAAAATGTACATTAAAAAAAAAAAGATTAGTATTGATGCTTTTGAATGGTGGTATTGATAAAGGCTTTTGAGAAATACATGGACAACAATGAAAATTATCTTGTAGACTGGTGATGGAAACAATAGAAGCATTGTTTGATTTAATAATGACTATGTTTGATATATATACGATTTTATATTTGTAATATTTTATAAGTTTTTATAACTTTTCATTTATAAAAAATGGCAAACCAAGGATTTATATGTTATATTTATTTCATTAAAATAATAAATTCAAGCATATATTTATTTAAGTTAATCATAGATTATTATGTCACTTCTACTTTCAGAATTCTCTGTTGATAAATTTTTTTTGCATTTAATGAGGAAGCATTTTTTGAAGCAAATCCACACAGTTTTAAGAAGTTATGTCATATCATATGATCACCATTTCCTATGCTTACCAGTGCCACCCAATACAAGTCTTTAGTAATCAATAGATGCTAGAAGGTTAGTGGTAGATGAGTAGGCACTGGATAGGAATTTTATGTACAAATTTTCTTGTATTCATCGATTACTAAATATTGCACTGGGTGGTACTACTAAATGGAGAATTTGCTATTGTTTTAAGTTATGTCATAGGTTGCCACTGTGGTATGACAGTGATTTTTTTGTAGAAACAACCTTCAAATAAAATCCTCAAAAGTAAGAAATTATAAAGTTATGCTGCCCATGATATGACAATAGTTTATGATATTTGTAATAGCATTTATAATATTTTGTATCATACTCTGAATGAATTGTCTATTATTGTAAATTTTCTATAGTCATTCAAATATTATTAATGATAACTTTATTAACATTATAATTAATACATTGTACAGTCTTAACACCTGCATTTATATATGTAATATATGCAGGATTCGAACTCAGACTTATACATGACCCACAACTCTCAATACCATCTTATATTGCCAACCCACCTGATCACACATATATTGAAAAGATAAATAATCACCAATATACATATTTCGTGCTAAACTAGTACTCATTGGTTGGTCCAGATTACCATCTCCACACATATATACAATCAGTACTCAGCTTTATATTAAGATAGCCAATCTTTATACTTTAATGGACAGGCTTCAAACTACTCCAACAACATTCCATCATCAGATTTTCAATGAAATGGAAGGCTGAAGAGTTGTGGGTTGAAGTAGTTTGAAACCTGTACATTAAAGTATGAAGATTGGCTATCTAAATATAAGCTGAGCTTTGATTGTATATATGTGTGAAGATGGTAATCTGGACCAACTGATCAGTGCTGGTTTAGCATGAAATACATGTAATGGTGATTATTTATCTTTTCAACATGTGTGTGATCAGGTGGGTCAGCAATATAAGATGGCACTGAGAGTTGTGGGTCATGTAAAAGTCTGAGTTTGAAGCCCACATATATTACATTATAATGTAAAAATGATATTTTAAACTGTTCTTTGCTTTAATTGTGTTATATATATATTAAAGCAATTGTAATTCTCAAATGAGCATATTTATTAATAAATGTGTAATTGATTATTTCATAACAATTCATTTGGATCTTTAAGTTTTATTGATAAGCAAGCATAAAAACATTAAAATCCGTATTTAGCAATTTTGATACTAGCCATTATGATCTGATCATAGGATATAACAAATTGTGTTGTCATGCCTTCTTTTTAAGTGGCAAAAATCAACAACAACACATGCATGGAAATCTAGTTTTATTGTTTAAATAACAGTTTTTAAAGCTGATAAAAAGATTAACATGGTTAAATTATTAAAAGCAAAGTCTATTTAAAACATTATATTTAGTTCATATTTTGATTCATAATGAAAAACTGAATCATTTCTCTATTCTTATTGCACACCTCTGTAGTGAACACATGGTTAGATTACACGTGAACAGATTTAAATTATTCTGTTTTGGCCTTATCATGAGATGTTTAATTATCATAAAAGCACATATCGCAAAGAAAGACTAGTGGTAAAGGAAAAAAAGCATTACCAAAAATTACCACAATAATGAATATCCCTTTGAACAGTCTAAAAATCAAATAGATGATTGGGATTTCTGGAAAAATGCAATTCTAATAAACATTAGGAGTTAGCAGCAACTTATTGGCACTTAATAATATACAAATAGAAAAGAAAAGTGGGTATGTGTGCTTGCATGCATACATAAATATGTATATTTGCAAATATTGTACACATATACTTTTTCTATTTATAAATACATAATTTGTTTCTTTCAAATTAAAACAGAATGTTGACATAAAAATACCACTTATTTACGAATAAATCTATGCTCAAGTTTCATTCTGACAATGCATATACATACATTTTTTTTTAAAAAAAAGTCATCCAATTATAATGATTAGTAGTAATAGAGTTTCTGTTTATTATTACCCAAACCACTAATTATAAATCATTATGATTTCGGATGTCACCACAAATTACTTTGAATTATTACAAATACTGCATATTTTAGTTAGAACAATAATTGACTTTTTTACATATATTTGAGAATTGTTTGATTTTATTGTTTTAATCCTGAATGCAGTAGTATTAACCCTTTTGCTCCTATATCATAATCAAAATCTCAGCAGGAGGCATCTGTAGCAGGTGTTATCACTAAAGCTAAGACTGGAGCTTCATATTTTTTTGTCTTTTTTTCTATCATTTTACATATAGAAATAATGAAACAAAAACTTTATAATAGAAATCATTTAAAAACGAATTTTTTTTTACATTTCCCCAAGATGAAATAATCATTTTACGAACTTAGTAGTTTTTCATCAATGATTATCAAATGAAATTTATAATATATATGTGAGTAAAAAGATTGATTAAATGGTTTTCATAGACATTGCCGACAAAGCCTTTCTTTAACACTGCCTCAGAGAAGAAGGAATGAAAAAATATATATAAACAGAATTTAATTTATGGTTGTAATGCATAAACCATAAAATATTAATCCAATATTAAAACTGAAAGTGAATTAACATGATGAAAATAACAAGGACAAATAAAAAGTGGGTATAAATTCTAATTTTAAATAACTCCTAGAGAAAAAAATTGGGGCATATAGTAGAGCTTTAGTGAATCATTATATAAAAAAGGTTTATATTTATAAAGTATTAAATTATGATTTTTGCTATGAATTGATGTAATTATGTCTACTATAGACAAACACGCACACACATATATGCACAGTACCTCAGTGAAAATGTGTCAAGTGTTTTTCCAATCTTCTTGAAATGTTATCCCTAAAGCAATATGTTTGTTATGTAGCAATATAATTTATATATTTATAATAAAAAATTTAAGGTTCTACCATGTTTGAATATGAGTTATAATATGAAAATGTGACAGTACACAGTCTGAATTATTTCAAATTTTCAGTAGCAGTCTTATTTAATTTAAAACAATATCCAATATTAATGAGTTGTTCCATCATGAGCTAATTAATGAAAGACACTGTTGTATTTTATGACTTGACTTATACGCCAGATGTGGTGATGTCTTGTAATATTTATGGTGAATAACTTAACTATATTACTAGAGAACACATGCATTAATTCAGAGTTGATACTGAGGGTATCTTGGAGAAAGATGCAATTATCTTTTCACTGGTACACATTAACAGTTATTTTAACTCTAACTAAGTCTAATTTATCATAAAAAGTGTGATTAATATTAAAAGATTGCATGATGATTTATTTGATGCATTTAAATGTTGGTCATTGTTTGGACATTTATAAGCTTTATGATTACTATAATAATTGCTGAAGAGGATCATATATTATAGACTTCTAAACATAAGCTCTGAAGGAAAGGTGAACTGAATTTTTATAGTATACAATAATTTGAATATTTGATCCAATCAGAAAATTGGTTGTCTGTGCCATTGAATAAAAATAGTTTCAATTAAAAGTAATTGATAATTTCTTGGCAACATCACAAGTTTAAAAAATGTTATCTCTGTTTACATGGATATAATCTCATTTCTATTTTTTATTGTAGTAACAAACCGTGGAAATATTTACTTCAACATATACAACTCTCTGGAAAAGTAAAAAATATTATTTCCAGAATATCAAGGAAGATATTAATCTTCTACATTCTCACACCTATAAAAAATAGTTCCCCCCTCCCCAAAGTTTTGTTTTCATATTATTGCTTTTTCATCAATTTCCATTGCATATTAATTGCTATATTTTGGGTTTTTTAATGTATATCAATATCTCCTTTACTAAAAATGTCATAGTCATTTTTATGTATCTGTTGAAAGTGTAATTTTTACAATATCTTAATAATATATCATAAATATATATAATATTAAAAGCTCCATAAAAGTATCTTATAAAAATAATAAAATTAAGAAAATATAATAATTAGTATAAAATAAAAATTAAGAAATAAATAATTTAAAGCACTTTAAAATTTATTCATAAATTGTATATTTACTTATGTTTGCTTTAAAATTAGAACATTTTAAATTATTTTAAATATATTATATGCTAAATAATGTGCAATACCATAATACTTCGAATATAAGATGCTTTTTTCCCCCAAATTTCTGCTTTTTGCTATTTATGCACATAATATTATGATTATGATCATCGATATCCCTTTGTAGAATAGTCTGTTAAATCTTTTTTAATTAAAAGAAAAAAGATTTAACATTAAATGTCAATATTTTTGGGATTAATTTTGTAAATGACTTTAACACTCAAACTGTTGTTTTTGATGTTATTTTTCCAAATATTTTATCAAGAAAATTGTAGTGAATAACCTTTAGAATTTTTTTTACAAGTAATGAATCATACCACAATGAAATAAAAACCTGCCTTTAGTCTGATTGTTGTGTCTTGTTCTCTGCACAAGAGATTGCCTGTCAATGATTTTTCAGTTGTGATATCTTTGTTCAAATTTTCAAAGTGAAAATGTATGTTTTATAATTTGTTTCACACTTTTATAATTTTTTTCAGAAAATGTTTATGAAAATATTAATTATTTTAGAAGGACAATTTAGATTTTAAGAAAAAAATTACTTTTACATGAAAACAAATTAAGAAATCAATGATATCTGTTGCAATTTGTAATTGGATGATAAAGATAAATTTATTTTTTAAAAACTTTCATTTACTTTAATAATCTGGCAAATTATTTCTTTGCATTTAAAAAAAGGATTTTAATTGAAGGAAAAATGATTTAATGGTAACATTAAATGTCAATACCATATTTTAATTTTTTTCTTTGGAAAAAAACATTATGATATTTACACTATAAAAAAGATGTTGTAATGCAAACAATATACATATAATTTTGAGTAGATTTTGCAGTCTTGGAAAGATATACCTGAAGAAATTATCAAAAAATATTTTTTTTAAATGTTGCATTGCTACTGATCTGAATGTCCTGAACAAGGTGTATTCCAGTGCAATAGTGAAGATGAAATTTCAAGTTTTAAATGTGAAGATAAAGAAAGTGAAAGTATGTCTGAAAAAGGTTTGCAATAAATTACATGAGATTATTGGATTTATATTAGTTAACTCTTTAAGTAAATAAAAATATATTTATTTTTCAATAAAATCATTTAAATTTTTCCCCAATTTTCTGACCTTAAAATCCTAATGCGTCTTAAATTTGGGGGCATCTTATATTATACTACATATTCACAGATATAGTAATTGCTTGAAATATATAATTATTTGGCTAATTTCTTTTACAAACTAATATTTTAAAATATAATTAATATTGTAGATATGAAAATGATTCTTTTTTAATATTTAAAGTAGTTTTGCATCAAAATAATATGTTCATGTAGCATAAACATATAATTATTAAAAGTATACATACTTGAATCCATTTATCAATTATTAAAGTAAAATTGTATATTAATTGTTTATGTATTCTTTTTTATAATTTTTTAAAATATACCTTTGACAAAAATTGTAATAACTAAAAAATTATAAGCCATATGGCATTGTAATATACAAAAAATTATCAACATGAAAATGTAACACACATAGGCATAGTGAAAACTGTTCTAAATTTCTGCAAAGGTGATGATTCTTAACTGATGAATCATTGACCAAACTGAATGATTAATTTTTACTTCTAATTTTTTACCTTTGTATTTGTTTTTGTAAGATTTTATACACTATAAAAGTTGTTTTTTTTTATTTAACTACTTTTTAAAATTTGTTTTATCATTTAATAACCACTATTTTTTGCTTTTTCTGATATTCTTTAATCTTTACTAACATTATTTTTAATTCTGCAATCCCATAGTATATGATAGGTTTAGATTCTTGACTTTCAAAAGTATACCTTTTTTTAGGCCTGTCTTGTTTTTTTAACTATGCAAGCAGAGGCTTTAAAACCAATCAGTTTCAATATTGAAATATTATGTTTCTTAGATGGTAATAATTCTACCAATAGTCTGTTTTCAGTTTCATAAAAATTCAATGACTACATTTTTATGTTATCTTGATATGCATGATTTCATTTATTATAAAGGGTAATAGTTGATTGATTTATTGATGGATTCCTCTATTTAAAAAAATATAATTCATTTATTTTTATGCTTACTTTATAACAGTTTTATGACATAAACAGACTTTTTGCAATGGATAAACACATATTCAAACACTAGAATTATTTTAAAATAATTTGCACTTATAAAGTTTTGTGATCTTTTTCTAAAAAAAAATAGTGCTTTTAACAAATATCAAAGTGAATAACTTAACAGTTAATGCCTTAAAGAAAGTTATAAAATCAGAAAAACAAAAATGGTGAAATATTTTATAAATAATTTTATATGATGTTAAGTTATATAAAAAAAAAAAAAACATTTGAACCTGTATACCATCTCAAAAAAACTATTAAAAATCAATTGCTAAAAATTTTTAAACTTATTTAAATTTCCATATCATCTGAAAAAGAAATCTATGTTTTATTAGAATAATATTCAAATTTTATAATGTTATTAAAAATTACATAGATTTTATATTGTAACAGCATAATGCCAATTATAATGGTCGGGGAAATCAGAGTCTTATGTATCTGCCATACAGGGCATAACCAGGCTATTGGAATCTGGAAAATTTATATAGTAAGCAGATACGTAATGCTAAGATCCAATTTTTAAATAAATATGACTGAACTGCCTCAGTCACTAGTTCGTGGAGCAGCAGAGATAATATATATTTTAAATTTTAATGAAACAAAGATTATAAAAAAAAATAAGCCACTGCCAGATTAACAATACACAGAAACATTTTAATTGCACATATATAGAATTTAAATTATTATTTTAGTATGTTTACTTTAATTTTTTATAAAAAAAATAACTTTACTTTAGATTTTAATTTACAATTTAACTTTTTATTTTAGAAGTTCGCAAAGATGAATTTAGTAATATTTTGTTAGTGTCGAGTATAAATAGACTACATAGATTGCATTTGAAAATAAAATATTCTATCCCTTATTTAACCTTAGGCCAAAAGTTCACAATCAAACCAACACCAATCTATCTGATATATCGATGTATTCAATGCAGCATGAATACGACAGCACAATACCATACTGTCAGGAATGCACATCTGAACAGCATGGTTATAGAGAAGAAATTGTCTCTCATCCAATACAGGAATATTACATCTGTCTGGCAACAAGAACAATAAAAAAACTCCATAGGAAGGGATTGTGATCCCTTTTGCTGACTTAGATCCCATTCCATAGGCTGAAGGGGTGATCCAAGGAGCAGGGAATACCATCTGCCTCCAATGGTCAATAAGAAATAGGCTTATTTTGCCCAAGTGCGGTGTATAATGTGATCCTGCATGTTGTGGATCTTCATACTACATTTACTAATTACACCAATATATCTAATCGATTAACCCAATTTAACTACAAAATAAATAACCTAAGATTAACCCTCCCTTAATTAAACTAATATAACTTTACAAATCTATGCAGCCATCCACGCCCAACTTAAATTTAACATTTATTAAAAAGTTTAGTTTAACAGAAAAAAAAATCATAATAAAACTTAAAAGAACGGAAAAAAATAAATTAATGGAAATGATTTTAAAAAAAATACATTCAGTAAAAATAATCAATAAATAATTTAGTCAGATAGAAAATTCTATTTCTTTTTAAATATTAAAAAGTTTAGAATTTAGAGTTTTTACTGTTTTCAAGTACTGGAAAGTTTTAGAATTAATGTTCATTAGAGTTCATAAAGTTCTTATGGTTTTAAAAAGTCCATCCTTAACAGTTGCTTGCAATTTGGATCCAGCATTAATTCCCCAATGTCCTGGGGAGACCGGTATGCTGTTGGCCATTTTATTGATTCATCTGGAGGTCCTTTACTTTAGCTGGTATTTTATTTCCAGGCCCTGATCATCTGTGGTCCACAATATAGGAAAATGATTGGTTATTTCCCTCTTTCTCTCTCTGTTTTTTTTTTTTAAAAAACTGAAGGGATTGAAAATGCATCTTTTAATCTCTTCTCCTTCAACTCTCCTCACACTAACACATATAGCACATCTCTCTTCACACTAACACATATAACACATCAGTCTCCTCACTAACACATATAGGACATAATTCTCCAACAATTTATTTCCAAATTTTCCCTTTTATATTAAAATTTCAGATTGAATGGACATTACATCATGCTGATGATCCTCTCATTGAGGTACATTTCCCAAGGGATTTATTTTATTGGCTATTCTGTTCCTAATGTTTTTCTCTCCTATCTGACCTTTAATTATACATTTTGAGATGCCCAAGGGCTAGTTTACTTTAAATAATTGAAAATAATCATTTCCATTTTACACAATAGCATTAATTAAATTATGTACATTCTTAAAGATATATTTTTATCTTTAAATATTTTAAGTTTTTGTTGAAAATTTAGTCTTAAAACTTTTTCTTTTTTTAATAAAGTTTTCTTTTAATAATTTTTCCATCTGTGCGATTTTATATATATACGAGTTTAGATGACTTAATCTTCAATTTTTAATTCTTAAAAAATAAGTTTTTATTTGTGAACTTTTTATTTTTAATTTTATTTCTAAAAAAAATTATGTAATGGCAGGTGTGCCTGTTACAATATATTATTGAGAATAAAAAAAGCAAATACTATTACATAATTTTTGACTGCTTTACCAGGTATAGTTCATAATCAATGTATGGGTCCAATTATTAAATATGTTCACATTAATAATAGTGACATAACAAAATAAATTTATTAATTTAACTTAAATAAAATATAAAACCAGGCTAATGTTATAATTTATGAATATATTCATAAAATTAGAGAAAGACGCCACTGACTTTAAAAGTTTCAAACTTTTGAGTTTAGCAATAAATATGCTAAGGATGAACAATTTATCATTTTTAAAAGTAATAAATGTTCATATTTGTGTATTGCTTGACTTATAATCTTAATCTAATATGAAATACTGCTATTTCTGTGAATTTAAATGTGATAAAATTAATATAAATATTTATAAGGGACTTGAACTCAGATTTTCAAATTCCCACTGCCATTAAATCCATCTCATACAACTGATACATATGACTACATACATGTGAAAAAGATAAACAATCTCTAATATATATATTTTGTGCTAAACTAGCACTCATCACTTGGTCCAGTTCACCATTTCCCACACATATATACAATAAGTGCTCAATTTATATTAAAATAGCAAATCTTTAACCCCCAATGAACAAGCCTCAACCTTCTCCACAAATTTTTCAGCCATCCAAATTATTAAAAATCTGAAGATATAAATGCTCAAAGCCCTTGATGATGCCACTATTATAGTCATACCTATGTTGACCTTAAGTCAATCTTATTTCTTGCACATAGGACCTCATTATGTCCATTTAATTATGCACAAGAGGAATGGATAGAATTCAGGCTGAATATGTAATATTTAAATTCATGTATATTGTCTATACTAAACTAAACTTAATGTAATTATAAGAGTCCTGAATTCAGACTTTCAAACTTCCCACTGTTATTTAATCCTTCTCATAAACTGATACATATAACCACATATGTGTGAAAAAAATAAATGAAGTTTAATAAACATATTTTATGCTGAACCAGCACCCATTAGTTGCTCCAGATCACCATCTCCCACACATATATACAATCACTAGTCAGTTTTATATTAAGATGGAAAATCAGACAAGCTTCAATATTCTCCATTCTCAAACTTTTCAGCCATCCCTATTATTAAAAATCTGAAGACATAAAAGCTCAAAGCCCTTGATGATGCCAATATTAAGTTTAGTATAGACAATATATATGTATTTAAATATTATATATATATATATATAATAGAAATTTTCATGGGTTTTATAAATGTGTATGGAAAGTTTAATGAGATTTTCAATGCAATTTTAAATTAGAGCTTAGTCAAAAAGTAACAAAGGAAGCAAACAATTAAAAACTATATAGGCAAAGTGAAATTATTTCATCCAATGAAATTATTGAAAAGAAATCAGATTATTTTATAACTTTCTTACTAATCTACTTTCTTTTTTTAAATCTAGGGATAGCTAGTAATAGAATTCTACTTTTGTCTTGGATATGCCAGATTAATACAAGTGTTGTTTCTGATGAAATAATTTCACTTTACTTATCCAGATTTTAATTGATTGCTTGCCCTATTGGATTTTGTCCGAGTTTCAATTAAAAATTAATTGGAAAAATGTCATTAAACATTCAATAATTATCTTTACAAAATTCATAAAAAATGTTTTCTTATTAAGTTTAGCTTTTTATTAGAAAAGTTTGATTACTTGTGGAAGTATTGAGAAACTCCATTATTTTAAACTGTTCAAACATATAAAATATTATAGTCTGATTACTTGTGGAAGTATTGAGAAACTCCATTATTTTAAACTGTTCAAACATATAAAATATTATAGTCTGATTTGCTTTCCTTATTTTTTGAATTCTTGGCTAAACTTAGTTTAAAAAATACTTGGAAAATCTCATTAAACATTTGATAACTACATTAAAAGCCAGTCAACACTTACCCAATCACAATAACAATCAACAATTTCAAACTGTTGTCAAGGCTAATAATAAAAGTGGAATTCAACCTTAAAGTAGATCAATTTCAGTGCCATCTATTGTAAATTTAATTTTTTTTATTCTAAATTGTTTTGTAATGTAAATTAAATAAACAAATATTTTATACTATCTATGCAAGGCTAAAGCCTGGCATTATTATGTATGCTAGATATCTAAATATCAGCAACCACACCAGAAGATCAGTCACAGCTTTTTTTGTAAAAAAAAATTTGCAGATTATAATGTTTTTAGAGAGTAAATACATTATTACACAACCACACTTTTTGTGTTGGGTTCAGACCTATTATAAAATATGAAAGGTTTTTTGAGGAGGAATAAACATTGAATAAATACTGAATATTGATAAAGGATATATATGAGCTATGATAATCTGGACTAATTGAAAAAAAAAATAGTTCAGTTGGAATGCATATTGAAGACTATTAACATTTTGCTGTATCAATAATGATATGTTTGAATGAGTAGGAATGACAGATTGAAATTTAAAATATATACAAAACCTTGTGCATGAGTAAAAGAAGTAATATTGAATGAAAAAATATAATTATGTGTATGAAAATAATAAAAATTATATTTAACCTTTTAAAGAAGTTCAAGTCTATAATGGTGTTTAAGAGATATAATAATTACAAACTCATAATGATAAATGTTAATTACTTACATGTGATATGTTGAACTATTTCTATCATCTATCATTAAATGTTGAATGTCTAGAAAATTTTAAATTTTATTTAAACTTTTTCAATACAACAACTTGTTAGTAATAATACACAAATAGACAGCACAAGTTAGTAATTACATAAGGTCTGAAGTAGTAGTATTTTCCACTCTTCTTTAGGCATTTCTGGCCTGACCAATGACAGTATTAGCATAGGAGCCACACTTACATTTTTAGATTTGGTCAAAGTTCCAGGGTGTTCATGTCATGAATGTGATACCTGTAAAATAAATTATTAGAATGGGTGGGTTCATTCCATTCTTTCTAAAATACTATATCTTGTGTCTGGAAAAAAGTGAGAGTATTCATTTATAATTTATCTTTAAAGCGCATGTGCATTGGCTTAATCATTAATATCATTATTACAGTATTAAAAACATAGCGCTATATAAAATAATATCTTATTATATATTTGATAAATGTGGAATATTTATAAAATATTTGAGAAAGGTGATGATCTTAACTAATTAAAGCGTCTAGTAGCTGAAAGTTTAAATGATGAGGTGAATTTAAAAAATATACTTTAATAATTTGCAAATAAAAATTTCATAAAAATGTACCGCATAAGTATAAAGTAGTACCCATTTTCTCTTTTGCTCCAATTCTATTATGGTTAACATGCTTTGCATTAGTACGAGATTGGTTTTGACTGCTACTTGTGTTTTTATTGCGGTCATCTTGTAATATAATTTATATCTATAATTGAGAAAAATGTTAATTTTTTGCATATCTATCTATCTATCTATCTATCTATCTATCTATCTATCTATCTATCTATCTATCTATCTATCTATCTATCTATCTATCTATCTATCTATCTATCTATCTATCTATCCATCCATCCATCCATCCATCCATCCATCTATCTATCTATCTATCTATCAATTACCTATCTATATGCCTGTCTGTTTATCTACCTCTATTTATCTATTTGTTTACATATCCACTCGTTTATTTGTATATTTATCTGTTGTCTGTTATGTCTATCTATATGTCATTCTTTCTACATTAGATGAAGATTTTTAATATTACAATCACCCACTCGCATACATATGCTGTGTACATACACATACATATAATTTTAACATATAGATGTATTCTATAAAAATAACTCTAAAAAAATCTTATTTTTTTCCTTACATATGTATTAAAATACATTATAAAAGCTTCAGTGATAAATAGAGAAAAAAAATAAACTAAGAATTCTTTGTTTTATAAATATAAATATATTGTTAAGAATCTGGTAATGGTGTAGCGTTTGCTCATTAGTTCTTTTGTTTGAGTGCACTAATTGTAAGTTGATATAAAAGAAAATATTGTTTTTCATGTCTAAACACATCCATGTGTTTATGTTTTCCATTGAAAAGCTTAAAGCTATGTTGAAAACATCTAGGATTTCAATTTTCTTGAATGATAGAGATGATAATAGCTTTTTACAGAGCGCATCATCTCATATATTCTATCACTTTGACTTCTTTTGTTATCAGGCTTCAACATTAATTATTTAGCATTGGAAACAATTTCTATTCATTTTCAAATACTTTCATGTGCAAAATATTTTGTCAGAATTTTTTTTAAAAAAATAAATCTTTCTATTTTAATCTGATATTTGCTATAATATTATTTCATCATTTTTATAGTTTCTATTTTTAATAAAAATACTATTTCCCCCCATAAAGACTTTATAAATAGCAGAAAACATACTGAAAGTAGTTATAATATGGAATATTATATATTAATAATTTAATAGACTGAAAAATCCTGGAGTTCAAATTTTTTTACATATATAGGAAACGTTCGTTATAAGCAAATAAAATATGTTTTAAAATAATTTTGAAGTATAGTTTTATCCAAATATCTCTACATATGCACCCATAAACACATAAGAATTGTAAAGTAATTGTATCAGCCATTGCAGTAAACATTGAAAAATAATATCTTTAATAAAGTCTAGAAAAAAAATATCTTTGGGGTTTATTATTAATGACATTGATATTATATAGAGGCAAAACTCTCCATGCAGTAGCACCATTTAGTGCAATATCCCAAGACTAGTTTCTAGCTTGTGACACTAAATATGGATTTTATGCACAAATCTTCTAGCATCTACTAATTACTCTGACTTGCACTGAGTGGTACAACTGAATGGAGAGTTTTGCCTCTGTGTTATCAGATTGTGTAAGCATAAAGGATGGTGATCATATGGCATTGATACTCGGAAACCCTTTCTTTAAGATATTGTTAATAATAGTAATGTTGCTATGAAAGAATACATAGTAAAGATTAAAAATAAATACATCATCTATTCTAAATATAGACTGAATACACAGCCATATCTTCCTATATACTAGGTAAAAAAGTATTTAAGAATTTATGGGGGTTTTTTTTTTTTTACGGTAATAGTAATACATTTCAAAAATTTAGTGATTAAAGTTTATTTCTTTTGATCACTCATTGGTATCAGCTTTTTAAGATTTACTCAATAAATCTTATTTTTTTCTTATATTTTCCTAAATATAGCTTTATACATATATTTTATAAAGAATATAATATAATCAATTTATAATAAAAAACAATCAAATTGTTAATCATATGATATTTGAGCTTTGGAAGTGATAGGTTGAGGTTTGATATCTCTTGAAACAGTTACTCTAATCACTCCACTGATCTGCATAAATACATTTTATTTGTTTAGGCTTTCCTCTAAGTTTTTAATAATATTCACATAACAAAATAATAGAATCAATGAAAAGTGTACTTTAAAAAGTTCAAGATTAAGGTTTGCTAATACTTATTTTCTTTTAATCATTATTTTACATGGGTGGAAAAGATGGAAACAATTTCTCATGTAATTCAAAAGAATAAAATGAAAGTTTAAAAAAAAAAAGAGCCATCACTATCAATTGTATTTGTTTATATACTGAAATATATTTACTCTTTTAATTAAAAAAAAACAAAAACAAGTTATAATCATGTAACTTGCTATCACTTGCATTTATGATCAATAGATGGCATTTTACCAAAACCACCGAACAAGTGTATATTTGTTTACATAAACGTCAAAAGAGTCAGAATTCACTATCTCTTTTGTTTGCTCCACCTTCAGATCAGCTGATTTTAAGCTGATTTGCTATCATCAGTGAAGGATAGGGCCCTATCCTTCACTGATGATAGCAAATCAGCTTAAAATCAGCTGATCTGAAGGTGAAGCAAACAAAAGAGATAGTGAATTCTGACTCTTTTGACATTTATGTAAACAAATATACACTTGTTTGGTGGTTTTGGTAAAATGCCATCTATTGATCTTTTAATTAGTATTTTTTTTTAAAAGTGTGTTATAATTTATTCAAGATTGAATAAAAAATATTACTTGAATTCATCTTACATCCTGAGGCAGCCATTGAAATTTGAAATGTTCTTTTGTAATTTGGTTAGATTTAAAAAGGTTTTGCTTTATCCCTCACTGGATCTTCGATTTATTAGGATATTGTATGCAATGGAAAAGGAAAAGTCATAAAAATATATTATAAATAAAGGATTTTAAAAAGAAACTAAGTTTACAAAAACCAATTAAGTTGGAACATTTATTTATTCAATTGTGTAATTTGTTGCTTGCAGGGTCAATTGAAATTTATGCTCCAATGGAATAGAACCCAACAGGTTTTATTTCTATTTGTCCATCACTATTTTTTCTTTATTTGTTTTTTTTTTTTTAAAAATATGACCCATAAATATTTACTTCAAATTTATTCATTGATCAGACGTTCATGTTAGATGAAATTGTTTGACAATTCCATGATTTTAGAATATGGAAAAAATTAAAAAATATATACTCTTCCACTGACATTTTAATATCAGTTTTTAAGAAACAGTATTGCTAATACTGATCAAGTTTCATTAAAGCAAAAATTATTAATATAAAATATCACTTTATATATATATATATAATTATGTAAAAAAGTAAAAGAATAATGTGCATGATACAAATCCATTAGTATTAACATTGATGAATGATAGAAATGTTTTCTTATCTTAAATGTCATCTCTTTCTCAGTTTTTACATCACTCAGCAGTGTAGCAGGAGATAGAGAATTGTTATATTGCCTATTTATTTTTTGAATTTTTTGTAGGGTGCTTTAAATTATTTTTTGAATTTTTTGTAGGGTGCTTTAAATTATAGGCATTAAAGTGGTAGATTGTTTTTGCCACATAAGTGACCCCATATTTTTATCCATTATAGTAAGTGCAAAATTATTAAGCCATTGTTGGTACTCTCTATTCTTGTTTGAATTTCTGTTTTATATTATGTTGCTCAGTCATTTTAAACAAGAAGTTTTATAACTTTCACTAATGACAATCTTAAATATTCATTAATTAAAAAAATACTTAACAATGTTACACTAATTATATTGCATTAAGACTACAAGCATGTTTATGGCATGAAGAATGATGACATAGAATTTAGACAATGAAGATGGTAGCTAATCTAATTGTTATAATAGTCACTTTTGGAACTAGTTTTGGTGGGAATTACTTAGGCTACTAAATACAGTAAAAAAATTTATGTTAATAAACATTTTGATTGATACTATCTGAAAGCTAAAGTTTTAAAAATATGTTCTTTACTTCTCTTAAATCATTTACAAAATAAAATATGTTAATATTAGTACATAACATACTATTATACTAGCCTGTAAATAAAAACTTTTTTTCTGTGGCAAAATCTATAATAGATGAGTTCTACTAATTTCATTGTGCTGAATTCAAAAATGCATATTGTTTTTTTCTCTCATGTGTCATAGCATTAGCCAGGAAGCGAACCCGCTAACCCAGGACAACAGCTTGTAAAGCAGCTGTCGCTGACCTCTCAACCACCAATGCTTGACAAATGCATATTGTTTTGCATATTATTTGATAAATTGACAATAATGCAAATGTTAAAATTTCAATAACTTAATATTAATTGAATTGGATATATTACATATAAATGTTAGTATGCAACATATAATATTATTTTTTCCTACCTTAAACTCAAATAAAATTGCTTTGTAAACAATAAGATAGTTTTATGTTGTTTTTATTTATGTTTAACCTGGAGAAACTAACGCACTAAAAGCATATTTTAATGCAATGATTGCCAGTAACATATTTAAATTACTACCCCCTACCCTGTACAGGGTTATCCATATAATTTTATTAAGACTATAATGAAGAATATTTGAGGGAAAAATTATATCTGTGGCATATATATAAAATACAGTGAAGCTACTTTTTAATAAAGCAAAAATATATATTAATAATCCAAGAAAATATTAAAATTATCATCCCTGTAATAAACATACAATTGAATATGTTTTAAAATGCTATTAGAGGGGATATTGAATGCCTGAGATTTCATCAAAAGCTTCTGCAGCTATGATAAAAATTTCATGAATAGAAATTAAAATACTGTTTATGTATTCATAATGCATACATGAATCCAAATGAAATTGAGGTGGGTAGACAGTGAACTTATTGGATTGTGATGTAAGCACAACTGATAGGTAATCTTGAAAGGGAATGTCAGCCCAACATTTCCAACTAAATATGACAAGAACTGAGTTTAAAATATTTCTATTTATACAAGTGGTTTGAGAGAAGCATTTGTCTTTTTATCTACATCCAAACTTCCATCATGGTCTTCTTACTGTATATCTAAATAGAGTTTGTTATAAATGTACCAGGAAAATTCAATTACAATATAACAATTAATATGACTGCAATATAGACTAAATAATAAATGCACCCAAACAATGACAACTAAAATTATAATTGTATTATAAAGAGAAATGTGTGAGAACATATCTCAGCATTATTTCTTACTACTGTAGATACAAAATCAGAATTGCACTATGACATGATATGAAATGAAGAAATTGACATCATTTTCAGACTCAAGGAATCGATTTCCATTCAAATAACCTATTTTCTATTTTATTACAAAATCATAATTGGTTAGTATTATTAATATAATAATTGAAAAAAATGGCAATGAAAACTAATATTTCTATTGTCTCAGAAGCTACAAAAAATAATTTTGAAAGCCCATGTGACTTGTGAGCCACAGTTTTCCCAGTAGTTTCAAATATAACTATTTATTATTATATTACATTTGAACTATTTTCTATGAAAAATATATTCTTTTTCACATTATTTTTAATATTTTGAGACTTTTATCAACTTTTGATTTAGCAATGTTTTGAAAATCAGTTATTTCTTTCAAGTTTATATATTTTTATGCAATATTTATTTATATCATATTGGATTACTTGTAGATTAGTATTTTTTTATCATTAGTATTTCTTATAATTATATACAATGTTGTTCTTTTTAAATATTTATATTTAAGGAGAAAATCGTTCTCTACTCTATTGCCATTTATACTAAGCATGAGTAATCAATGATAATATTAGGCAATAGTATATCTATATACAGCATAATTTTTAGGTGTTATTAAATAGACATTGATTTCTGGTAATCACATGAGTGGCTTCTTAAAAATTTCATTGTGGTAATTGGAGCAGTTTGTTGATTGATTTCTCCCATGTAGTTTAAAATGCTTTGGTACTGATAAAAACTGAATATAATTCCGTATTGTTACTTAAAAGATATTAATAGTAAACAGATAAAATAAAGATATAAAAGGTAAAAGATAAACAATAAAAGAAAATACAGAAAATCTTTTTAAAAAATTATTTGATGAAAAAAAGTGGATTCATAATAAATTTCAATGTATAATGAAAGGTAATCAATAATATTTGCAAATAAAATTTATTAACAATTTTTATTAATATTAAAATCATGATAAATTATTTATAATTCTTTAATGCATATGATTAAGGAATATTCTAGTTTTATAACTTTATTACTTATTATATATATATATGTAAATTTATAAATAAATATCAAAAAATACAGTACTTAAAAGTTTAAAAAATATATCTATAACCACCACTTAGAAGCACTTTCAACTATCTTGTAGTTTTTGTCAACTAACACTTTTAAAATACAGCTTCCCATAATTCCATGATGTCAACTTTCCCATAATTCTATGATCTTAAAGTTTGCTGCTTGCCTATTAATTAAATCTTGCTTGTATTTATATATTAACATCGCTTCTTTAATTTTTCTTTTATTATTATTTCTTTCAGTTTCCAATACTTTTACGTTGCTATAATTGAAATCTAAACCATATATACATGATTTATTATGGTTATAAAAGAAAAAGCTGATAAATTATCATTATTTTTATAATTTTGTTTTATATTTTGAACCCTTTTTAATAATAATATTTGCTCTTTTGTTCTTTTTTACAATGTACACCTCGATTTACCTATATATCCATTACCACACCTACATGTCCATTTGTAAATGATACAATTTTTATTTGTCAATAAAGTTTTATCTTTTGAATTGTTTATTAATCTATATTAATTGTTTAATAATTTATTTAATATAAAAATAATAATAATGCTAATTGTTCTGATAAAAAATTTTGGATATCAATACCATATATTTCAAATCAACAGGCAAGTTTCATTAAGAAAATTTATAAAGGAATATGTTATATTGCATTTTATGCACCCCCTACATTAAATAAATTAATAAACAATTCAAAAGATAAAACTTTATTGACAAATAACAATTGTATCATTTACAAATGGACATGTAGATGTGGCAGTATATATATAGGTGAATCGAGGTGTACATTGGAAAAAAAGAGCATATATTATTATTAAAAAGGGTTCAAAATACAAAACAAAATTATAAAAATAATGATAATTTATCAGCTTCTGTATTTTATGACCATAATGAAGCATGTATATATGGTTTTGATTTCAATTATAGCAAAGTAAAAATATTGGAAATTGAAAGAAATAATAATAAAAGAAAAATTAAAGAAGCGATGTTAATATATAAATACAAGCAAGATTTAATTAATAGGCAAGCAGCAAACGTTAAGATGACAGAATTATGGGAAAACTGACATTTTAAAAGTGTTAGTTGATAAAAACTACAAGATAGTTGAAATCGCTTCTAAGTGACTGTTATAGATATATTTTTATAAACTTTTAAGTACTGTATTTTTTGATATTTATTTATAAATTTAGGTATATTATTTTAAAGAAATACAAACATCGATTTTTAATATATATATATGAAAAACAAAAAACAAGTTAAACTTGCTAACGCTTGTATTTATGATCAATAGATGGCATTTTACCAAAAACATCATCAAAGCGTATGTTTGTTTACATAAATGTCAGAGTAAGCATTCACTATCTCTTTCATTAGTTCCACCCTCAGATCATGATTTCAAGCTGATTTGCTATCATCAGTGAAGGATAGGAATAAGAAACTAGATCTAAACACTCACTCTGAGCGTTTATGAAACAATTTCTATTCAGCTTGCAAGCGTGAATCTTTTAGACATGGAATGTCTTCAAACTCAGCATAGCATGCCAGATAGCTATATGGGTCTGATATCAGTTCAGTATCACCACATAGTAGAAGCCTCTGCAATATATATCATTGCAAGAAAACTTCAAAGGTACATTTATGAAAAACAAAAAACAAGTTAAACTTGCTAACGCTTGTATTTATGATCAATAGATGGCGTTTTACCAAAAACACCATCAAAGCATATGTTTGTTTACATAAATATCAGAGTAAGCATTCACTATCTCTTTCATTAGTTCCACCCTCAGATCATGATTTCAAGCTGATTTGCTATCATCAGTGAAGGATAGGAAATAAGAAACTAGATCTAAACACTCACTCTGAGCATTTATGAAACAATTTCTATTCAGCTTGCAAGCGTGAATCTTTTAGACATGTAATGTCTTCAAACTCAGCATAGCAAGCCAGATAGCTATATGGGTCTGATATCAGTTCAGTATCACCACATAGTAGAAGCCTCTGCAATATATATCATTGCAAGAAAACTTCAAAGGTACATTTATGAAAAACAAAAAACAAGTTAAACTTGCTAACGCTTGTATTTATGATCAATAGATGGCGTTTTACCAAAAACATCATCAAAGCGTATGTTTGGTTACATAAACATCAGAGTAAGCATTCACTATCTCTTTCATTAGTTCCACCCTCAGATCATGATTTCAAGCTGATTTGCTATCATCAGTGAAGGATAGGAATAAGAAACTAGATCTAAACACTCACTCTGAGCGTTTATGAAACAATTTCTATTCAGCTTGCAAGCGTGAATCTTTTAGACATGTAATGTCTTCAAACTCAGCATAGCAAGCCAGATAGCTATATGGGTCTGATATCAGTTCAGTATCACCACATAGTAGAAGCCTCTGCAATATATATCATTGCAAGAAAACTTCAAAGGTACATTTATGAAAAACAAAAAAACAAGTTAAACTTGCTAATGCTTGTATTTATGATCAATAGATGGCATTTTACCAAAAACACCATCAAAGCAATTTGTTGTTTACTTATGAAATCTATAAATGTTTGGCAGTTTTGGGTATTTATTATTTAAAAGATATATGTTAAGCTATACTTCTGGAGCATTCAACTACTTTAGCAATAACTCTTCATCATTGGGAATAGTATTTTAATTTTTGAAAATAAACGATGGAGAACTATTGTTTATCAGAAAAAAATTGCTTTATATGCCAATTCGGCTTCAAATCATAAATTAATTACAAAAATCAATTGTTATAGAACAAAAAGAAGATAAATCTCTATAAAGTAAAATGAGAGGGCTATGAGGTAAAAATAAAAAAAGTACAAGAATTTGTTATTCTAATGTAAAATCTGATATAATAGATGAGTTATTATATGATCAGAAGCAACATATAGATTTTAAATATCAAATCTAAAAATTATTCACCATTTTTTTTTGTGTGTGTGTTGAATGAAATTGAAGAAATATTTAACACTGAATATAAAAATAGTTATATAATGATAGTAAGAAATTGGATTGGATTACTGCTATAAGAAAATATAAAATTTAAGAAATTATAAAAATATATTAATTTAAAATTATAATTAGCATTGAATATTTATAAATAAGTCATTAGTTGCATGTTTGATTGTGATATGTTTTGAACACCACAAGTAACATATTGAATTTTGATCCATGCACTTTTAGCTTTTATATCAGAACAGACACAGATTAAGATGATCATTTATTAGTGGTAGGTCTAAAACTAATTTTCAAAATTATAAAAAAGTATTATTTCAAAAACTAATTTGTCACTACAAATTAAAAAAAAATAAACAAAATTGTAAGAAAAGATAAGTGTAAATAATAGCAGGAAATATTTATGACAAAATAAATCTGGTCAAAGTATAGAGGTACCTACAATTATTAAAAAAACCGAGAATCCCAAGTTGGCAAGCAAGTTAACTTAGGTTAAAAAAAATTAAGATTTTGTTTGATTTTTAGCCTTGTAGTTTGAAAATTAAAAAAAAAGATGGCTACTGTAAGGAATGTGCATTAGATTATATATATTTAGATATAATACACCCAAATCCAAAACTATTCCCAGAAAAAAAACTAAAAGCTAGAAAATAGTCTTGGAAACCAAAACGAACAGTGCTTGATATGAATTTATTAAGCACTATCATCTGTTATCTATGAATTACTCGAGTTTGCACAATATCTCTAATTGGAGTATAAAAAATAGAATTTGTTAAGAAAGTTAAAATAAAAAAGAGAAGCAATATTATAAAAAACTTTTCAAAATATCTTTAAGCAAATAATATGAGAATAGCGAAGAAAATTTTGTTATAATAAAGGAATAATATTGAAACAATCAAAAAAATATCATCAATAGTTTCAATCATTATCAATCCAATTTCATGTTTAATCTAGTTTCTTCAACTCATAGCTTGTCTTCTTCACATATCAACCAACAATCTTTTTTATTTTTTGTCCCCACATGTGGTATTTTTTAAAATATCTTATAATTTCTTAGAGTGTAATTAAACTTCAACTGCCCATCTATTACCATATTTTCTAGCAATATATTCAACCCACCTCTATTTAAGACTTTTAGTTCTTTCTATGATAACAATGGCATTGTTTGTTTTTAAAATCAAATACTTCACCTTCATTCCCATCTTTCCCCATCCCAGCATGCATCCCTCCATATTTCATTGAGTTTTCTAATGTTTCCATATTACCCTTCTGTTAGTTGTCAAAGTTTTAGATCCATACGTAAGTATCATAAGTACCAGTAAAACACATCTGATAGAAAAAGTCCTTTTTGAACAGAAACATATTTTCTTCTCCGAGATCAAGATATTGCTTTATTCTTTTAAACTTTTATTCTTTTTTTTAGCATTCCTGGTCACTTCACAGTTATATATTTTTATATCATTAATAATCATTTTTCACACTATTTTGCAAAAATTTTAATATTCAATATTTCTTAATGAATCATTTAAAATATTTTCATATACTTTTTTTCTCTATAGTATGAATTAGGATTTGTTCCAGTTAAAAATTTTCTGATGAATTGCTGTTTTTTGTAGCTGTTAACTTTATTGCAATTCTTAGTGGAGTATCACTTATCTTCTTATTAATCCCATTATGTTTAAACAATTTTTAAACTCTATCAACGTATTCAAACAATTGTCAATTTCTAATTATGGAGTGTTCTTAAATGCTAGAAATACTAACTGTTAATACTGTTATTTCATTAGTTTTTGTCCCTGTTTTTGCATTAGTATATATCTTACAATTCATAAAATAATTAATCACTATGTTAATTTTATTAAGAATATTACAATTATAAAATACACATTTTTAAGGCAAATTATAATCCAATTCAGCTGTACATTTATTTAGATATTTCTGCATCTGTATCTGTTTATCATTTTTCTCAAAGAAAGAAGTCATAATAATATATTTTTCCTGCAATTTTCGTGTCTGGTGTCTTCCTCATTTCTTTCACTACAACAAAATTTATGCACAGCATTTTCATTTTTTAGTAATTACCAATTCTATCTTAAATGTTTTTCATGACAATTTTAGAATGTTGTTTGAAAGTGTTTTTGCATATCTACATCTTATCTCAATGAGAACTTTATGGGGAATTCATATGAATTATTTACATTTGACATCTCCCATTAAGATGATTATCTAATTTTATTACTCTCTCAGTATACTATCAGTTTTCATAAGGTTAATTTTTCAATTTTTACTTATAATAAATACAACTAAATTTGTACTTAAGCCAATAAACATCACATGATCACCATTTCTTATGCTTGCTTATAACTGTTATTAAAACAGGCAAAACTCTATTAGATCTTAAGATCTAGGTGCAGTGCTTTCAGATCCAAGGTTCTTCACTGACAAAGGCCACAAGCCATAAACTAGTCTGGGGATATTGGATGAGTAGGCACTAGATGGGGATTTTTATGCATTTATTGTTTACTCTGGCTTGCACTGAGTGGCAATATGTATAGAGAGTTTTGCCTGTTTAAATTTGTACTTTCAGTATTTGTGTTTTTATAATAAAATACCCAATCAGTTTTAAAATCAATTGTCTCTTCATCTTTTCTTCTAATTTCATACAGTTCAAGAATGTCCTTTTATGTAAACTTTTTTTAAATAAAAATATTTGCTGTTATAGATAGATAAATAAGAAGTCAGCACTGATTTACACCATAGATCATCAATCAGGGGTTAATTAACAACCTCTGCCTTCAACATCTAACTGTTTATTTCTCTGATCACATTATAGCCTTCTAGATATAAGAGCCATAATTTAGTCTTGTCTGTTATGATTGTAAATATCTAATCAAAAATACATTCACATATACATTCAATGTTCAAAAAAATTCAACTAATTCAGTAAAAAAATTTCAGCCAGCTGAAAAGAAACATCATGGTGTTTCTTGATCTCAAATTAAGAATAAATTGTCAATAAACTCTCATATTGGCTAATGTATGTTGATAATCAATATATCCATGTTCATTATCATATAAATAATTACATAATAGAAAAAGCTGCAACAAGAAGATATAGAGTTAGGATTAGAGATTTGCCTTGATTGGTTGTTTTAAGATTTCAAAGGAGATTTCTTTCAGTTAACAGTAAACTTCTTTCTGCAATCCAAAAGTAAGTATAAATAAATAATAGCAAACAGTTGTGTAATAAATTAGTTAGTCATAAGTTAAAAAATGTAAGGAAATAAAATATTTACAATGACAAAAGGCTCATAATTTAATTCATATTAGAATATAAAATTGTGAGTATGGAAGTAAGATTTTAAAAATAAAATGTAGTTAAAATAAAAAAAACTAGTTAGTAGAAAGGTTAAATGCATTGGTAAGGTGATAAAACTATGTAAGAGAAATATATAAAAAAAAAAGAAGTCATCTTTATTATTATTATTATTATAAAAGTGTGAAGTCGAAAAATTGATATGATGTAAATGCTGTAAAGTAACAAGTATAGGCAACAATGTACTAATAAAGCTCTAGTAATATTATTAAAAACTAGGAGGATGACTGAAGTGAAAGAATTAGTAGTTTATAATTTATTTTATGAATCAGAGCAGTGGCTAATAGTTATTTTTGTCAATTATTATTATTTTAGAAAAACTTGTGAAGAGTTTAGTGATAACGAGATTTCTGAATAGATGTGTAAAGACTAGACAAATTGATATTTAGAAAGCAATTTAGATTTTGAAATACTGACAATGTCAGAGATGTGTTTGAGATGATAATAATCATTAAGGAAAGGATATATTTAGCAAAGAAGCTATTGTTTGATTTACTGATTTTGTAAAAACATTTGGAAGAGTAAATTAGTTAATTTTGCTTCAATAATTGAAAAATATAAATTGGAAAGAGAGATAAATGATAAGCAATTTGTAAATAGTATTTCTACACAAGAGAATATATGAGTGACAAAGATACATATGTTAGCAAATATTTATTTAACTAGACTGCTAAATAGGTATTATTTTGGTGAGGATAAAGTTAATAGTTGGAATAAAAAAGTTCACCCAATTCATTTTATTTGTGATACAGCAGTTCATTTAGATATCAATTATGAGATAAATAAATGTTGACAGCATCAATGAAGTATATAGAAAGTTTGGGATTAAATAATTTATGTTTAAGCTATAATTATAGATAGAGGTAGATAAAGATTAAAAATGATAATATATAAGACAAATAGCTATTAGAGCTTTTAAATATTTAGGCAATTGTTTGTCTAATAATGAAAATACAAGATGAATGCGATGCCAAACAGACTTTTAATTAAAATAAAAAATAATTTTGAATGGACACTGGCCTTCCTACTACCACCTGTAAAGTAGCATGTCTACATTTAATGAGTCTTTATCTTGATAAAATTTTAATTAAAGACAGCAAATTATGAAAACATATAATAAAGCTAATAACATGAACTCTAGTAACATGTTAGAATATATTTTTGCCAGGATTGCAAAAGTAATGATTTACACTTTCAAGATGACAAATGAATAACAAGGTGACAGTAAGTATGGAAAACCTCAAATGCCACATATATTCTTTATAAGGTGATCTTTTAAGGTAGTAAACACAGTATAATTTATTCAGTTTACATTGAGAGTATATCTATTCAATTTACATTGAGGGTATATCAACAGCAAAGTGAAGATTCTTTTCAAATTAAAGTTTAGCATAACATCAATATAATTATATTTCAGAAGACTTGCCATTCTTTTAATGCCAAGTATCTTATTCAAATTCATGAATTTGCAATTATTCTTGATAGAGTGCATTCTAAAAATAGTACAGTTACACTAGTTTAAACCATCTTGCAAAGCAAACATACTCTATTTAATAGTTCAAATAATATTGCAATCATCATTTAAATAGATAATTTTTTAGGATTGTATAGCCAATATTTGCCTATAAAAAATCCAAAATTTCTTATTAAATCTATGGATGTTAGAGATGAAAAAATTGAAGATGTTTAATACAGAAAAGCAGATGAAAGGCAGTCATTTTTATATTAACTTGATGATAGCAAAAGCACTTCTAAATTAGGTACTCCTGACATGGATGATGAGAAATATCAGTTTTATATATCACATTTTTAGATCCAAGATTAATTGAATAAGAAAAATCACCATTAAGAGCAGAACTGCAAATTTCTTTTTTATAATGTTTCTCTTATATTAATCTAATGAAACCAATAAACATTGAGATAATAAAGAAAAAGTTTGTCTTAAATCAGGAAAGGGATTACTTATATAGAGAATACTTCCAGTGTGCCCTTGGCCAAGAATCCTCCTTTTGGATGCAGTGGTTCTAGATTAAGTGCTTTCTAATTAAGTTGACTTAAATGGATACTCTACACATTCAAGATTTTCATATATATATTCAGTAGTTTTTAGAAGATTTGATATTTATTTTGTATTAGTGCTTATTCACATTATTTTTGATTTTATTTTGTTTAAAATTCTTTAATTTCATTGGGTATGTAGTTAAATCTTTAATAGAAATTTATGCATAAAATCTGTTGTTGTCAAAGTTATCTGTAAGAGAAATTAGTTTGATTTTATTTGATCAATTTCTCTATTTCAGTTTAACCATAACCAACATTGATTTTATTTTATTAAAAAAATTCTCACTTTTAATTTTATTGA
This sequence comes from Epiperipatus broadwayi, assembly GCA_028023455.1. NCBI lineage: Eukaryota > Metazoa > Onychophora > Udeonychophora > Euonychophora > Peripatidae > Epiperipatus > Epiperipatus broadwayi. The sequence goes on along the minus strand of JAQFVV010006244.1, from coordinate 6,009,088 downwards.
GAATTCATATTAAAGCAATAATCCAATAAGTATGTTAATATATTGAAAGTTGGATCAATATATAAATTTTATATTCTAGTAATTATAGATTTGTGTTTTCATATATATATATATATATATATATATATAATAGTGTCATCTTTGGTTGCTTTATTTATAGCTTCTATAATTAAATGTTCTATATAATTATATTTAAAAATTCTAAATAAATTGCATACACACTGACTGTTATCTAGAGCACTTATTTGAAGATTCATACTCTACTTAAAAAAAAAATTGAAAGAAAACAAACTTTTCTAGAATTTGTAAAAGCTAATAAGACTAATGCTTAACGCTCCGAGTTTGTGAATAATGAACAGATGGGTGATGATTTTGATTTTGAATATTTTAATATTTTAGAACATAATTAAAAGAAAAATAAAAATAAAAAAGAATTATTTTATAAAGATTCAATATAAAATCACTAAACATCATATGATCACCATTTCTTATGCTTGCTCATAACTAATATTAAAACAGGCAATAGAGTAGTGCCACTCAATGCAAGCGATTGTAATCAATGGATACCAGAAGGCTTGTGCATAAAATCCCTATCTAGTGCCTACTCATCCAATATCCCTGACTAGTTTTAGGCTTGTGGCCTTTGTCAGTGAGGAGCCTTGAAACTAGTCTGGGGATATTGGATAAGTAGGCACTAGATGGGGATTTTATGCACAAGTCTTCAGGCATCCAGTGATTACTCTGGCTTGCACTGAGTGGCACTACTGTATGGAAAAGTTTTGCCTGTTTTAATAAGATTCAATATAGTTTTAATTGTTTAATTATTACAAACCCTAGCTTAAATATATTTTATTTAGGATTCTATTTATGCAATTCAGCTAGTGAAGGTAACCCTATCTAAAATTTCGGAAAATGATTAATATATTATTTAATATTTTTGCATATAAATTAAACAAATAATTTGTAGACTATATTTTTACATTGTTACATTTTCATTTACCATTGTCAAACTCCCTCCATTCACAACTTTGATCCATCCATTTCAGATAAATACACTAATGATTATTACTAATCATTTTTAAAATCAGATATATTAATCTTTAACTGAGGTTTAAAGTTTATATCTGTGCTAGAGATAATCTCTAGTTTCGAAAATGATTAGTAATAATCATTAGTGTATTTATCTGAAATGGATGGCGTCAAAGTTGTGAGTGGATGAAGTTTGGCAATGGTAAATGAAAATGTAACAATTTACTCTAGATAAATACTTTGCATATAATAGAGATATATATGAGGGATGGTGGCCTGGACCAACTGATGAGTGCTGGTTGAGCACGAAATGCATCTTGGGGATCATTTGTCTTTTATTATATCTTTATTTATATGAATTTAAAAAGAATGGGGAAGTATGGAGGTGTTTATTATATATATATATTAAACATGGAACATTATTTGTTTAAAAGAAAATGTGATTTCTTATTATGTAAAGTAACAACTTTGACACTTTTAAAATAAATAGTTACACAGTTAAATATAAAGCTACTCTGAATGCACAATATATTGTCTGAAGCTGATTTTTGCCTCAGTAAATAAACATGTAGTGGACACTGAACTGTTTTCCTAATTGTTTTTCTGTTATCTGGAGTTGAAAAGATTTTATGATGCAAAGATAGAACATCTATCATGTGTATATTCTGGGTTTAAAACCAGATTGAGTAAATTAATTTTTTTTTCAGTATGTTTGAAAATTTTTTCCCTGGCAATGCCTCATAAAATAACCCGAATAATCTTCCAATATTTATTAATAAATATTTATCTAATTATTTTTCTTAGACAGTTAAATAATGACGGAAAACTATTGAAAATCTCACCACTCAACTGTTAAAAAGGGTTATGTCTTCCACTTTCTAATTCATCATTTCATAAGAAAGGAATGAAAGATATCTTTATCCTGATAAGGGATATTTAAAAAGTTTTCTTACTTACTGCTTAACTAAGATTGAAAGAAACAGACAAACTGTAAATTAATTTTGTTTTTGAAAGGTAAAATAATTAATGTAATAATGTCTATATAGTTTGAATACATTTTTATGGTATGAAATATGAAACACGTTTTGAGATTAAAAAACTTAATTATATTTCAGCAAAGAGATTCAGAAATAAGAACTTTTGTTAATTTGTAAAAATAATTAGTTAAAATAAGAATTATTCAAGTAGCCACTACAATAGCTATTGAACATAAGAAATATAAAATATATACTATCAAGGTATCATTATAAAGAACATAATATGTAATCCGATTATCACTGTTAAACAACAGCCACAGAAATTAAATGCATATTATTGTAAGAATTGTAACTTAGAATATTAGTAGTATAAATAACCCAGAGAAGATTGTGATTTTATTAGCAGAGGTGGAAAACTGATTAAATATTAGAAATCCCTACAACATCCAATGTGCAAGAAATTGAGAAGAAATAAAAAGAATACAAGAGTTTGTTATTCTGGGGGTAGCTGAAAATATTAAGAATTCATTCTTTTTAGTTGAGAATGAAAGTTTTATAAACAACATTTGTATCAACGATGAATGGTTTTACCAAAAGAAGATGTTGGTTTTTAATCAAATATTTATAGTGATTATTGTTCATGATGATGAGAAAACAAAAGGTAATGGGGTTTTGGACATCTATTGTAAAAATATGAAAAGATGAAAAATTGTAGTTTTTAAGTTTTACCAGTAAGATATAAAAAAGATGAATAATTATACAGCTCTTGTACGGAAAATAATATATAGTAGTAGGAAAAAACATAAATTAAGAATTGCAATATATCAATTTGTATGGAAATCATATAACAAGAGTAAATTTTATTGGGATTATTCATTGATTCAAAGTAAATTTAAGAACAATATTAGAAGTGTTTATACTCACTCTACAAGTAGGATTAGCAGTTTACAAGAAGTTGTCCTTCAAATCAATAAAACCTTGACATTAAACTATAAATTACAACTACCCTATATGCCTAGAATTATTAGTACTCCATTTTAAATTGTTATAAATATTAAAAGTTTAATATCTAAATTAAATATAAACTACATCATCAAGCTTCAAATTTAAACAAACTACTCATTTTAATTAATATGATTAAAATATCAATTTTAATGTATACAGTTACCAATTTTATAACAACATAAAATTATAATTTTTTTAACTAAATAATAAGTTATTGCAACACTCATCTACTAAATAATAGTTTAACCTTTGGATTTAGTGGGACATTAGAATTTCAATTTTTGGCAAATTCGCTCCCCCCTGGTGAATTTTTTCATAAGTATTATATGTTAAATTGTGCAAAAAATTGTATATTTTACTATAATAAATTTTCACTGAAAAATTTGCAGTTGAAGGTGGGAAATTCAAAATTCTTGTTCTTACTATAGATAATAAGCCACACCCTGACATTTTCTGCCATTGTCTGTTGCCAAAGCTGTAAAAAAATTGGCATTTTACAAAATTGTTTAAAGTAAATAGTTCCAATGACCAAAAACTTGTTTATTTGCAAATTTATTACGGTTTTAGATTTTTTTTAAAAAATAATTTACACTATATTTATTAGATATCAAGAAATAAAAATTATTTATAACTTATTTTAACTTGAAATTCTTTATTTTCAAAAATATAACATTATATTAGCAGTGAATCTAAGCATGGCTTGAAGCAATTTACAAGCTTAGTTTCTATCTAAGTTTTCTATTTACATTTACGATTATGAAAATATTGCAATTTTTCAATAAATATTAAAAAAATTTAAACTTTTAAAGCATAATTCATTAGATATAAAAGAAATAAATAAATTTTTGTTCAGATGTTTAAGAGTAATAAGAATTAAGAAATATATCATTGATTTTATAAACTGAACAAAATCTTTCTAGAAACGATGACATCTAAACTCTTTTTTTGTTTACAATCTAATTTTTTTAATATTTACAGACATAAAATGTGAACATTTAAAATTTATTTCAGTAGTAAACAAAAATATCTATCAAATGAAGTCAAATTTATTATTTTCAGATAAGTAATAATCAGTTTATTATATATTTTATGTTGATGTGTGAGACAAAGAAAAATGTAAGAAAATGCAGACATTGAAAGGGTTAAAATAATACAATAACATCCAATTATAATTACATTTATTTACTTAAAATAATTAAAGTACTTATATCTTATAAACTATCAAATTAGTTTGAATATGGCCAAATAACATATATAACTATTAAAGTAATTACAGTGATTTTCTAATTATTTGCTAAACTTCTAGCTATAATAAATTAATTAATCTATTATCATATAAAATGTATACCTAACTCGAATAATAATAATAATAATAATAATAATAATAATAATAATAATAATAATAATAATAATAATAATAATAATAATAATAATAATAATAATAATAATAATAATAATAATAATAATAATAATAATAATAATAATAATAATAATAATAATAATATATTGAATTTATAAAAAAGAATGTAATACATACCAATCCAATCATGTGATTTGGGGATTATTTTATAATTATTTATTATAACATATAAAATGTGAATCAAGACATAACCACTATGTATTTAAATTAGATTACTAATAGTTTGCATTACTTACTAAAATGATGACTGAAGCAAGCTTTATTTGTTTAATTGAATAAATATTTATTAACCCTCCGGTATTCTGACACATTTCTTTCTTCTCACTTAACTTTAAGCTTTCAAGTTTCGCTATAATATTTAATCATTATTTTTTATCAGAATATAATAAATTTGACTTCATTTGATAGATATTTTCATTTAAAAATTAAATAAATTTTAAAAATTAGATTTTAATTAAAACAAAGTGCTGTTTCATCCTCAAATTTTAAGTGGAGCAGATTCAATTTTCAAAATGAATGACATCTTCATAATTTGATGTTGGTTTTAAAAGTCTGAATGAATTATTTTCAATAATTAGTAAATCAATCAAAAAGTAAGATGTTTATAATTAAGTAAGAGTAATTTGTCAAAGCTGTGATATTACTTTTTAAAAAAAGAAAAATAAAACTTTTATGAAAGATTGTCAAAGAATTAATATTACTTTTTTAAAAAAGTAAAAAGACAAACTTTTAACTTATTTTCCATTACATATGAATGAATGAATTAACAACTTTGATTCATAGTATTATATATATACACACATCATATGTGTACATTTATGTATTATTTAAAACAAGAGATATAATCTTAATATATAATAATTTATATTTTAAATCTATTTAGGATTGAATAAGTTCACTGCAGTATATTTAGCAATGAAATATAAATTTAATAATAAATATTAAAATGAAATTAAGATCTGCTGAATATGGCTATACATATAACTTACAATGTAATGTACATGTATGTATAGGTTTACATAAAACACCTATTTCTGAGCCACATATGTATTTATATACTATAAAATGAACATATTGGAATTGACACATAATAATAAAAAATATGATTTATTTTAACATATAGATGTCTACCTGACATACATGCATATAAGCACAGACATGCCATAACATATGGGATTTTTCATATAAAAATAATAATAAGTTTATATTCCTTTTTTATTATAGTGTAACAGAGTAATAGAATCCAACAATATAGTATTTAATTTTATTCTTTCTGTATAGTTATCTATTTTAGTGAACTTTTTAAAAATACTTTTTCCATTTAATATTAACATATTTTTCACTTTATTTGTTCTTAATAGCACACTATATTCTCTGCATGCTTTCCCCCTCTCTTTTATATTTTTATTATTTCTCACTTTTCAATTACTTTTGGTCTTCTGAATATTCTCATTTAAAAGCCTTATATTCATTTCCAACTAACTTCTGCATGATTTTTTCAACTTTTTATATATTTTTCTAACCTATTCTTAACATTCATTCTTTATCCAGCAAGTTTTTGTATGAATTTTCTTGTGATGGCTGGTTTGAACCTTCCAATAGTTGGGTTGAGTTGATTTTCTCAGCTAGCTCTGCACATTCTTGTTTCCTTGGTTGGCATTCACACAGGTAGTTTCAAATGGTGATAGGAGACATAATTCCCCAAGTCTTGATGTACCTTAGCTGGCCAACGTTTTCTCTGCATTGTATAAAATTATTTTTAATTTCTCTTCAAAGTAATTAAGATGTATACTGATATGAGTTTAAGACAAATCAAATCAAAATCAAAGTCAAATACCAAGTAAATCAAACAAAAGGAAACTCTGTAATTTATATATTTTGAGTTCTTTCAAGATCTGGATTTACATTTTAAATTTATTTTTAGCTATATTTTAGTACTTTTATTTCTGTTCTTTTTTGGTCAGTCACTTTTTTTCAACTAGTGGAAAGTTCTGATTTAATTAGCATAATAGATAACAAAATACTTTTGCTAACTGAAGTTTCAGCAATAGAACTAATTACAAAAAAAAAAATCTATACTCCCCCTCCCCAATCCATCCTTTTCTAAAAATTACAATTTAAAACAAAACTTTTAGTTGACAGCCATCTGAAACGACTACAAATTAACTGTTGTCTTTAAAAGCTATTTTTATATATATTTAAGCATGTTATAAATAATAGTTTATAATAAAGAAAACATTATGATGTATTTGTGGTAAAATGTCAATGCTGTAGCATCTCCAAAGCCACCTTCAATGTCATTATGGAATTATAAAATTATAAAAATTTTTCATCAAAATGTCTGTCTTATAGAATGCTGGTGTACAGCAATCTTCCATGGATTTATATACGTTCAGGAGAGATAATTTGGATGTAGTTGTTTTAACCAAGCAGCATGAACTGTATGAATATTAACAGAGTTGGAAACAGGAATGTTAGATATGGATATTGACATTTATATTTATAAATTCTTAGCTGTGGAGAGAAAATGCTTGCTTTATTCAAGATAAATATACGTTATTTTGATTCACGTGAATATTTTTTGTTGCTTTTGTCATTTTTTTATTTAAAAATTGATATATTGTAATTTTTTTTGGTTTATTGTGTGTTTAAGAGTCATTTTTCAAATTCGATCACCTGCGATTTAAAATTGGAAGCAGAGGATGGATAAATGTCATATTAATGTAAATTAAAAAAGCCACCCTCTTCAATTAATATGTATTATTTTTAGTAAAAGTAAATTTTCAGATTCCTCTAGAATTCAACATTAATCCATCAAGGTGGCCTCAACTCAAGTAAGGTTTTTATATATTTAACATTGAGGGCAAAACTTTAGGACAAGAAGACTAGATAGAGATAATTTACTAATAAGTTTTAATAATATTTACTTGTAGTTTTGTTTTATTTCTGAATGCACAATTAACACACTGAGTAAAAGGTCTTTTTTCGTATCTGTCATTAATTAATTTCTACTATGACTTACACACACAAATAAATGGTTTTAAATTTCAGGCATTGTAGGTACCATTTTTATCTTCAGGGGTTTCTATGAGAAATGCATTCTCCCTGACTTTTTTAATATTTGGAATGGTATCTCATATACATTTAAATTTGTTTTATACTTATGGCTCTGTGTATCACTAACTTGAGGAGTCTTCACAAACACAAAATCTTCTACTTTAGATAAACAAGGCTTATGTGAGACCTGGACATTCTTTTATGTCTCATCTCAAATTTTCATTAACCTTTGATAGATGACTATCATAGTTTATCTCTTCTTTGAATATAGAGGGTTGAGAAGTCTTAATTAACATAGGCTTCCTACATCAAAGTGCAGATACATTGGAGCAATTTTTGACTTGTTTGGGATTATATTGAATTAATTAACCATATCTTTTAATTTGTTTACTCAGTTCTTCTAGGTATACCATAAACACACTAAACAATCTACCTAACTCACACATAACTCTCTTGCATGGGTTAGATTGTGGGTTATAATTGGACACAAATATGATTTATATTTTTCCATTCAAACATTTTCACTCCTCAGACAGAAATGATGTGGCATAAACTGTCAAAATAGCATTATGTTTTCATATCAAGACAAATTCATGCAGACACTTTATTATGTTTCTTTCACTAGCTTTAATTACTGTGTATGCACTCATAATTTTAGAAAAAAATATTATAAGTGACAAAAATAAACTTAAATTTTCTAAATGGCAGTAAATGACCATAAAAACCTATGGCTAAATGATTATTGGGATGACTATGTAAACTTGGTTGCAATGATTTGTTGGTATACTTTGATACAAATTTAACTGTATTTAAGACTGCCTGTTCAATGTGGATGCATACAGATCAGGCCATTAGAATAGTCTGTGCATAATATATTCTACTTTTCTGAGCCCATAATACACATAAAGACAATGAACATAATAAATTAACTTACTTCTGATACATAAGGTTATCACTATCTCCCGCATTCATGGCCTTACCTATTCTTATAGTATAATAAATTTTGAAACATATTAATCATTCTCTTAATTGCTCTGGAATTTACTTTTTTCAGTTAAGTATTAAATAATAGTATTCAATTTCAAATCCTGCAATTGTAATACTGATAAATTTTTTAAATCATTTTCAACTGAATCATTAACTCTTAGGGAAATGATCTTGAAGAAAAGACTATCCATGTATATATGATATGGGTCTATTTTGACAGGATTATTACTTAGGATATCTGCTACAATATTATCATTCCTTTTACAGTACTGTGCCTTATAATTAAACTTTTGATGGCATAAGCTTCACTTAACTAACCTTTCACTATTCAGATAGCTCCAATTGATAAATTCTAAATTCTTGTGATCAGTGATAACTATTATTTCTGTTCCAAGTGAATATTGTTAGAGTTTCTGAAAAGCCCATATAATAGTTTATACATCTTTGTCTGTGGTTGTATAGTGCAATCCTGCATCCTATAACAATCAACTCAAGAAATGCAAGACACAGGGTTTTTCTTCATGGTCCATTTGAAATAAATCTATTCCAAGACCATATCTACTACAGTCCATTTGCATGTAAAATATTTCTTTAAAACTAGGGTAATATAAAATACAGTAATTAAAAAATTCAACTTTATTCTTTCAAACTTCATTAAATGATTTTCAGTCCATTTTCTATCTTTCCTTAACAATTTTGATAAATAGATGATATCATAAGCAAAATTCTCATAAAATCTACGATAAAAGTTGCAAATACCAAGATTTAATCTTTTCAGGATGCAGTTTTATCTCATCAGATCCTGCAATGTGTCCCAGAAAATTTATCACTTTAACAGCTAGATATCTTATTCTTTTTCACATTTATTTTAATGTGTTAATTTTCACATTCCTTCAAAAACATTTCTAGATGATGAAAATGCTTCAAGGTGTTTTTTGAAACAATTACATCATCTACATATATAATAATAATGCTTTTGATTTTAACAGATAATACATTATCCAAACATCTGAGGAGATCAGACTAACTGTTTACAAATCCAAAAGACACTCTCTCAAAATCATATGAGTAACCATCATATTTAAATGCAATACACTTATGATCATCATCATGCAAGTATACCTGCTAATAACTATCTGTTAGGTCAAGAGTAGAAAATATCTTTTTATTTTTATATTGAATTAACAATTTTTTCACAGTAGAAGGGATATCACATTCTGGAATTGTTAACTGAGTCAAGAATCTTGCATCTAAGTTAATATGCATGGATTCATCCTTTTTACAGATAACCACCAATGGACTATAATATGCTGAGAGGAATTTCCTAATAATCTTCCACTTAACTATTTGTTTCAATGTACTTTTGCACCTCATATTTGTACTTGTAAGGGCTAGGATAACTTTTGCATTGAAATAGTCCTTCAAGCATATCCTATGTGCATACTCTTTAATTACATCAGGTTTCTTAGAAAAAAACATTCTTGCATCTACAGAGTAACCAAACAAATTTTTTTAAAGAAACTGTCTAACTCAGTAGATTCACAAATTTTTATCTGTAAATCTAAATCTGTAGAATTATCTCACACTGTTAACAACTTAAAATTTTGAATGGATACCTCCCATTTAAACTTATACCTCTCCCCTTTCAAAATTAATTATTGACTAACATAATTAATGATGCATGAGTCTATCATAACCTTATGAATAAGTCTAGTCATAATCAAAAATATTTGTTTTATCTAAACATTCAACCATCCCTGTTGAGCAAACAATTTTGCTTTATAACCATTAGCCATGATAACCCGAGTTTGTCTCAATGGCAACACAGAAACTTCCAAGTCTGACTCACTAAATTTTAATATACAAACTTTCTGAAATAATTGAAAATATGATTTCCTGAATCCACTAAAGCTTTAATGAATATGCATTGGATAATGACATTAATTTCAGAACAAATGTTGGTCATATAATCTTCTATTGCCCTGTCATATTCCTCATCATCTATTTCAAAGTTTAATAAAGTGGGATGATTAATAATATGTTTGCTCCCCAAATTTATAATACTATTAGGCTCCTGAAGTGAGGAACATTCCAACAAGGCTCGTTTTAAATTAAAGGAGTAGTTTTAGGCCTAGTCAGTATCATTTTCACTGGAATATTTTGTGATATGGTGGCAAACTAACTTCCTGCTGTATATGCATCCTTTTTTAATTTATTATAACTTCTATGTTTATCCCTATCATTATTCACATAGGCAATATTTTATTCCTCTTCACATTTATATAAGGTCTATAAACTCTATTTTTCTCTACTTCTTCTATTCTTAAAAATTTGATTAGGAAAACATTATATGATTACTTTTATTATGTTTATAACTGTTTTCCACAGGTACTTCACATGCCTTGAGTGCTTCTAGTATCTCAGACACCTCTTCACAAGTATGTCTGTCAGAAGCCATTAATATCTGCTTGATATATCTCAGCAAGTTTTTTCTATCTACATTGTTTGATTTCTCTATAACGGAAATGCAGTCAACATTTTTTATTTAGCTCCCTGCATCCAGAAAAACTGCATATATTTGTATTTATTAAAACTATATTTGTCCAAGATAAATATCTTCTCTCCAAAAACTATTTAACAAGATATATTTAAAATTTCTATAAGTTTTTGGTTTACAGAATAATGATTTCCACCTGTGCTTACCACATGCTCTCAAGTGATCACTGGTTGTGGACAATTTTTTAATTTCACATAAGTGATTTAGTGAAAACAACTTTTATAAACATATTAAATATTCTATAGGGTTTTCATTGTACTTCTCCTTGAACATTTTCAACTAGATGCACCTAACTATATTACTATTTTATTACCTCTAACTTCCTCTTGGTTCTGCATCTGCTTGTTCATCTGCTTGTTCATTTTCTTCATCAAACAAGGATAACATTACTAACAATTTTATTTTGGAATTCATCTTCTGATAATGTTTAATATGACTTATTTCAGTAATCATTAATTATTCTAACTGGAGTATTGTTCATCCATATCATCTTTTAAAATCATGAATATTTTATTATTTATATTTTGTTCTTGTACTTCAAAACATTTATGCATTTCTTTCTCCAACATATTATAGATCTCTTCTTGGTTTGTATTACTACCCTTTATTTCATGTAGATATTATTGATGGCTATCTAACCTGTCTCTTATATTGCCTAAACTTCCTGGCCTTGCTTGTTCTATACTGTTTAATTCTTCCTGCATGTTTTTTAAATTACCCTGCTGCTCTTACATACGTTTTGTAATTTCTTCATTTTCAGTCTTATTTTGTTTTTTACTTTTTTATACTTCATTTTCATATGATTTTGAATGTCTTATAATTTTATTCTAACACTATTTGCCTCTAATGTTGATGCTTCTTGATCATCTTTATAAGCTTTTTTAATATTTATATACTTCTCCAATTCTTTATATCTAATTTTACATGTCTTAATATCACTGTTTAAATCTTTAAATTTAATTTCTAACCTTAAACTAATGTGCACCACATTTATCATCAAATTAAATTTAACATCTAGATTATACCTAAATTCCATTAAGTTTATTTTTGAATAGGTCTCCCCAATTCTATTTTTATTTCTCTCATTTCTTCTCTTAATTCTTTATTTTTATTCTTTATTTCTTATCTTAATTTTTTGTTTTTATTATGTACAGATCTCTTAATTCTTTATTTTGTTTACTTATCACTTCCATCATTTTTCTAAACATTTATTGAATACCACCTTTAGGTCCTGTCAATGTTTCATCACTTTTAACCCCGACAATTGTTTATTTACCTTGAAAATAATATTTCTATCTTTAATTAGATAAATTACAAAGATATTTTATTTTGTTTGACTATTTAATGACAAATCCCAGTTACCAAAAACCTGTCAAAGAACCACAACAATAAAATTCACTTAAAGCATTTCAAAATATTTTCTCTAATTGTTATTCAAATAAATTCTTTAAAATTTAAATGAATTGCAGCTATCTATAGAAAATATTATTGCTATATAAATTATTACCTTAATTCTGTTACAAACCTTTATAAAATTCTAACCTCTATCTTTTTAGGTGTTAATGAATCCCATAGTTGGTTGGGCCAATTGCAATGGAATAAAAATGTGATAGGATCTTATTTAATAGTCCCACAGATTTGGCTGGCATATTGTAAGGGAATAAAAAAAGTGAAATGGATAGAGAAAAAGGACTTTAGTATGCCTGATGCCAAGTTGTAATGGAATAAAAATGATCAGTGAGTAAGTGATCCTAGTTTAATAATGCACTACAAACTGAAACACAAGTTGTAATGAAATAAACTGGAATGATTATAATGAGTGCAAGATTTGCCAACTATCCCACATTCAAGCCTTCAATTAAAGGTATAAATTGTAATGACATAAAATGTTGGTGATAAAGGCTTTGTTATGAACTGCAATCTAATATATATTAGCCCATAAACAAAAGTACTGCTGCACACACATACAATTCAAAATATAAAAAAGCCATAATAATTATGTACTAATCACAATATAATAATTTATTAAGATAAATTATAATAAGTACATTTAATAGTTCACTTTATTTTCAAAATAAAATATCAATAAATAATTATTGCAATGCAATTGTTTCAAGTCTTCAATATTAACAATATATATATATATATATATATATATATATATATATATATATATATTGTGCCATTACAATTTAGTCACTAGCTAAATTTATAGTAATGTGCATGTAGAAAAGGTAAACCAAAATCATCATCACATTTTTATATAATCATAAATGAAGCTGTAGGGCATCCAAGTTCAAACCCTACAAGGTCCAGTTCTAAAAGCTTTAAACAGAGAAAGAATGGGTCCACAATTACATGCTTTACTTGTTTGTGTGTTGATAGAAAGGTAATACACACATTTAAACTATTTAATATTTAAATTTTCTTTAAAAAGCAAAGTTATAATGCATACATATAGGCAATGTATGTGTAAATTATTTAATTGTTTTATATTTCAAATATTAAACATTTTAACTTTCTTTAAAACTAACCTATGCTTGATCAATTCTAATATTTTATTCTATACTTTTATTTTGCTTTTCTTTAATTATAAGTGGGATTTAAAAGTTACAGATTTAATTAAATAATTGGGTTATAATTACTAAGCTAGCAATTATAGTATTTAAGGTTAGTTTATGAATGATTTGAAAGAATGAAGGATGTGTGTACATTACATACAAAATTTTACATTTCCTAAATATTGAAAGAAAAGGAAGTATTAAATCTGTTAAATTATTTTTTTTTGTACAATTTTTTTTGTTAAAAGAGGAAATCTGTTTAATCAGATATCGATCTTTGTAGTAATTTTTTTTTTGTAAATGATTGTCACTTTGGAAGCTTATAATGGGTCAGAACTCTAATTTTTGAAATTGTCTTATCAAGATCTAAAGAAGGAAGCTCAAAGATTTGAAGTGTTACCTGGATGTTAAAAAGAAAGAAAAAACAAAAGAAAGGAAATAAGAATTGAGTCTATTTTTTTTTTAAACAAAAGTGTCTGGAAAAAGGATTAAACTTTTCAGTTGAAAAATAATTTAGTTGAAAATAAATTAGAGATCTAATTAAAACAAATTTGTCCAAAAATAGCAAGTGATGCTATCTCTGATTGGTTAAGTTAGCTAAAAATTGGATATAAAAAGCTGTCTTGAATTATTATTAAGATTATTATTGTGATTGATTCAGATTATTAAACTATCAAATTTGAATGTTGAAAATATAAGAAATGGCGGGCTAGAAAAATTATATGTATATTCCATTTGCCGGACCATCTGGAGGAAGCTGCACATCACATAGGAAAGAAAAGATGTGTCTAAAATAATATTCTACACCTTTCAACTGACCAGAGAAATAAGATGTTTTTAATAGAAGGAAGAAAGCATTCACCTGCATTCAAAGAAGATGAATTAATCTACTGATAAATATTAATCATCAAGTCCAATTAATTGTTACAACAACTGATTTTAAACTCAAGAAAATTTACAAATGGGAAAACAACTGCTGTATTTCATCCACATGCTTGACAGGAAGAGAAGAAAAATTAATATAATGATTTCCAAATTGTCCACTAAAGCAAATAACCTCAATAGAGTCATCATCATTAAATAGTTATACACCTCAAGAAAGAGATTGTTCCCACATAAAACGGAAATGGTAGCTGCAGAAATATAAACCTTATACAAGACAAGTTTGAACCCTTGGAAATTCGCCACAAACAAAAGATCGGTAATATGACTTTTTATATCTATTTTCTTTATGATATCAGTCTTAATAAACATTTTAGCAATAAAGTGGTATATTTTTATTTAAAGAACTTTTAAAGACTATTCAGATCGATTAAAACAAGAATGTCTTACTAATAATAACTTTGAGCTTCATAAATTATCTTGAATGTATCAAAATTATATGTTTATTAATTTTACAGTTATGAAATATGAATATGTAAAACAATTTTTTTTTATGGTATTATGATTTTAGTTTTAACTAATATAATTATTATTTTGGTTTTAAATAATATTTTGTTATCATGGGATAAAACACGCACATACATAATGATATTTTTATATGTGTATAATTGCGATTGAATTTGGAGTAACAAGTAGTGTTAGAATATTAGATTAGTTTGTTTCAGTTAAGTATAGCATTTCAGAGGTAGAAGAGAGGGGGAGAAATAATTTAAAACTTGTTTCTAAAACTTGCTCTTTCAATTTTACTAACATTTCTATTTATATTCTATTTACATGTTGGATTTTAAAGTATGTGTGCTAATGAGCAGATAATATTTTTTTTTAATACTTTTCTCATGGAGTGAAAATCATGGTCAATGTGACGTCCAACTTAATACAAAATACATTTGAAGGGAAAGGGGGAAGAACTTAAAATTAATCTGAGGATTGTTATATAATCAATTATTATTATTATTCATGTCAATTTTCATATTTATCTAGAAATTTTTATGTATATGTTAGAAATGTAGTAATAAATATTAGTTTGTTTTATTAAACGAGGCGTATATATTTCATTAAGTGTAGTCTTTGTTAAGTGTGATTATTCATCATCATCAATGGTTGAATATTAGTTATTTAAGATATAAGTAAGTATGCTAAAATTAAGCAATAATTATGAATTTCTTTATAAAATTTAGTTTTATGTTTAGGCTTAGTCCTAGAGCTGTAGTTGAAACCCTTGTCATTATTGTTATTATTATCATCATCATCATCGTCATCAACGTTTTAATTAATGAGCTGTTTAACTGTTTAAAGGCCATAAATAAATATTGATTTTATAATATTTAGTGATTTCTTAGTATTATTATAACCACATCCCATCATCTATTTCATGCAAGGATGAGTGAATTGCCATCCTAAATTAGTTATATATAATCTGAGCTAGTGAACTTATAAAAATATTGAAACACATTTGTTATGTTAAGATCTGAGAAATGATTTATGTTCAATGAACTCCACTGTGGTTTAAAGATGTTTTACTTTTACCTAACTATTAGTGCTTATAGTGATATGGCTCAAAAAGCAAAATCTCTCATTTTTATTAGAAATAAAGTACCAAAAAGGGATTCAAACCCGGTACATGTGAAAGGTTATCAGATATAACCGTGTCTAGATTCAGATAATCTAGTGGCGCCCTGCTAGACCATATTCACTTAGTATTTGTTTAAACATGCACTTAACATCAAACCAAGAAATGAAAGTGGATAAGACCTACTGCCTGTATACCTGAGTTATATTTTATTGAATTACTAGTGTACTCACTTCACGTGATTACTATAATACCTGTGTTATTAATAATTTGTTATTTTAATTTGTTTATAATTCTTATAATATTCTATGGACTACTAAGATATTAATATCATTTGAACTCATTTATTTATGTTACAATATATATATATATATATATATATATATATATATATATATATATATATATTATATATATATATATATATATATATATTGTGCCCTTTTGTATGGGTCACCATTAATTTTTGTGCTAATCTATTAAAAATTTTAAATTTAAGATATATTTGAATATGTGATGTTAATTTTGCTTATGGTAATATTTCAAAGGGTTTAATTAAAGCAATCTATGAATATTTGATATGTGAAATTGTGCTGATATAGAGAGAGACATTTTAAATGATGATGATTATAATATATAGTTGGGAAAAATGGCCATAATCAATACTGCATTAATATATTTAATAAATAGGTATTTAAAGCTAAAAGTGTTTAAAAGACAAGTAAAATTAAATGCATATGTTTATTGTTGATAAAATAATATTATAAAAGAATATAAATATTTTAATTATTGTAAGTACTTAAATAGAAGACTAATATTTGATTTTAATAATATTGGATAATTATTTTAAAATCTATTATAATATCTTATTTATTTAAAAAATATTTATTTTAAAAAATGCAATTGTTAGTTTATTTTTAGATTATGACAAGCGTTTCTTGTGTTGTAAAGAACAGATGTTAGTTAAATATACACACACATGCTTGGAAGTTATTTAGTAAAGTTGCACAACTATTTTAAAAATCATGTTATAAAATTTATAAATAATACGTGAGTTATCACGAGATAAAAATAAAGATAAATCAATGTAGAATATTAAATCTGATTTTAAAAGTATTGCTTTAAAAATATAACGTATAAAAAATACTTAGTTTATTTTGAATAATTTTATAAAAGTTAAAATTAAAATCAAGTAAGAGTATATTTTAAAAATGTTTAATAGATTTAAATAAATGATAAAGATTATTTTAGAAATTTAATAATGTAATAAATATTTAATATTAAATAAGTCATTATTTATTTTTAATTTTGTGTTGTTGGTAAAATATGTAAATAAGGCAGCAAGTTGATTGTTTAATCTACCAATCAAATGGGAAGTTTCTTCCGGTATAAAAGCTCAATTCAATTGTTAGGAGAGGACTTCGTGATTGATTTTTCAAGTTAATTGTGTTATTAAAAAATAGCTACGTAAATTTATAGACGCTTTTAAAATCATTTTCAAAATTATAAGAGTGTCTTGTAAATAAGTTATATAAATTTTAAATGATAGACATGCAGTGTTAACTTAATTTTTTCCCTATCGGTCGTCTCTATTAAGCTCAATTTACAAGCAAATAGTCATGGGAACATCATATATAGTGAAAGTATATCGGAAACTTTACCTTAGAAATATGACAAACGCTGGATTAGTTCGGAAAATTACAAGATGGAGAAAAGTAGTATTTTGGACAGTATATAATTTTAAAAGCTAATTACTATTGCCTATTAGAAAATAGATATTTTAAAGAATAAATACTTTTGTATAAAGAAAGTATTTTTGCAAGCTATAAATTTAAATGTATATCTTGAGTAAAGATATTAGAAATAAAAGTAGTTTTATAAATACTTGCCTTGTTAAGTCTTTATGTTTTAAAAGACTGAATATTGACAATTTTGGAAGGCAAATAAATTGAAAATATAATTAGCTAAAAGTCTTAATATAATAAAAAATTATTATATTGAAATAATTTAAACGCTGGTCGTTTATAGATAAAGAAACTTATTCTTACCTGGATATTTTGTTAAGGAATGCGCAAGTAATACATGGACGTCCAAGTCAATTTAAAAATAATTAAATATAAATTTTTATAAACTATAGACTAAATTAAAATAATAACTTTTGAATAATATTTTTAAAAGAACTAAATCAGGATCCTATAAACTATTTTAATTTTATTTTATTTTCTTGTGGGAACTTATTTTTAAAAAAGAACATTTTCGTTTTTCATAAACTTTTAAAAAAAACACGTGATGGACCGGAAACAGGAAATGGTGTTCTAGTGAATGTGTGCCTAGGATTAAAGAACTTTATGGTGAAAAGAAGACATCGCTGGAATTACGTAATATGAATTCTGTTTTATTTATCTAACATAAAATTTAAATATTATTAATCTATTAAAAATAAGATAGGTACATTTCTTTAAATAATAACTAAAATAATATAAAGATTAATTGCATAAGTTTATTTTATATTTAATACCACATAATATTTTAAAGAATGATCGTGAGTATAAATGTGAATTATTTTATGAAGCTGTAATTCCGAAGAATATTGGAAGATGGACTGTACATTAAATCATTATTTATGGTAAAAATTGTATAATAATATTAATTTTGATGTATTAATATGTTTTTTCTTTAGATCAACCAAAGGATATGTTATTGTTGAATGAATGTATAAATATTTTAAAAAATACACACATTATATTGGCAGTGACAATTTTATTTAAATATGCATAATTTGAATTTATGATATAAATATGATACAACATTACATAAAAGTTTTAGAAATAATTATATGATTCTTTCGTAAATAAATTTTGATATTTTTTTTTATGTTATAGTATTAGAATTATATTTATTATTCATAGGTAGTTATTTATTTGCAAGTTAGGAAGAGATTTAAAAGTCTATATTTTATTTTTTTGTTTTATTGGATAAATTAAGTTAAGTTTTATGTAGAAGTTTATATTTGGATTGAAGGTTTACTAAGTATAGATGATGAAGTATAAATAGTTTGGATAATTAGTATTTTATTTAAAGTTGAAGATTGTTTTCCGGAAATTTTAAATAAGTTTTAGAGGATGTTTTTGTAGATAGAAATTTATTAAGAAGAGGTAGAATAACACATAAAGTAAAGTAATAATTTTACATAGAAAAGAATCATAGAATTTATCTAATATAATACTTTATGAATTTGAAATTAATGAATAATTTAAATATTATTATTTTAACAGTACATATATGTAATGCATATTTGATAAAACATGTAGCATGGATTGCGTTAAAATGAAATATAAATTATACTCAATTATTTTTATTACATTACAAAGATACATTAGTTTGTACATATATGCTATTAAAGTAATGCTGATATTAAAGTAAACACATGTTAGTACATTATAAAATGAATGACAATAATACTTAAATGATGTAGCAATTTAATTAGTAAAATTTAATTGTTTACATATGCTACATAAATATTGTTTTACATAAATTTTCTGTATAATAATTGAAGTTCATTGATATTTATTTAAAGTCTAAGTTTTAATAACATATTTCAATGTTATTAGTACAACATTTTTTAAAAAGAATGTATAAATTATTTATTAAGGGTATAAGTTAATAACAGTGTAAACATTTTGTATTATTATTTTCTTATATTTTTATTTTCTTTTGTTTTCCTAATTTGAACTGTAAATATTGTAAATAAATTCTTAATCAAAGTTAATGTAAATAAATTTGTTTAATTTGTTTTAAAAGTGTGTCGAGTTCATTATTTTGCACCACAGCATTTGACAGCAGATAATTTGAATAAACATAATATTTGCACAATATGAATTTATTATTGATATTAGAAATAAACATAATATTTTCTTGATATCATTTATAAGAATTGATTGACATTAACATATTATATTACAATGGTCATAAGATGGTTATAATGCACAATATAAGAGTACAATATTATTTATTGCCACAGATTATTAAATTATAAGATTTTGATTTATTCCAAAATTAAGATACTATATGAAAATAAAAGATATACATATTATTATTTATTTAATGATTGATGATATAATAGAAATAGATAAGATTAAGTTATACCCTAAGATTAGTATTGAGTATTATTATTATTAGAATAAGTTAGGTGTATTTAGGTTTGATATAAAATCCCTTATCATACTTATTTACATGAGTTATCATTACTTTAAGATAATTAGAAGAACCTGAGATTATTTAATTATATTTTAAAAATTAAAAGTTAAGATTTATTTGTTTATTATTATTAAAGATAATTTATTTTATTTTAAAAGCCATAAGAATGCTGTAGATGTAGTATTAAGTTAATAAGGAGGTAATAGTATTCTTATGCCATTGAGACAATGTCTTGGGAGATATTGACTCAATGTAAATCTACTTATTGCTTTGTAACTTTACTTCACAGTCTCATGATTTTAATAAATACTTATTTAATTAGTACATACTATAGAATTATATTGATTTTGATAATTGATAATAAATTTAATTAGAATATGATAATATAAAAGTATATTAAAGTTAAACATGCAAATTTTAACTGAGCATTATAATTTAATTGAGCTAGTCGTATTTCAAATTATATTATACATCGAGAAGTAAGGGTACAATATATATATATTGTAACCTCTGCTCTCTTCACTTGTTTACTTTATTAGATCTATAAATGCCCAGGCACCAATTCTATACAAGATAGAATAAAATTTATAATTGTAAATTGCTTTTAAACTTATTTAAAAGATTCTTATATTGTAATTATTCTATGGCTTAGCTCAGTTGAGGTTATAGGATATGGTCTTTATATAGGATGCAAATAAGAGTAATAAAACATTTATTAATAACAATTCTGTAACACTAATTTAATCATATGCCACACATTTATTTACTTATAAAACTATTGCAAAATTATCAATTATCATATCTAATATAGGATAGATAATGATTAAGATCGGGTACCTTTATATCCATATCACTATCTATTCCAAGCAAAGTAAAATATATTAGCACTGTAATATGGTGATTTATCATCTCCAGACTGATTAAATAAATTGACTTCTACTGGCAAATCTATATATTTTAGGGCTATGCTATGTTAACCATATATATGTGTGTGTGTGTGGAAATGGAGAATCGAACGTATATAATCAAGCAATTCATTTGGGCTTTTAATTCATTAAAACATTTATTAAAAATTAAAAGACAAAATAAATAATGAATAAACAAAAAAAATATTATTTTATGCACTTTGCTAACTAATTACATTGCTCTTATAGCAAAACCAAAACCGACTAATATTTAATATACGAATCATATATTTTCGAATATGTGTGCTTTTATAATATCTTAAATATGATGTATTTTTAAAACATACTTTTTATTAGCTTATTTATAAAACTTGGATGATGCCATAAATCAATCATCTTTTATACATATTATAAAAATTTATACAACACTTATCTGTTATAATCAGTGTAAATCATCTAACACTAACTATACAAGAACAAAGAAAGGCAGGGAAAAACAATAACCAAACACTTATACTTATACTTATATACATGAGGGTTAAATAATATCTCCAAACTCAATCTAAATAATCTAATCGTCCCTTGATCATTTCTACCTTCAACTTATAACAGACAAGGTTTTAATTCTTTATTTTTTTAAATAAACTTCATTAACAAATTGAAGCATAATAAATACAATTTTTTTAAAATAATAATTTATAGCATCACGCACACATCTGAATATCTATAATCACCTATAATATAATTTCTAGATCATACAAAATAATAGATTATCATATTATAATGATATGAAGTTACATTGTTTTGTTTTTTTAAAAGAAAACAAAAAATATAAAAAAATTGGTTATACATCTGTTGTAATCAATAACGAAAATACTTATCAATATCCCATCATTACATGTTAAGTTTTTTTTTTTAAACAAAATTGAAAGTTGAAAGAAACATACATATTAGTTTCAAAGACAACAGTAAATTATAACATAAAAAAAAATGTCTATCCATTGTTAAAGCATAATTTGTTAAGAATAACAATAGTCTTTCTTTTTTTTTAGCCTAGAATTCTGTTATAGGTGTGATGAATGACATTTGCATGCATTGGAATTATTTTGTTATATATGCATGAATAGCAAAGTTATACAGTATAAAATTATCCTCTTGATATAAGATTAAATAGATAAACTATTTCATTTTAAATTTTATTTTGTAGAATATTGATAGAAAATTCTTAAAATTGAAAATCAAGCATTTAATTCTAGCGTCTAATAAGAAAACTTTAGCTAGCTTTATTTTAAACAATTTTGCCATTTTAATATTATTTAGCTTTGGCAATACTTTAGAATAAATCATAATAATTTAGCTTACATATCATCCAGGCATTTTGAAGGTAGTGAATATGGACCATCATTTGGCAGAAATTTGGAGGCTGGTATCCCTCTGGGGGGGGGGTGTTTATCTCCTCATTTTTATATCATTCCAGTAGTATAAT
Organism: Epiperipatus broadwayi; assembly: GCA_028023455.1. Lineage (NCBI taxonomy): Eukaryota > Metazoa > Onychophora > Udeonychophora > Euonychophora > Peripatidae > Epiperipatus > Epiperipatus broadwayi. The sequence continues at coordinate 5,986,395 of JAQFVV010006244.1, read as the reverse complement.
AACAAAAATTCTCCACAGGTATATTATTAGAATCCTTGCGATGTTTTTTTTTATATTTGTTCTAATACTCTTAGAGAGTTATTGATTCTTTTAAGTTTTTTTTTTTTACATCTTCTTCCCTGGAACTTTTTTTTTTTACTTTCCTTCAAGTTTTCAACTCTATGTCTTTCTTCACTCATGCCCTCTGTGTTTTTTTTATTACAATCAACTTTGGAAGTGTGCCAGAATTTTACTTATAAAATTTTAACAATACAATATTTGAAATAGAATAAACATAATAATAAAAAAAAAAATTAAATATCAAATATTAATTTATAAATGTTATTCACCAATATACAAATAATCTTTATCATTTTTAAGTATAAGATTATGAACAATATATAATTAGTAAATAACAAATAAAATATAGGAAAGAAAATTCTAATTAATAATATATCTATGTTTCTGCTCATTATGACATGTAAATTTTTCTACTACATACAAACATCTCTGATGTTATTCATCCTCCTCTCCTACAACCAAACATATAATCCAAAACTCTACCAATCAGTACACCCACTTAAAGTTTTAATTTTTTAAATCCTAATTTTAACTAGCAAATTACATCTCAATTCATTTTTCTCAGATAATTAACTTTAGCCATTGTTAGCACAAATGTGAACTTCCCACATTTCTTCCTGGTGCCAACCTGGAAGGTCACAATATATAATAAATAAACAACTATTTTATAATATTGTAATCAATAAAGTTAATAAAATATAACACAAATAAATATATAATAAATCACAGTAATATATGACCTGAACACTGCTCTTCTATGCAAGTACTAAAAAAAAAAAACAATAGTGCAAATGCCTATTTCATGAGCTTTAAATAATTCAATGATGTCCATTAATTTTAACAAAGTAAAATGTATAATTAATAGTTATCCAAAAATAAAGTATAGTTATTAGATTTCAATACTTTCAAAATATTGAATTCTTTTATCCTCTATTTAACAAGCAGTATCATAATGACATTATAAATAAACAAATGGTGGCCTCCATTTACAATGTATGCAATATAGAAATAAATTGGTTTTAATCTAATGTTAAAATACTCCATCAACATTGTAAAATGATGTCTGTAGGTAGAAATAATTCTTATATATAGCAGTATATTAATAATTTTGATTTATCATAATTAAAACATTTTGTTTGTACGTGTCAATCCTCCTTCAACAGAGAAATATTAAGATGAACATGAATGCTATAAATTCCTTTTCTTTTTTTAACAAGTGTTTCTGGACACCAGCCTATTTTCTCAGACAAATACAATCCTTTCTACCACATTAGTTTGTAATTACCAAGCAAATATTAATAACAATAAAATATATAAAATAATTTGTATTTGCTTCAATGAAAGTCAAGATATTAGAGAGAAAATTCAAATATTTTAGTCTTATGTATAACCTTGCATAATTGACATCATATTTATCATAAAATCCAAGATTTTTCTCATTCATCCTGCATTCCAAAACAAAATTTCTTTTACAATAATAATAATAGTAATAATGATGATGATGATGATGATAATAATAATAATAATAAAGTATTTCATAATGATCAAATATAAAATATTATTTACACTTTACAAACACAAATGATACTCTTTTAACTTAATACAAATCAAGACAATTTCAACTACTTTTTTGCAACATTGCATTGGAAATATATATATATTATTCCAAATTAAATATTACACATATAACATAAACATATCATACCCACTTAGAACATTGAATATATGTTTGTAATGTTTACAATTAACTACTTATGAATGTAATAAATTAATAGACACAGAATAAAGAAACAATAATTTTATTAAGATTATAAATTTATTATTTACAGGTGTATCTTAAACAAATAGGATTAATTTGTTAATTTATGTAGCCATAGTAACACCTTCCTTACTTTAACATTTTGTGATCCTAACAACTATTTCAATATTTAAAGGTAATGCATTATTTATTAAAACTACTGAGAAAAAAAATTAAAAAAAAATTGTGCTTGATCTCATCTTAAACATTAAATTTGCATCAAATTTTGATTAGTATAATATATATAAATTTAACAAAGTAAGTATATTTTTGATGTGATGGCATCATATTTGTAGTTATCAAAACACATATTTTACTTTCAACATTTACAAAACTCACCTTTACTTGTTTGAAGGCACTCACATTCATCATAGATTCACTTTGCAAAATAAACTAAGTTTTTTAAAAATATTTTACTGCTGCCATTTTTTTTTAAGTGTCATAGCATCGGCCGGGACGCGAACCCGCAACCCGGGCAAATGCCTGCAAGTGCAAGGCAGTTGCATTGACCTCTCGACCACCAATGCAAGACTCTGCCATTTCTTTCTTCATAAATTATTTCAGCAATACCTGGATCAAATTCATATTTATATTTTTGTCACGATTATAAAATTGTAACATATTTGTAAAGTTAAGTTTAACTTTTCTATATAAAAGCAAATGCAGACATTTTTAATATGTACATAATTATATACAAATTAATTATCAAATGGTACATATTAAAATATCAACAAAAATATTTAACAAAAAAGGAATACTAAATGTATTTTTAGCACAAAAAGTATAGTTATTTTTCCCATGAATATTAAGTCATTTATATGTCATGATAGAATTTTAATTTGAAATTATACCCCCCCCCCGCTAAAATAAATCAAGCAAAATTTACTATTTTGTATTATTCATTCTTCTCTTGGATAAAATTTATTAATGAAATGCAAAATATACACTGCTTAAGGAATATTTAAAATACTCTACTTGATGGGAAAAGTTTTCAAGAGTTTTTTTGTGTGTTTGGTGTTTTGAAATTGTAGCAATTTACACTATGATTTAAAAAGTAAACTTTTATTTTTTCCCAATCACATGTATTAAAAATGTGAATAGAGAGAGAAAACTATATTGTACCGGTCAAAAAGAAGCCAACACATCAACAAACCCAAACTCAAAGTCGGATTCAAACTCAGGTGGTTCAAACTGAATTCAAACCCAACTCACGAGCTCAGATCAAATCAATGGATGACATATATCGACGGTACATGACTATGCGCCAAGGAACTAGCTCAACGGATGATGATGATTAATGAGACTCCTGATCTAACTCTAATAAAGTATAATAAAATAACTAACAATCTTTATAAGTCAACTCATATATATATGTTCGGGTTGCCAATACAGACAGTGAGCATTAATATTAAAATAATTTGAATAAGAAAGAAAGTTTAAAAAAAAAACCCAAATGTGTTAATAAAATGTTTAATAATAATTATAATTTTGTTCAACTTTTAGATTGTGATTATATAGATTACCTCTAGTCTTTAAACAGAATTTATATTTACAACAAGAATGGCAGTCCTTATTATATGCCAATACTATTACGCAATATTATATGATAAATATATGTCTATGCCCCCGACAAGAAAATAAAGGTAGATAAAGGTATTTGGCTATGACTGAAATTATTATTCTGATTCTAAAGGAAAGAATGTGAGATTTATTTTCACATTCGCAAATCAATTCACAAAGAGCAAGATACGTATTTAGGGCATAACTTTAATATTTAATAGAAAACTTATTTAATTATAAATAAATATGAATTTGTTCGACTTTAATAAAATCAATTCATCACGATTTACGAGCATGAGAGCGGGCTTTACTGGAACTGAGAAATAAACGGTACTGACGACTTATGAGCTATAAGAATAAATGTGAAAAATAATGGCTTGTCTATGATTTGAGAAAATAGCAGGGCTGCTTGTATTTGACAAGTCTTCAATGCCCTATATGAAGGATCCATAGAACACAGGGAAAACCAGGTCGGGTCGTAGCCTCGAACCTTTGGTGTTCCAAATATAAAACGAGCAAGTGGAGGAAGTGCTTTCTTCCTAGATAATTAAACTAATAGAAATATCACTGAGGACAAGCCTATGAAACAGGAGATGGCTCGCGTCAGCAACGTTCGGAAAATGATGACTTGGTAATCATCGTATTTAAATAATAAAACCCAATTTATATAAAGAGTGCTCTACGTGATGACCTGATCAAGTTAAATTAAAGTCAAACGTGCTTTAATCAAAAAGTATTTAATGCAATTAGAAATTATATTAATTATGCCCTAAATCCCATGCCCTTCCTGAATATTAATAGAAAGTATAACATTTGAATTAGAATATATATTCATTTAATTCCTTTATCAACCTTTTTGCAAACAATAAATTAATGTGAATAAATAACTATTATAAATTCAGTAAAGTGGCCGGGAGCATAGGTTAAAAATTGAGCTAATAATTTGTTGTTATTAGCCATTAATAAAATAGCAAAAATTGTACAAATCATTCAACTCGATAATTAATAGAACTGTATCAAAATAGTTCTAGTGGGTAAGAATTACTGTAAAAATAAATATAATATTATTTAACAAGGCAAATGCAACGAAGGAAATTATTATCGAGTTGAAGTTATTATTGGCATATAATAAAAAAATAAACAACATTAATAAATCACACAATAAATATATATATAATATAATAAATGAACCGCCATCGTAAGAAATGAGAAAGTTAAATATTAAATTTAAAGACTAGAGATTAAGATAGAGAATTACTACATAATTTAAAATAACATTAACAAAAAGACAATTTTACAGTAGATAGCTTAAAGATGTTTTAACTTAAAGTTCAGAACTGGCCAGGTTCAAAAGGAAAGATATTACCATTTCTTCATGGTTGACTTCTGCGTTTCCACAGGGCAGAGTCCAGTTGGATGAAACATATGCGCGCATTTTGAAAATTATGTGAATAGCATTTTGATAGATTTCTCTAAGGTTTCGGCAGCTTACGATTGGTATATGAATTTTTATATTGCAGCCACATTGAAGATTTTCAGGGGACTTAAGGAACCGTAGTCAGACTCTTGAAGTTAAGCCCCCCCCACCATGGTAGAAACACTATTTTACTTCATAATTTAACTGGGCGACTTCTCTAATGAAATATATATAGCTTCTCTTAATGAGGAATAATAGCTGCTTGGAAACTTTTCCTGGGCTCTTTATACTGTATCTGATGCCTTTAGGCTAAATCAATCTTACAAAAAATTTACTAGTTGTTTTTAGATACATTCCTTTGATAAGGCTTTCAAACTCATTAACTTGAATTCATTTTCTAATTAGAAAATGAATTTTTAATATCAGAAAATGATTTTAATTAGGACCGTCCTAACATTTTAAAGACTTATCTATTTCTAATTAATAAAAACTTTAACCATTGTTTTGGAAAGAGAAAATCTGAAAGCTTATCGAAAGAATGTAGCTATTAATCACTAAAAATTTAACATATTATTTAAAAGTAAAATAAACATTCCCGACGCAATGAAACTTTCGAACAATTATATATATTTAAACATTTATAAATATATATACGCACAATCCACGCAGTTATAATATATATAAATTCATGAATAATTCTAACATGAATTTATTAATAGAAATGATTAGTTTAAATCTCAAATGAATTAATTTTAACACACATTTATAATAGTTTTTCTTTAAGGAAACTAGCGTGGACTGAACGCATAAAGCCCCATTGCATCGGAAATTCAAAGTTAGTACAAGGGTTTGAAGTTGGCTACATGTGAAAGATCATGAAGCTAGGATCGAACTTAGATCCGACTGCTTCATTTTTTTCCACTTCAAAAAAAAAACAATGAAAAAAAAATGTTTTTACTTATATTTGATACATTTATAAGTTTACTTGATTAATTGGTAGACTATACAAGTAATTAGTAACATACAAATATTGATATATTTTAACAAGGATACTAGTAATTCTCTATGTTGGATCCATTTGGTTTTTATTATTTATTTAGGCAACTCACTCTCTGCTGTACTGACAATCATATTTGCTGACAAATTTATTTATATGGGCGCCAGTCAGCAATATGAGATTAATAGGACATGTGAAATAACCCATTGATCACCCAAACCATATATGATTGACATAATTTAGGATAGAACAATTTAATTGATGAATATTTATTATTTTAAAACTGACAACGTTTTAAACATAGTTCAACTATTTCATTTCAAATAAGCATGAGGCTTTCACACACAAAAAAAATGTCAAAATTAATATTACACAAGAACTTTTATTTGATATCATTTTTAATCTTGCTAGCATAAGAGTGTGTAAACCATTGAAGCATTTTGCCAACTGCATCTGGCTGCTTGGTGTTACACAAAAGGTCTTCACCTACTTTGAGGTTACTCTAGAAATTATTGTCATTTAAGCATATTGTCACACTGCATCGGACTGCTTGACATATAATTCCCAGTCAAAAGGTCTTCACCTGCTTTGAGGTTACTCTAGAAATTGCTGTCATTAAAGCGTATTGTCCACTACATCGGACCGCTTGACATGCAATTCCCAGTTTGGAGGTCTTCACCTGCTTTGAGGCTACTAAGAATACAGAGTGAACATTTAATATATGTGCTAGCAAGCAATACTTGAAATTAAACTTTGAACATGATATCGATACTGGATATTTTTACATATATACTAAGATGAATACTAATTAATTTTGACACGGAAACACATTTCACCTAATTTTACCCCTTGCTTCACTCTTACTACTTTCTAACAATAATTTTTTTTTTCTTTCTGTCACGAACGCGTATAAACAAACGTATAATATATATACTGGTATACACATAATTTATATATATATTAACTATCTTATTACTTTTCTTTTCCTTTAAATAATTATTTTGACTAACAAATCTATTACGGAGTTTAACAAACAAATTCTATTACTGACTGAGCATTTAAGTAATCTTTAAAAACATTTAAGTATAAGAAATTAAACGAAACTGACACTTTAATTCATAAAATCATTTCAGTTATGAGTTATAAATCGCATATAACTTTTTTTCTCAAGTATATATAACGTTCTACAGCATATAATCACTCTCTACTGGGTGTAGAATTTAATTAATCGAGGCCTCAATGATTTGGGTGGCTAAAACATAAATACTGACTACAGGGTGTGGGGTTTATTAAATCGAAGCCACAACGGTTGGGCAGCCAAAAACATAACCATGTACCGGTCAAAAAGAAGCCAACACATCAACAAACCCAAACTCAAAGTCGGATTCAAACTCAGGTGGTTCAAACTGAATTCAAACCCAACTCACGAGCTCAGATCAAATCAATGGATGACATATATCGACGGTACATGACTATGCGCCAAGCCGAAAAAAATCCTATGTGCCGGTCAAAATATGTTTATCCATCTAACAGAGCTGTAACTCACAAAATGTACTTCAAACCCAGTCAAGCCCAAGATTTAGGTCAGGGCCCAGCCTGAATTCGAACCTACCCTGTAAGCCCCAGATCTAACACCTAATGAATAACATAATAGTGGTGGCACATGAGAATTAATTTTAATCCGGCTGACTAGGAGAGCGGAGAAGACAATGAGACATCATTTGACTATGACTCAACTAACATAGACATAAACATGGCTGTATATATGTGGAAGAAGTGGAGGAAAAAGGAATTCGAACTACTCAAATAAGTTAGACAATAAAATATAGTTTAATATACTGACAAATTATTATACATTTATAAATTAATTATATACATTAGTGTGTGCATGAATGAGCAAGTGGTTACATAATGTCATTCACACTATTAGTTCTCATATGCTCTTTATTAGGTAAATAATATATTACAAATAAACACACATCTTTGGTGGGTCCAACATTAAAATGCCAATCAGTATTAGAAAGGAGTTACATAAAATTTCTATTAACGCTTTGGGTTATGGTTCAGAAACATGGTGTACCATTATATTAGGGGAGTGTTCTGGGATTCCTATACGATATAGATATAAACTATTTTCATGCCATTATGGTTGTGAAAATAAACAAAAGACAGTTAAAAGATTATATTTGAACTATGACAAAAAATATTTATTGAAAAATTATTTTAACAATAGTAAGACGAACGCTTTATTTTCCCCAAGGCATATAGATACTCTTAAATAGATATATAAATCACGATGGTGAGATTGTATAAGATTGAAATAAACTTAATTAATAAATAAAATGTTGGGTGCCAAAAATATAATAACTGTACCGGTATAAATCCACCACGCTTACTCATACACAGTACCCGAGTTCAAACCCAGTCCACGTTTAAGAATAAATTCCAAAACGCCAACTGAATTCAAACCCAAACCCCGGTATGACTAACCGATGATGACTTTATAACAGCACGGGGTTATCCCTTTTCTAGCTCAGCTTAGAACATGGACTAAATTCTTACAGTTAATGATATATAGGTTTATTAGACTCTAGATACTGGGACGGTCATTCATGTAACGTATATATTTAAGTTGCCAATACAGACAGTAAGTGGCTAAATAGACTTAGAGAGTAATAAAGTGGAGGACACCAAAATTTAATTAAGTAAATTGTTTAATAAGCCAAATATAAAGCATATAAATATAGTGTTAAATAAGACAAATAGAAAGCACATGAATATAATGTTATATAATAGAAATATACAGCATATAAATATAGTGTTATACAGTACGGTAAGACTTCATAAATCCTCTTGTATTTGGCTACTAGTCTTTAGTGAACGTTTTATTTAATAAACAAACTTATGCCAATAGCTGAGTGATTGAAGGATTGACGGGTGGTTAAAAGAATCAGAGTATTAGAGCACTGGAAAAATATTTATCTAAAGATTTTTATTAACTTATTTTATTAGAATAGGCTCGAGCCGGAACGTAGACGAACAGTGGAGGTGGTTTTATATAAATACGACATAAAGGATAGATGTGCTGGTGGTTTTATATAAATACAACATGGAAGATAGATGAACTGGTGGTTGCCTGGATTCAAGAGCCCTACAGTAATCAATTGCGGTGCATTAACGGAATACCGGGCGGCTTGTACTTTGACAAGGCTTAATGCCCCCAAGTAGTTCCGGGACACGACAACCAGCCGGGGTCATTTCGAACCCCAGTGATCCAAGAGATTACCGGGAAAGAAAAACTGCTTTCATTCCCCAATGGTAGAATGGCGAGACGCTAACTTCAGCGAAGGGAAGGCATTGCCACAGACGAAGGACGAATACTTGAAGCGGATTTTTTAAAAGAAATTATATAAAACCTGGAAACTATTTGTCTGTTTCTACGCCACAGGCTGAGATCCTTACCCCAATAAAACATAGCGGACTTAAACTGACGGCGAAAACAATAATTAGTTAAATTTACTCTGAAACTCTAACCCTTCGGGTTGACAGGCGGTAGCGATAGTATCAAATTATTCAGTGAATTATTTCTCATATTATACATAACATTAATAAACACTTTGAAACCATTATACATATATTTTACGATCGAACCTTAGATTGCAATTATAGGACAAATTAACATAGACTAATAAAGTGACTTAACATTTATCAACTCGGAATGTGAAAGAATATTTAATTCAGAAAATGAAATTACTTTTAAAATTAAATTGATCACTATTACACACTAATTTACACATAGTTGGAAATATTACTATTGGCAATGTTTGTTCATGAAATAAGCAACATAAGAAAATATAAATGCATTCAGTTGAAATCTTATTACTATTAATTACAATTTTATAAATGATTTCTAAAGACTAGAGCGGAGGATAAAAAAAAGAAAAGAAAATTTACTGACAGGTTAAATAATAGCATTATAAATGATATAAAAACTTACATATGATTTACTTGATTGATAATATTAAGCACGTAAGAAAGTTAAAGTTCGTGTAACAAAGTTCTCTTCTTTCTTCATCCAGCTTGGTTTGTGACGAACGTAGGCGCGCATTTTTGAAAGTTATTTGTAAGGCATAGTAAATTTTGAGATTGGAAGTTGGAAATTCTGAAGTATATGAAACATGATCAAACAGCGGCACGAGGATCCATATTGGCGGGCAGAGACCAGCTCCTGGCCCTTAGCCCATGAACATGGCGATTCACTGATAAACTTCTTAATAATAAGGTTTGAATTATACTCAACTGCTGTGTTGTCTCGAGACTACTTCTCTCACACACGACCAAAGTTAGAATGTCAGTTTTTTTTTTAAAATAGCCACTGCTGACCTTCCCGACTTGTTTTTGTTTTAGGCTCCGCCTACTTTCTCTAGCCTCTAGCGATGCAGCTTGACCAACAATCAATTATCTGTTTTTAGCAATCTTTTAATTTAATATCCTATTTTTAAATCGACATAGTAATTACATATAAAAATTCCTTACTAATTTTGAATACAACTTAATTGCTCTGAACATTTGTGCAATTAGATTTTAATTAAAAACACTGATCAAAGGAATGTGATTTTTGATCAGTATTTTTAAACGACTTTATACAATTTTAAAACTAAAATTTAAAACAAATACGCCCGCACTGAAACTTTAAATTAAATGATATAAATTCGCAAACCACGCACACACAAATATTATTTCATGGTTTGCGACATTTATATACGGAAACTTTACATATTTATTTATAAACTATAGAATATATAACTAATTTTTATTATAAATTAAAATAGACAAAATCTCACTGCGGGCGAACAGTGGTTTGAATTACCGTACATAAAAACACCTGAAACGAAGATCGGTTCTCCGATCTGTCTGTTTCAATATGGAAAATTAAAAATTAAGAAAAAAATTCAAATTTATTGGATAAGAAAATAAATATAGATACAAGAGTAAATGATGCAATTACTTCAAACCAAAGATGCAAATTATTTTTTAAAAGAAACTTTAAATATGCTATGGTAGACAATAAATTATGAAAGTATTTAAATTGATTAAAATTGCCTAACCTTAATAACGAAATGATAAATGAATTCTTCAAAAAACAAAGAAGTCTAGACAAACTGTTATTTAAAAAAAGTAGAGACATAGAGAAATTGTGAAGATGATATAAGTTTGATTAAATATATAATGGAATAAAACAAACTAAATAAGAAAATCAGAATCACAGAAGTAAAGTACTAATTAAAGAAATTTGTAATAAATGATTAAGAAAGAAAATAAACTTATTGAAGAGGTGAAAAGAATATATTGTTTATGCAATAAAAATTAGAAAAAACTTTATCTTAATTTTAAAAAGTCTGGTAATTAAAGATAAAATATGTGATGCAATAAAACATTATTTAAAACAATCTGTAAATATCTCACTTCAAAGAAAAAGCTTCTCCTACAACCTTTCAATGAGTAGTGTCAAAAAGATATTATCTTTATTAGATTGATCAATTGCAAAACAATAAAAGTTTGAACATTTTTCACCCAAGTTTTAACTTCCAGCTAATAATAAGTAGATATTCATTTATTGATTAATATAAAATAATTAGCAGTCTAGATAAGGGTATCTTGATTGAAAGGAAAATGCTAACTATAATTAGAATATGAAAAAAAAATTATCTGGCCTGAGTTCAAACTCAGGTAATAGGACATGTCTGATAAATGTACTACCAGTGTATTATAAAGTTTATTATCATTTTCAGGTTAGATTTTAGTTCAATTGCTAATAGTCATGACCTAACAGTTCCAAGCACTAATATTTAGTAGTCAGCCATATGACTTGTATAGCTATATAGACGTAATCCTATGCTAGTGATAGGACATTGAAAAGATCCCAATTATACATTTATTGCAAATAGTTAACCATCGGAAAAAAATTACAATATACCAAACCAACACAAAGCATAATATGACTTCTGCTTATGCCTCATCTCATAAAACTTAAAAGCTTTGTTTCCTTCACTTACTAAATATAATAAATGATTGAATATGGTATCTAATCAGAAGATTGAGAAGTATTTGAACACCAGAAGGCATTGTTTAAGTTTTGATACAGAAACCTTTATCTCTGGAAATCTCTCTTACTTTAGTTCCCGGCTAAACTTCATTTTCCGTAAATAAAGCTTTTTTTTTTTTTTAAAGTGTCATAGCATCGGCCGGGACGCGAACCCGCAACCCAGGCAACTGCCTGCAAGTGCAAGCTGTAGCGCTGACCTCTCGACCACCAATGCAAGACCGTAAATAAAGCATTTAATTACTAAAATAATATTATGTGGCAATAAATTGATGCTTAACATCCAGGTCTGATTACTGATTATTTTTAGCTAACTTTGATTTCTAAAGGATTTCTTTTCTCTATTGATAAACTCATAGATAAGTCTCTAATTTAAAAATTTCCAACTTGTATATACAGTATATAGCAAAGTAAACACTATAACTATAAATCAATAATTCTAAGCATTATAATCCGTCAATCTTTTAATACTTGCTTGTTTTTTTAACTCTGAACACATATATGCATTATGATTATATCTTTATTCTTTAAAAATATCACTTAATATTGTAAACCTTTTACTTCGCATTTATATATTTATTTTTTTAAATAAATTTAATTATAGTTTTTTGCAACTATTAAAAAAATATACATTTTTAAAATCCTTTTTTTTTTTTTTTAACTTTATCTACTTTTATTTTATTCTTCACATTTTTTTTTCTTTAATAATTTATTTGCAGAAAATAAAACTCTTGAGATTTCCGTAACATATGGAGAAAATTATATTTATATTTGATTATTTTTACATATTATTTAATTTTTTAACCCTACACTTGACCTTTCTATAATTAAATGACAATTTATTTATTTTTTACCGTTATTATTCCACATAATTTCTAAATTATATTCATAACAAATTATTTACTAAGTTATTTTTAATACCGTATATATATATATTTTTTGCCTTTGTTTTTATTTTCTTATCTTTAGGTTTTTCTTTCTCTTATATTCAAAACAAAGTTTTGTGCGTTTGACGTGCGCTCATGTTTTTCTAATTTGGGGATGAAACTGTTTCATTTTTGATAATCCATTTATATATTGTTCTGAGTATGTTAGGGGGCCATATAAATGTAAAATGTTAGGTTTGTCAGGTGTAGAAACAATAGTCTTCAAAACCTCAGAGGATGCAATGAGTCATTATCTCCGTGTTCTTGTGAGTGGCAGGTGTCATATGTCTGTAGCAGCCTCAAGATTTAGGCCCAACCACTTCAAAGACTGTAATGTGTACAAACTGACAAAACATACTGTGATACTTATAAATCTATGCCTACATTATAATAATTTTAATTCAAAACTATTGACTAATTTTTTAAGACAAATCAGGCTTAATGTTTATTGTTGTTGTTTTAATGTTTATTTATTTTTTTATTTTTAATCTATAGGTTTTTCAATATTGATTACAGTTTTGAGAGTGTGTAAAAAATATGTTTAACACTTATCAGCCCGGTACAATTGAGTTACTTTATAGACTTTTTGAACCTTGTTTAGTCATATTAAAAAGACAATCATGCTTTAATTATCCCACACCTGACTGCTTCTTATGATATAATTGTATTAAAAGCAGTGACAGCAATTCCCATTGAAAGACAACTCCAGGTAGTTGAGTGAGCTTCTTTTTATCCCCTCTAACTGAGGACCAACCCATTAAACAACTTATTAGTGCCATTTCGTAGCCAGTCAGCAATTTCCATCAACTTTGGATTTGTCCCTCTCTACCTCAACTTATTGTCTCCTTTCTGTCATTAGTTTTTAATGCTTAAAGAAACATCATCCGAGGATAGATGATGTATTATAAAAATTTTAAAAGGGTCAGGATGAAAGGACTGCTGTTCCCAAAAGTCCAACAAATTCACTTGATGAACTGAACAGGGAATTATTTTTGTTCTTCACATTATAAGCATTAAAACTTAAAATAAGGAAGAGGGAAATTCAAATTACAGCTAATAAAAATTTTAGAAGGATAAAAAAAAAGCGTACATTATAGGATTTATTCATTCATATATAATCAGATGCTACATTCTAGAAGAAATAAATAGTGACAGATTCTTGTATAAACTAAGTCATCTCAATCGCAGTGAAATTAAGAATTTTTAATATATATTACGCGATCAGAAAAAAGATGAGATGAGAAAGTTTGATAAAAAAAAATAAGAAGAAATGCCGCTGAAGAGAAATAGTGAAATAAACACGAAAAAATCATTATCCTACAATTAATTAATAATGGTAAAAATGATGATTATAGGTAAAAAAAAAAAAAAAGTAACTGAATGATTAGATTGATAAGATTATCTTATGTTCAAGTACCAAAAATGAAAGATTAAATTTCAATTAAGGAATTTTTCACTTCACTTTTTAATGTTAAATCACAAAAGCCGATGATGGTGCTAAAACTAATATACTCAAATCGAAAAGATTTGAAATCCATGAACACATAAAATTTAATATTTATGTATATAGTTCCTGCTCATAAATTTACACACATGTGTATGTATGTGTGTATAAACTCTGATAATAGATATGTTATGATTAAATCGTACCACCAAAAATGCATTCGACTTAAAATACTAAAATAATAGCCATCTACACTTAAGAATTATTATCTTCACTGATTCACATTACTAGGATATTGTTTATTGCACACACCTTATATATATCATTATAAACCAGTCAACACTTAGACAATATCAATAACAATCAACAATTTCTAATTGTTGTCAAGGCATATAGACTCTATTGACCACAGCGATTGAAATTATTAATACAAAGAAGTGTAAATAAACCTCTTTAATCAGGTAAATAAAACCTACTCTGAATGCATACTAATAAATAGTCAATTATATTATTACAAACTGCAATTATAAATTTCAAATTGCAACCAAAGTATTAATTAAATAATAAGTGTAATAATGTTCAAGGCTACATGGGTTTATAAGTATTCATTAAAAAACAGTCAATACTTAGACAATCCCAATATTAATAACAATCAACATTTTCTAACTGTTGTCAAGCAACCTCCTTTTAACTATATATATATATATTAAATGCATAAAGCTAAACTAATCAATAAAATAATTAAAAATCACTCCAAACTCAAAACTAAATCAGAATATCCAAAGAAAATAAACTCTATAACGTAATCGTTTTCCCTGTTAAAAGCAGACTTATTAAGTGCAAAGGATTAAAAACATATCAATAAATATATACATACACTATTATCCACAATTTCTAATAATATCTCACATACCCTTAATATTAAAAGAACTCTTAACTACTTGGGTCTAGGACGCCATATTGAATTTTTTTAAAAACTGGCCTGAGACACAATTTTCATAATAACTTCAGTTTTAATTATGTTAGAGCAAAACAATTTACATTAATAGAAACTAGAAAACCCAAGAAAAACAATAAGTCTAAGACAAATAATGATAACTATTTAAAAAGTAAGGGGAAAAAAAGAAAATTCAACATCCAAAATAATTATTACTTTAGTGTTTGTTCATAATTTCTAATTCATCATGAACTAAGTATTAATTATATCTTCAGTTATAATTTCTTTGTATTCCTCACAAAATTATCTTTCTAACCATGTATCCATAGCTTCATAATCTCCAAAAGATGTTGCCTATGAAATCTTTATTTTTATCTTGTACCCCAAAAATTCCAAATGTCAAAGGCATCTATAAAGAAAAAGATTCATATGATTTCCATGGGTATTAGCACTGCATTGTCTTGGTAAATATTGATTAAAAAACTGAGAGCCTGAATTCTTAGAGTGAACTGAACTGATCTTATTGTGATCTCAAGTGATCTGATTGTGATTCCAACTGCTAGATTGATGAAAATCTGGACTATTTATATGATGACCTGTTGTCACTTTGGTAATTGGTTTTTATGTCCACCAGCTATATCTGTTGGTGAAATTCCTCCACTGTTTTTGAAAACACTCCCAATTCAATATTCTACAGTATAATAATAAGAATATGATTCTACTTTTCTATTGGTTTATCCCTTTGCATACAAAGAAGATTGTTTTGAATACTAAAACAGAGAGAGTGTGTATTGATCAGTCCAATTATTTATTGTAAGATATTTATTAAACAGATTAATAGACCAACACTTGCTATTTTAAAAATGATTGTATTTAATGTCAGCGATAGCTGCTTTTACAAGCAGTTGTCCCAGATTAGTGGGTTCGCTTCCCGGCTGATGCTATGACACATGAGAATATATATATATATATTGTGATTTAGTGTATTACACATAAATCATTTAAATGTTTATTACAATGCTTAAAATTAAAAAAAATATTTTTTTTTACATTGATAAGTAAAAAAATCAACCTGATTAAGACATATCTTACAGTAGATTTTGGGACTGAATAATATTCAGATTCTCTGCCTAAAGTATTCAAGATAATCTTTTATATATATAAAGAATCAATAGGAAAGTAGAATTACTTTCTTGTCAAATATTGTTGGATATTGAAATGGGAGTATGTATTATTTACTCTAAGTGCGTTTATTTTTTAAAAGAACAATTGTATTTAATGAATTCATCAAGTTATGCAAAATGAATATGGTCATCTAAAAATTCACCTCTTTTGCTAAAATTATTAATCATAATAAATTTATTTCAAAAGAGAGAATGATGTGAAATGGTTGTAGTCATATTACATAAATTGTCAAACATTGTAATTATAGAACGTATCAATTATTCATTATTTTTGGAAAGAAAACTGTCTATAATTACATCTATATTCAGTATAGTAATTATTTATCTTTAATATATATATACACTATTGAAATGAAAACTAACTTATATTTTTTATTTCAGTAGAGTAACTTAAGGTTTTATTAACCGATAAACAAGCGATTGATATCGTAATATAGTTATTATTAAACTAATAATTGAATTACCATACTTTATAGTTAATAAAGACATCATTGTACTTTTAGAATCTATGTATTTTATTATTAATAATCAGTTAGTTACCGAATAAAAATTAAGAAATAACTTTTTCCGCCTGTAAAGAGAATTCGAATTTTAAAAAAATAAAAAGAAATTTCTTCTGTACGTGAAACAGCCAACCTGCCTGGGAAAAGTAATGCCTGCCTAACAACTTAAAAATCCACTTTCAATATCTAACTGCCTTAAAGAATAATGCCATGGAATACTAAGCATTAAACCTCCACAAGAAAAAACCTCAAATCCAACTGGTTGGAAATATTTTTATGTGAAGTAACAACTAGTGAGAAGTCCACGTTCAAATCCTAGGTAATAAATAGCATTTTTCTTATTTCCATTTCTAATTAATGTAGCCATTGCAATCCTTAAAGCCTCCCAGAGTCAGTTAATTAATGAACTCTATAGCATGAATAAAGAACTATTAATGTGTGTGTTTTGAAATGTCATGTATATGAATGCTTTATGATATTTTATATTGATTTCATGTGTTTATTAAATGCCTTGTATTATTTAATACTCTTTGTTATATTATATTGTATATCTTACCATAATATGTGTGTGCCTGAGATGATGATAAGTCATTGTTTCATTTAATTAAGATTCATATAAGTAGTTTAAAAGCCATGATAATAATGTTTAGTTAAAATAAATTATCTTTAAAGGCAATATTTGTCAGTCAATTCTTTACCACTAATTAAAGCAATAAATGTGTTAGATTATTCTTTTGATTGAGCTAGTCATGGGATATTTTGAGCACTGGATTATGGGCCTACTGTCCAAACAAGTTAGTTCTCATAACTAGCTGGCACCTGAGGTTTACCTCACAACAAATAAAGTGCTTGGATAGTAGGGGTTTGAATCTAGCCATCAAGGTGGGCCATGGTCTGGAAATGTAATCATGTTATGCATTGCATAGCTTGGTCTGCTCATGGGTATCATTGATAGCTCTGCTATTGATGGTATTCTCCCCTCTGCTTGAAAGGCTGGTCCGTTCATGTAATATTTTTAATATAGAAGTATAAAATTATGATAAAGAAAGTTTGAACCCAGTTAAACCTAGCATATAGAGTACTTTGAATCATCCTTCAAATGAACCTGGTACAAATAGATTTTCCCAATGTAGGGCAGAACCATCATAAATGACAGTTAAATAAATATTTTTCTTATTTGAAAAATAAAAATTTAAAGAAACGCTAAGTTGTGTAATTGTATTTTAAAGTGGTATGATTAAAAAAAAGAATTGACCAAAACTTTTTTTTCTTTTAAATGAAAAGAGAGAAAGTAAAGACGGTTGGATATTTTGGGTGGAGTTAAGGCATTAAGAACAGGTAGAGAAAAAGAAGACGGGGGTGGAGTCAATTGTACATTCTGTTTAACAAAATAAATAAACAGTTAGTATTTAAATTGTTTTAAATGAAAGCATTAATTTAATAAACAAATTGAAATTTTTGAAAATGGACCTGGAACAAAGCCCAATATTTTTTTAAATCCCCAAATAATAGAGAAAGAAGAGATATCTGAGACGCAGATGATGATGAAAATGATAATGAATATGATGAAAGAAATGCATGAGTTCAAAGCTGAACTGAGGGAAGAAATACAATAAATCAAGCAAGGTCAGCAAGAGTTCAAAATAGAAATGATTAGAGAAATAAGAGAAATGAGATGTGAGATAATAGGAAAGGTAGGGGAAAACCAAAAAATCATAGAGTTAAATTTAACTAAAGAAAGTCAGAAAACAGAAAAGGAAGTTGAGGTGGTAAGGGATGTAAGTGAAGGGAAGGATGGATTAGATAATGTAGATAAAGAGATAGTAGAACAAGATAGCATTAAATATAGCAAATTGGAAATGAAAATAATAAAGGTAGAAGATAACGTAAAAGAGTTTTCACAAGGAAATAAAAATAAAATGGGTAAAGTAAATGTTCATGTTCATTTTAAATGTAGATTTAAAACAAAGAGAAAGAGCAGGAGATACAATTTTAAGGCTGAAACAGAAGCCATTTATAGGGCAGTCTTATTTGAAAAGGCTATAGAAAATGAATTTTTGACAGTTAATATTATTGATATTATTAAAAATAAGGTAGGACAGTTTGAAGAACTATGGAATGTTGGTAAATATAAAGGTTTTCAGTTATACGAAGTTGAAAATAGAACAGAACAGGAAAGAGACAAAGCAACAAACTATAAGTGAGGGATAGACAAAGGGGGGAAGTTGATTTACTGTATAGAGTTAGTAGAAAAAAAAGAAGGATTCACCTGACAAAGTTCAGGAGTTAGTAATGGGATGGAATAATAAATGGAGTGTTAAAATAATGAAAGTAGGTGATAAATCTAAATTAGAGAATTTGTTATTTAAAGCTAAAATAATAAATTGTTTTCTTAAATAATAATAATGGAGGCTTCACAGAATAAAAGATTTTTTCTCTCCACGTACATATTAATAAAGAAAAAATGTTTGTAAATAAATAGGTCAAATTAATGATTTAAAGTAATGTTTTCAGAATTTTTACCAAATAAATAAAGTAGCGTAATAAAATAAAAGTTTGTTTTGAAAAGGAAGTTAAATAAACGGTTTAATTAAAATAATCAAGTTAAATAAATAAATAAAATATCTGTAGAAAAATAATAAATCGTAATAAAAATAAAATGGCAAGTTAAAGAAATGATTTAATAAATAATATAAATGAATTGTAAATCTAAGTCTAAGTTAGAAGTGTATAAGGGATTGCAATTAATTAAAAAGAGAATAGCAAATATAAAAATAAGTTTTTAGGAAAAGTTAAAGCAGTTGGCTGGATGAAATTAGCACCTGTAATGGACTGTCAGGGATTACTTCTCAGGAGAGAGTCCCATTCTCTTTAGAAATGCACACTGGGAACAACCAGAGTAAGCCATGACTCACTTCTTTAGGGGAGAGTCCCTATATGTCATATTATTCCTATTTTGTTTCACAGCATAAGTCAAATTGGATGCCATTTGCAGTGACCTTTTTTACCCAAAGTCCAGTAGAAAAACTGGCAAATGAAGCTTAGTTTCAAATATGAGTAAGTCAGTGTAAGCCAGCAACTCTGCTTCTGTGTCATTCAAAGTCCCTGTATCACAAAAAATAGTGCTGTCCCAGAGGTCATCATCTAGTACTTGATTATTGGAAGCAAATCAGCCAAAATAGGAAGAAAAGCATAGTCAAAACAGATTGCCCTCAGCATGTATAGTTCAGATAAAGAAAGTAAACTTAGAAAAATAAAAAAAATACATGCAAATATTTCAAATCTAATAATTAAAAGTTGTCAGACAAAAAATGGTAAAAAAAGATGCATTTTACTCTCAAACAGAGGGTGGTGTAATGTAATGCTACTGAGGGTTTATTAAAATTGTGTTTACAATTATTAAAAATAACATTTTTTCATAAAACAACATTAAGTTTCAATTTGATAATAAATAGTTAAAAGTGTAATAAAGAGAAGTTTAATATAAAAGTTTAGAATTTTTAAAAATAAAGAAAGAAATACTGTTAGCCTGGGGGGAAATTAAACCCTGCATCATTCATAAAGTTTTATGAATTAATTTAAAAGCAATTTGGGGGAGAGAATTTGACTTAGAAAAGGTTGAAATTATAGCAGTTTAAATGAATCTTTTACATAAAATTAAATATATCTCTCTTTCCGTTTAAATTATTAAAGAAAGAAAAAAAGGAAAGTAATTTTAAAAACTAAATAACAAAGTGATTTTAAATATATATGTGCGTAACTAGCAAATGATTGCTAAAATAAATATGTGCATGCTAAATATTAAAGAATAAATGAAAGTTAAAAAAAATTGTACAATCATAAGAGATATAAACACAGAATTTGTAATGGCTACAAATTAAAAATCCACAAAACAACAAATTTGCAATGGCTACCAAATGAAAACACGTAATCAAAAGCTTATCTAAGGAATGTATTTAAAAACAGTGGAGGAATTTCAACAACAAATATAGCTGGAAAACATAAAAACCAATTACCAAAGTGACAACAGGTCATCATATAAAAAGTCTGGAATTTTCATCAATCTAGCAGTTGGGACACAATCAGATTAGTTGAGATCACAATCAGATCAGTTCAGTCTAAAAATTTAGGGTATCAGTTATTTAATCAGTGTTTATGAAGACAATGCAGTGCTAACAGCCACGGGAATCATATGACTTTTGCTCTATCCTGAGTCTGATGAAACAGCCAACCTGCCCGGGAAAAGTAATGCCTGCCTAACAACTTGAAAATACACTTCCAATATCTAACTGCCTTAAAGAATAATGCCATGAAATACTAAGCATTAAACTTCCAGAAGAAAAAACCTCAAATCCAACCGGTTGGAAATATTTTCACGTGAACTAACAACTAGCGAGAAGTCCACAGTCAAATCCTAGGTAATAAATAATATTTTCTTATTTCCATTTTTAATTAATGTAGCCATTGCAATCCTTAAAGTTCCAGAGTCAGTTAATAAATGAACTCTATAGCATGCATAAAGAAGTATTGATGTGTGTGTTTTGAAATGTCATGTATGTGAATGGTTTATGATAGTTTATATTGATTTCATGTGTTTATTAAATATCTTGTATTATTTAATAGTCTTTGTTATATTATATTGTATATCTTATTATAATATGTGTGTGCTTGAGATGGTGATAAGTTATTGTTTCATTTAATTAAGATTCATATAAGTAGTGTACCAGTCAGAATTGTATGTTCATCTAACAAGAATTAGCATTTAAGCAAAAGTACCTAGAGTTCAATCATATACGAGATACACAGGTCAGGGATACTCATGAACTCTGCCCTATTGCCCACTTCCCAAGTCTATCCCATTACAAACAACATTTCTGATGATAGCAGCCTATCTTTCAATTATCTCCGGCCCAGAGGGTCAGCAGAGACACAAGAGACCTAATGCTTAACTAAATGATAACATAACATAATAACAGATGTGCATGCATGAACCAATAAAATCTCCAAAAGATAGATTATTAAATATGAATTTATTTAGCATGATATTAATAATAAGAATCGATTAATATGTAAATAGCTGGATATAGAGATTTACAATAAGTTAGAACTTTTATTATACAAAGAATACTCGATCTAGGTTTCACTTACGATCCCTTAGGCATTCCATATTAACCTTAATAACATATCTTAGGGGTTGATGGATATGCATTACTAAACATACATGGTAAGAAATTAAGTATTTGAACCGGTGCGGCTTAATATGCTAATAGAATTTAACGGGTTTCTATTATTCACACTATTACATTTTTAAATTATTAAAACCATGACAGACTGCAATAGCCATACATGGGCTTTTAGAATGAATATTTATGAGATTTCAAGTTACATAGAATATAACAAAATTCAATAATTGTAAGTGGGCTTTTATTATACCTATTACATTTTAAATAATAAATGAACTAGTGAGCTTGGATTACACCTGGATTTCATTCGAGTTACATTGACAATAGATTAATTATTTTGGGACCTTATGAGATGATTCACCACTTATGATTTATGAAAAGAATAAGGAAAAGCATAACTATTTCGACATTGTCACATGATTCGACCTTTATAGTTTTTATTAATAGTTAATTATTAACGTATTTAATAGCAATTAAACGAAAGGTGGACAGCGCTAATAAGCGATAATATATAATAAGGCAAATTAAATTTATATTATAATGAGAACTTGGGATAGCTTAGGAAAATCATATCATCATGGCTTACAGGCATCTAAAATATATGAGGAAGGATGAACGATAGCATGCGGACCGGATGACAACGTTTGAGAGGATGAGAAGCTTCATCAACTTGAGGATGAAGAATATAGGCTTATCTGCACTTGTGACAGATAGCATCTGAGGAGGTGGTCGGCAAGATACCATGGTTCCGATTTGTCAAATGTTAACCCATAGCAGCACTTACACAACCAGCACAATCTGTGGGAATTGGGGCCTCCACACTCCGCCGAGAAATGTGCTTTATGGATTCCAATAACGGGAGAAAGTATGATAAAGCAACTTTTGATTTATGAATGCTATCATTGGGACACGTTGTGAAGACTTTCAGGTTTGTCTTAACCCTGATATATCTGGCCTAAAATAGTAATTAAGCCTAGTGTAATGAAATAATTATGTGCAAGCAATCCCAAAAAGGGGGCATACAATTTACTTAAAGAACTTATCTGACACATTACTAATAGAATATAAAAATTAAGAATCCCTTCGCTAAATGCATATTAACATGCCCAGGAAATTAATTACTTAAATTATTGTTAGGTGGCGGACTACTTTTATAATGAATCATTACTTAAAATGAGGATCTGAATTTAATTTATTTAATACGGAACTTCTATAATATCGATCAATAGCGTGAAATAATAGTAAATAATTTAGTTTAAATAGCATTGTATGGCATAATATTAATTAAGAAAACATAGTTTAGGAGTACTTCTCAATCGGGCGAATTTTATAGTGTAGTAAGAAAACTTACGTTTACGGTTAAATATTCCCTAATGGCGGAATAGCAAAAATAAAATAAGATTGATTTGCCAGATTGAGTTATTAGCATATTAAAATTGGTATGATTTGCATAATATTAAATAAAAAAAAATTTGCCGCATTTAAAATAAAAATACAATAAGAGTGAAAACCTAGCATTCGAGTTTAGAAAGTAAAATACAATTTAAATATAAAAGCAAAAAGAAATCAAAAAGAAGGTCATGTTTAAGCAATTAATCGGTTTAGCATTACCGATGGAAAAATAAGCAATTACATTTTGAAATTATAAGGATTACAAAACTAGAGATATTTAAAAAGACATACATTAGGTGATTGGAATTAACATTATCGAAGGTTGAAGTTTACTTTTTATGCTTAAGAGGATTATTAAGATGAAAGCATTAGAGTTCATTTTGCAGCAGGGAATTACCTTTCTTTCAGATGACTTCACGGCCGTATGCACACGTGTTGGTTCCATGTTTTATGAAATATAGTTAATTTAGCAGTATTTTGACAAAATTGGAGTTTCAGTCCGTTCCTTATGTAATATACAGTTCATTTTGGCAGTAGTTTGGACACGATGGCTTACGAGTACTTTGGCATTGGTTAGATCTTGGAAAGATTGGGGAAGCAAATCTAAATTCTACTCACTCACCATTTTACATTTCTGAGTGACGTAACTTCCCCCAGCAACAGCGTTAGAAAATAACATGTAGGGCTCTTTTAGTTAGGAAATGTGGTGGTATTTATACTCATTTGTGACTGCCTTTGGGTAATCCCCGGATGTATGTTAACGGTTACAATGATACAGCAAATTTTGAAGGATGAGCGAGATCAAGTTCGAGAGAGCTGGTCTTAATCTATTTTAGGCTGAAAATAGACCTGCGGAATAAATGTTAAGTAACGTGAAATTTAAATAAACCTGTATTAGAATAAAAACAGATTCTTTCTGAATTTAGAATACGGTAAGTCTTTTGTTTAATACATTTGCAGTACACTCTCGAACTTTCTCCCTATTAAAATAGATATGAATAAAAGTATACATAATACAACGCTCTTAATTATTAAGTTTTATCTGTTACACACACATACGCATGATTGTCTACGGTAATAGAAATATATAATTTATATGTATATTGATTTTAGATGAATGTAAAGTTCACAAAGACATAAACAATCATGTGCATCGGTATACCTTCACTCCCCAGTGGTTTATGATTAAATGATTGGGTTTGAACCCATGTTTGGAGGTTTCAAACATCACCAGAAAGTGAAGCCAAATGTGTGCAACAGATTTGAGTGCTTCAGTAGTTTAAAAGTCATGATAATAATGTTTAGTTAAAATAAATTATTTTTAAAGGTAATATTTGTCGGTCAATTCTTTACCACTAATTAAAGCAATAAATGTGGTAGATTATTCTTTTGATTGAGCTAGTCATGGGATATTTCGAACACTGGATTATGGGCCTACTATCCAAACACATTAGTTCTCATAACTAGCTGGTGCCTGAGGTTTACCTCAAAACAAATAAAGTGCTTGGATAGTAGGTGTTTGAATCTAGTAGTTGAGGTGTGCTATGGTCTGGAAATGTGATCATGTTATGCGTTGCATAGTTCAGTCTGCTATCGATGGTATTCTCCCTTCTGCTTGAAGGGCCAGTCTGTTAACGTAATATTTATAATATAGAATTATAAAATTATGATAAATAAGGTTTAAACCCAGTTAAACCTAGCAAGTAGAGTATGCTGGATCATCTTATGAATACACCTGGTACAATATATATATATACCCAAGACTTCAACAATTTTTTTTAAAATAATTAACAAATTAATTTATTGTAATATTATCTATAGTTCAAATAAACTAGCATTTATCATGTGTGTGGTATTTATGCATGGTTATATCTTAGGGTATTTAGTAATATATATTTAATAAGCATTTATTGCCTAGTTTACTTTCAAATGGTTTTAGTGTGTTGGTGTGGACATTAGCAGGGTAATGTGAATAGGGTTATAGGTCATCCTTACTATATATATATATATATATATATATATATATATATAGTATTTATATTTAAATAGTACAGAATAAAATATGTTGTATATATAATTAAAAAGATATGTATATGTAGATACATACAAATACAGAATATCAATGAAATACATATGTGTATGTACATGTAGATATGTGATCTCACTAACTTCTTATCAATGATAACTTTGAAAAAGATTGCTAGATAGTCAAAACTTTAAGAAATAATAATAAAAGGAATTATTATTCGAAAGTGTAAAAAAGATTATTGTATATGTTTTTAGTCATTTATTAATAATTCTTTCAGTTTATTGACTGTAAGCTTTCTTAATTAATGGACACTAAACAGTAGAGCTGTTATATTTAAACTCCCACAGTAGTTTTTGATTTATGGTCTATGAAGAGCTAGATCTAATGCTAAGTGTTTTGTTGTTATAAATCATTTGAGTTAATCAAATTTTATTTAACTATATAAATTCTATAGTAATGCAGATTTCTATCAACAAGGAAAATATTTCCAGTAATGATATTTTCTGAAGATAAATAAGTTGATAATAACCACAAGAAAGTGAAAAATGTAAGCTATTGGGAACAATAAATGTAATGTTATCAAAAAATAAAAATACAGTTCTCTTCATGCTATTATAGAAGCATCTACTGTAAGCCTGAGTAATAGACAGTTCTAGAGTAATGTGAAGGGGACTGTACTTTTATACTTCTAAGCACAACATAAATAGTTGTAATTTTATTTTCTTGTAGTTATCAATTTCTTTACCTTCAACCTTTTGAAATGTTATTGCATTATCATTTTTGCATTAAATCAAGCATCCAATCTCAATCTAACATACATTTATTGACTTTTTTTTTTTGTTTATCAATATTTAAACATATCAGCATTCTGTTGTTAACCAACTGTACTTTGATAAAAAAAAAATCGACCAAAATAGCAAAATTTTTAATTATCACAAATTTTTTATTTAAAATATTTTTTTACTAGTTTATTTATTTTATCAGATGTCTGTTGTTTTATTTCTATCTGTCATCTTTAGTTGTTGGCTATCAGACTAATAGAAAAAGTTTGTAATTCTTTTAGTATATGATTATAGATTTTTATTCCCATTTATCATCTTCTTTACCATAACGTTCTCAGCTGCTTTTTCAATCTCACCTTCACTTTATGTATAATTGAATAAATTAAATAATTATAGTTACAAAATTATTAATTCCAACCTAATTTCTTTATGAAAGTAATCACAACACTGTCTCATTTTCATATTCATCTATTTGTTTGCGATGATGATTGATGTGTAAAAAGTGATCAATTTATTTTTCTAACTGAAAATTATAATCTGTTTCATGCTTCAGTCTGTTGAATGTTTCATATCATAAACACTTGGGCAACGAGTATATTAAAGATTATCCAATAATTTGAAACTTTTGTTTAATGTCATTATTTTTAAATATAAGAATATAAATTAATTATTATAATAAATAGGTTTCATTATAATTTTCATATCTGATATTATTTTGATTGAAGTTTCTTTAATTGCTTTAAAAATTTCTGATCTTTTGCAATTTCTCATATGTCATGCATAAATCACAGTTGTAAGGAGGATTCAAAAACTTAGTTTCTGAATTAATTCCTTTTCAAAAAAGTATTGTTGAAACAAATGAAATAGTTGCACAAAACCACATTTTCCAAGCAGCAGACTTTCTCATATACTTGTTTTCTTTTTGGAACTACTCATAAGCTAATATATTTTGTTTTAAGATTATAATTTGCTCTTTGTGTTCAACATCGGAATCATCTATTGTAAACTTGATTAATAAATGCACACAAGATGGAAGTGCCCGTGTCTGGATAATTATAATTATCATTGAGGAGTTTTTGATTATTTGCATTTACTTATGAATATCTAATTTAAAAATAGGCTGCCAAGCGTTGATAGCCGAGAGGTCAGAGCAGCTGCCTTGTAGGCAGTTGCTTGCAAACAGTTGTTGCTGGTACGCTTCCGGCCGATGCTTTGACATATGGCAAAAAAAACCTAAATTCAAAACTACTTTAAGGCTTTTAATCAATGTCAACATATTTATGCAGATATAAATATCTGATACTAAATCATTACCGTAATGGTTGCAATTAGTTTTTTTTAAAAAAAAGATTAATTTCAATAATTCAGTTACTTTCATAATTTCAGCTTTATAATTATATATAAAAATGCTTCACTTTGCACTGTTATAATTTAAATCAATTTAATTCATTAAAATCAGATATACTATTATCATTTTCTATTAGTTAATCAATTTCTCCTTTGTAATATACGTATCTTTTTGACCACTTATTTGATTTCTAATCGAATTTGCATTTTAAATTATTCTTAGAATTTAGTAATATAGGTTGATTTTGTATACTTTAAACTAACCAAATCAAAAGTTTTTTTTTTCTATAGGACAGGAAGTGTTTTTTATTTATTTCTTCTATCTACTATCTATTAGTTTCTCAAAAACGCAATAAATAGGACCACAGATGTTTTCATTTATTTACATTATTACATGATTACTTTCATGTCAGAAAAAAGAACATTCAAACACCAATATGGAAGAGAATAAGAAGTTTTTTTAGTTGGCCAAATTTGAGATTGTTTACTTGTGTCAATTTAATCTACACACCTTTGACACATAATAAAACTATTTTGTTTTTGGTGATAAATGGTAATTTACAGAATGCTATTCTAAAATGATGATTACTTAAGAACTAATGTTTTTAAAGACATGTTTGCAAGTGTGATATATTGACAGAGAAAGATTTTTAAACCAATTTAACAGTTAAGGAAAATGAATATTCAAGAAAGGACTTTAATGCTTAAACTCACTTTACTTTTCATAAAACTACCTATGCTTTTATTGTTATTTTTACTGTAATATTATTAAAGATGTGTTTAAATGCTGTTTTATTTAAAAACAAACTTTTAAAATTAATATTAATTTTAAAATTAATATCTTGTAGAGTAAAATGATCTCAAATTATAAGACAAAATAGATGCCGAAAAGTTATATGACATGTATTTGGTGATTGGCCAATCCTTCAGATCAGCAAAACCATCAGACCCCCCCCACCTGCACATTTCAGTGCTACATGCTGAAAGCTTGGTTTGTTTAGACAACTGCATATATTGGCCAATTCTTTGGATCTGCAAAACCATCGGACCTCCTCTCTGCACATGCCAGCACTATGTGCTGAAATGTATAATGTAATTTTAAAATGCAATTTAGAAAATAATGTTAGTTTGTAAATTATTTAAAA
The DNA here is from genome assembly GCA_028023455.1 of Epiperipatus broadwayi. Lineage (NCBI taxonomy): Eukaryota > Metazoa > Onychophora > Udeonychophora > Euonychophora > Peripatidae > Epiperipatus > Epiperipatus broadwayi. Next base: position 5,957,588 of record JAQFVV010006244.1, on the reverse strand, counting down.
ATACTTTGAAAAATTCTCAGAGAACAGAAAGCAAAAACTTATCATCCCAGTAACATTATATTTCATTATTTTTGAAGGCAACAACACCATCAAATGGTCACATGAACCCAAGCACACAACAACCATATATAATTATGCTACATTAAATTTGAATTTATACTCACATTTAAGCAATAGACATTTTACAATGATTAATAAGATTTCTATATAGATATATAATTATGAATAAATATTTAATATTTTAATGCTGCTAAAATTTATAACCACTCAAAATTCTAAACATAAAATCTGAAAAATGGCAATTGAAAAATACTATATAATTGTGGAAAGGCATATGTCACTTGACACATCATTCCAATGAAAACTGTGTCTAAAGTAGAAAATCATGCATATACCAATGAAAATAAACTTGTTTTGGAAAATACAAACATATTGTAGAAAGAGACAAAAAAGTAAAAAGAAGAAAATTTAGTTTAAAGAAATTGCTTACTTGACAATGGCAAATAATCCCATAAATCAGTCTAGTTTAAGATAGTGACTTTTATGAAGATAAGAATGGCCATCTTATCTTTAACCCAACTTTCCATTTATATAAGCCAATCTGAAGCATCTTGATTTGGGAGTGTGAAGCTGTTGTTCTCTCCACTGTTTAAGTCCACTATTTCCTATACAATGAAATCTTGTGATTTACAATGAGTTAATATTACAATCTTTATACTGGAAATATATAAAATATTGTAGACTTACAAATATTTATTAGGTGCACATGAAGTATATGTAAATACTTTTAAGACAGACTATAACCTGTATCAATGTTACAGATTCATTTCTCATTCTTGACTTTCATTTGGTCAGTTAGCAAAACATAAAGAAAAAAATAATTCTACTTCAAATGTTATGTTTTATAATAATCTCTGTGTTATTATTAACAGAAAAAGTATAAATAAAAATAGAACTTTTTAAAAAACATTTAATAATTTAATTAGATGTTGAAAATAGCCCATTCCATAATAGCAACTAAAATATCTTCATCACAAGCCTTTAGACAACTATATTTGCAATTGATTTTTTGTTAAAGTCTACAAATATAGTTGTTTTAATGATAAGGTTTATTATATAAATTATGTGAAATCTGACTTATTTTAATAAACTATTTTATATTATTATAATCCATTGATTATTATGTATACTTTACATTTGGTTTTATGTCTAAACAGTTTAATGTGAAATCAGCTACCAATATAATTAAAAAAACACTTGTAAATGTTAATAGACATACTAATTTTAGAGAAATAAACACAAAGAGGAATAAAATTTAAATATAATGTATCAAATATATAGGTAATAGGTATATAAATATTTTTTAAATTAATCATTGGAGCATGATGAAATATTGTCAAAGTATTTCTCATAAATTAATGCTGACAGAGAAAGGAAAGTTAAAAACCAGGCTTTTCATGTAATGAAGTGGGAAGCTTTGAGAATTTTTCCATCTCTATTTTATCCAACTAAAGAGAGATAGAAAATTACTAACTGATATTAAATAAATAGCTGTAATAGTTATAAACTAGTTACTTTGAAAGAAAAATCCTAATCCTGATTAAAATCTGAAATATATATACTATGTGTATATATAATCATTCATCATTTCAATTATTATTAATTCACTCTAGAATAAGGCTTCTTCAAGTTTAAATAAATGTTTAGATTCATAGCTTCTTTCTTCTATTTCAACATTTAAGACTTCAACTGTCCACACATTTTTTATCATTTTCAGAAATATATACAGCCCAGCTCTATTTGAGTTTCTTAATTTTTTTGAGTGGTAACAATAAGTACTTACTCTTTCATCTAAGTATTTTGGTTTTGATTACTTATTATTATTTCCAGCATACAACTCTCAATTCTTTATTGAGTGATCTGAAGTTTTGAAATGGCTTTAGTGTCAAGTGTTTAAACTTCAGACTCATATGTAAGAACTGATAAAAAACATTAAAAAAAACATTTCAAATATATGGATGTATTTTTGTTTAGTAATGAATTATTTTTACCAAAAGCATTCTGTCTAAGTTTAATTCTGTGGTTAATTTCATCCATTCTTTTCCATTAATAATAAGACTAAAGCATTTGAAATTTTTATTTCTTCTAATTCCTGGTGATCATACCTTATTATCTTCTTTTGAGAAAACCCATCGAACATTATTTTAGTCTTTTAAGTATTTATTTTTATTCTTTTTCACTTTTCTGTGATAACTCTTACAACATATCCTGAAGTTCTGAACCATTATTTCTGAAACAAACAATATCATTTGTAAAATCTAGATGATTTTAATAATCTCCATATAGTTTTATTTCCTTAGCTTCCCATTTTAATTCACAAAATATTTCTTATTAAACAGATATAAACATTTTGGAGATGAAATCATTTTGTCATACACTCTTATGAATGTTAATCTTAGTATTATTATGTAATATAATCACTGCTATTGCATTTTGATATTTTTTTAGAATATAGCATATCCTAGATCTTTATCTTGGTCATCCAAAACTTTAATGATACTGGAAATAATTAGTAAAATGAAATGCCTTTTCATAATCTATAAATCCAAAGTGTAATGGTAAATCATATTTATTGTTTATTTTTATAATTTCAATGTGTGGATATGATCCACTATGTTAAAATCACTTTTATATCAAGCTTATTTTAGCATCCAATGTTTGCTGTAGAAGAAAAATTGTAATGATCTTATTTTGTAAGATTGGCATGTCTAAAAAAATTTTTAGCACCCTTCTTAAATATCAGTATTACTATTTCATTTATCTGATGAATTTTTATCATGTACATATTTGGTATACAATCTTGTCAATAATTTTTCTATTTCTTCATTTGCTTTTTAAGGTTTCAATAATCATTCAATAATTTTCTGGATCTTTTTCCTTCTTCACAGATTCAATTGCATGTCAAATCAAAATGTTTGGCCATTCACATGTGATAATTGTAGTGTTTATATTGTTTTCTTGTTGTTTTTTTACTTCATAATTATTTATAGAATTCTTCTATATTTTTTTCTTATTGTTGAAATATATTTCCCCCACAATACCAAGATATTGCTTTATACTTTTGAAACATTTATTATTTTCTGAAGCTTTTCTTTCCAATTTACAATTGTATTTTTTATTGAATTAACTCTTTTTTTACAATTTTACAGAATTTCATATATTCAATTCCATATTCCTTCTTTGCTTCACTACAGTCTTTTATCTTATTTTAAGATTTACTAATGAATGGCTTCTTTTTGTACCAGTTATCTTTGTTGCAGTTCTTAATAGAGAATTAGTTAATTTCTTATTGATTTCACCTAAGTATGAATCATCTTCAGAGTCTGATGGAACAATTAGCAAACTTTAGTTTAAATTTATGATATACAGTTTTTCTTTTCCAGAAAAATCCACAAACCTACATTCTCTTATTTCTGTTTCTCTAACTGTAAAAAAATTTAACAACATTCAAGCATTGGTGGTCGAGTGGTCAGCACAGCTGCCTTACAAGCAGTTGTTCCAGATTTGTGGGTTCACTTCCCAGCTGATGCTCTGACACATGAAAAAAAAATTTAACAACAGCACTTTTATCTTCCAATAATTTTCTAATTCTAATAAATAATGTCTCCCATGACAATTTTAAAATGCTGTTTGGTGTAATCAAAATCATTTTGTAGATTTATATAAAAACTTTTATTTCTTCAGCACAATGAGAAATTTTTTGGGTATAAACTTGAATTATCTGCTTCTGTTATTTTTCATTAAGTTGAATAACTAATTTTGCCACTCTGTTTAATATGATATCAGCATATATAATGGTGCTCTTTCATGTTGTATTTATAATTAATTCCATTTCATATGAGTTTCCAATATTTATACCTCTGTAGTAAAGTATGTGCCACTATTCCAATCAATTGTCTCTTTACATTTTCTTTTAACTTCACAACATTTTATTTAACATTAAATTTAACATTAAATAATTGTACCTCCTTTTATGTAATCTTTCTTAATTTGAAAGTGATTTGTCTTTGTAAATAAATAAATAAAACCTCACCATAAAATGAAATTTTGTTTCTGCAATAAGGAAACTCTTAATATTTTCTGGGTTCGGTCATCAACTGTTGCTTTATCTGACAACTTTACAGACTCCAAGAAATAACCAAACATTAGTTTTGTCTGTCATGATTGTAAATATCTAATAAAAGAAATCATTACCATCCACAATCATCTTACCTTCAAGAAAATTCAATTGAACTGTCAGGCACCTGAAGAAAATAATGTGGTGCTTCTTATTCATAAACCTAGAGGTAAAAGAAATCCAACAAAAGTCATCATGCTAACTAATATAAGTTGGTGAGCAGCACATTTAAGTCCATTTAACATAAGGATAGGATATAGTAATAGTAACTGAAATGGGGGAAACATATCAAATGGATATTATAAATTTGCCTTGCTCAGTTCCTTTAAGACTAAAAATGAATAAACCTTTCATTTAAACATACAGTCCTTCAGCTATGTGTATGTGTGTGCATATATATTTAAACTTCATTAATCATTATAAAATATCACATAAATTATAATATAAATTATAATAATATTGATTTAATCTTGTTAAGAGAAAAATAAATGCTAAAAAATTAAAAAATGATTGACATTTGTGTTATAAACCTTTAAGAATTATAATCCCCAGTTGTAATAGTAAATTATTATGCTTCAGTGCTGATAATATTCTCAGCATGTTTATTATTTACCTAGGATACAAACTTTAGTCACTGTTTTTTAAAAGTATTATTAATGTCTCTTTTTTATTTTATAATTTCTTTTTAATAATGGAGAATATAAATTTTGATCTTTTAAATAATCGTTCCAATTTGAGGATGGCATTATACTTGCATTTATACGTTAGAATATTTTCATTATCTAATTTTAATTGTTAAATGTCTTTAAAAAATTTAAACTTTATTTAAATTTGTTTTTATATAGGATGGTCTGTTCTTATCTTCTTTAGATGTTATTAGATTTGCTATTGTCAGTGATAGCATGAAAATCAAACCATGGGCCTTTAGATTTGTAAATACCATAATTAAGGTGGTACTTCAACCAACTAAATTATTCAGTCAAAATGAATAATTAGTAGAAATTTATATATTTATTTATGATGGCTCTTCTGATTTTTCCATCTCAAGGATAAGGTTAATGAGTGTTTTTTAAACATTATGGTTTAAAACAGGCAAAACTCACTATATATATATTAATCAATGGATTCCAGAAGGCTTGTGCATAAAATCCCCATCTAGTGCCTACTCATCCAATATCCCCAGACTAGTTTCTGGCTTATGGCCTTCGTCAGTGAGAAGCCTTCTGGCATCCATTGATTACTCTAGCTTACTGTGTGTGGCAATATATATATAGTGAGTTTTGCTTGTTTTAATAACAGTTATACACAAGCATAAGAGGTAGTGGTCATGTGATGTTTATTGGCATTATGGTTTATTAAATTATTTGACATTATCATGTAAGCTTAGGCTTAAGAAAAATGAAATAATAGGAAAATCATCATATGTAAGTATGAAAAATAGGAAATTCATCATATGTAAGTATATAAAATTTATAATGATTATTGATTTGACAGAATAGCCTAATAGATTACATTATCAATTAAATTTTAGTATTCATGAATCTAAAAGATTTGGGATTAATTTTCATGTTAGTATGATTACTGTTCACGTCAACATCACCTAAAGAAGAAAGGAGAATAATTTTATTCAAAATCTTGTGTTATGTACTAATCTGAGCATTATGACTAACCAATGAATATATTTGAAAAGTTTAAATAAAGTTTGAATTTTTCTAAAGGCATTTAAAATTTATCACTAAGTGAAAGAAATAGTCTAACATATAATAATTACAATTATAATTTGATATTTAAATTAATGGATATTTGGTATAAGAGTCTAATAGTAATAAAAAAGAATTCAGAAATTTTTAAAAGTAATTTAAAATATTATTGTAGTAATATTTATGTTTTAGTTAAGAATAATTGTTTTAGTTAAGAATAGTTGTATACATAAATGAATACAACTATTTTTAGTTTAAAAAAATGTCATGACTACACAAATACTTCTTATATATTAAAGTTCTGTTATTTTATCAGTTTATTTATGTGGCTATCTTTTAATTTCTGTTCTTTAGCAAAATTTTTCTTCTTAATCTTTAGAACCTTCTAGAGATTTTTAATACTCTATTTTCAGTTATTCACCCATGGATAGTTAGTTATTATTATTACCCAATGTAAAAATATTTTTGTCATAATTTTTTGAATATATATCAGATGTTCTTCCATGCCATGATGTCCAAATAAAATGCAAAACCCTATTCAGAAAATATAATTTTTCTTATTTGTTTTATATAATGAATGTGATGAAGATGTCCTCTAAAAACTGTTTATTCATTATGATCACAGTTCAGAAATCTGAGAAATATATAATTTCTTTCAATGATATCATATAATATCATTATTGCAAATATCCTCAAATAAAAATGTTTCAGTAAATTATACTATGTCAATAAAGGAATATATGTCTCTCTTCCATACTATAAATTCAATACAACATATATATATATATATATGTGTGTGTGTGTAAATTTATAAATAAATATTTGAAAATGCAGTACTTAAAAGTTTATAAAAATATATCTATAAATGTCATTTAGGAGTGCTTTCAACTATCCTTGTAGTTTTTGTCAATTAATACTTTGAAAGGTCAACTTTCCCATAATACCATGTCAACTTTCCCATAAATCCATGATCTTAATGTTTGCTGCCTACCTATTGATTAAATCTGGCTTGTATTTATATATTAACATAGCTTCCTTAATTTTTCTTTTATTATTTCTTTCAGTTTCCAATATTTTTACATTACTATAATTAAAATCCAAACCATATATACATGATTTATTATGGTCATAAAAAATGGAAGCTGATAAATTATCATTATTTTTATAATTGTGTTTTGTATTTTGAACCCTTTTTAATAATAATAAGTGCTTTTTTGTTCTTTTTTCCAATGTGCATCTTGACTTACCTATATATACACTGCCACACCTACACATTCATTTGTATTTGTCAATAAGGTTTTATCTTTTGAATTATTTATTAATTTATTTAATGTAGGTAGTTCATAAAATGCAATGCCACATATATCTTTATAAATCTTCTTAATGAAACTTGCCCATTGATTCAAAATATATGGTATTGATATCCAAATTTTTTTATCAGAAGAATTAACATTATTATTAATATTATTTTTATATTTAGAATTAAAATTTTTAATAGTATAATAAACTATATCATAACTATATCCAACATTTAACAATTCATTATAATAAATTTTAATATTTTTTGTTTTATCTGATGAATATTTACAAAGATTATCATTTCTAAATAAGTAGGACTTTAAACCTGCCATTTTATGTGACATTTGTCCTTTTAATTTATATGGAATATATCCTCTTCTTGCAATTGGTTTAATAGTCATATAGTAATCCAGTTTATCTTTGTTTCTAGTTATTACTTTATACAATCATTATGTTGATGATGTTTTTGTTTGTGGAAAGTCAAATGCTATTAATGAGTTGTTTGATGAATTAAATAATATAAAGGACTTAAATGGATTAAAACAAATGAAAATTCAATGAGTGTTCAATTTTTAGATCTCAAGATAATTAGAAACAAAGATAAACTGGATTACTATATGACTATTAAACCAATAGCAAAAAGAAAATATATTCCATATAAATTAAAAGGACCAATGTCACATGAAAAAAATGACCAGTCTTCACAAAACATGTATTTTGGGCCAACAACTGCTCTTATAAATTGTTTTCTAAATGACCATCTTTTCACAAACATATCAATAATGTTTTATTTAAAAACCACTGATATAATAGATATAAGGTTAAATTTTGATTGGATATATAAGCAGTAAATGTAAATAATGTTTCCTTTTAACAATTCACGAACATACAAGATATAATTACATACTACTCAGTTTTTCACAAATAACTTTGCTTACACAAATATTTAAATAAATAATAAACAATTTTTAGTATTGTAATTATGAGGGCAATTGAAGTGATATTAATTCTTCAACATGCCATCTACTATAAGTTCTACGTTTTTCATACTATTATCAAATTATGGAAATAGAAATTCCATTGAATAATATATCAGACCTATAATTGTTTTTATCAGTTGTCATGGTGATTATTGTCCCAAAGCGTACATGCTGCGGAGATGATTGTTTTCCACAAGGTAGCATTGTTTAGAATATGAAAAAAATATGATAGCTTGCATATAATGATTTAAATATCCTTTCAATTTTTGTCATATTTCCAATAACAGATTAATTATTATTATACATATGCAGAACATCGATATGTATGATAGTTTTAGATTTTAATATAACATATTTTAATCATTATATATTTTTAATATTTAAATACCTTAAATTATAATAGTTATATAAATAATATTGCTATATTATTATTATAACTATTATTATTATTTCAGTTTTTATTATGGAAATATGATTGATTTTTTTTCTTCAGTTTTTTTTAACTTTTACTAGACAAAAATAATACCTAAGCATTTTAAAATAAAATTACCTGCAATCAGGTAAATTTAGTCTAATTACGTTTTGTAACACTTTTGAGCCTCTGTAAAGCCATATAAAAGTATGTTTGCATAATACTTAACCTTCTAATGGAAAGCTCACAAGGAGAAATTTCTCAATCCTAAGGGAAATAATTTTCTAAGTTTTTTTTTTTTAAATGCTTGTTCAAGAAAATTTTCTTTGATTTATTTATCAATAAATTGTTCAGCAGGGTAATTTACATTAAATGCTTAAAAAAATATTTCACAGTCATTGTGACTAAAATCCTATTTAAAATTGAAATAAAATTAAAATTCAACCAAATGAAATATTTTTCTAGTAAGGTAAAAAAAAAAAAAAACGTTGTGCGTGTAATGCTTACTGATTATATAGCAGCATAGCTACCATGAGATTATGAAAAGTATATATGCATTTTTACACACGCATATATAATATTCTTCTAATAAAATCATTTTAATAATATTGTATGTAAATATTATTAAGAGGAATTGTCATTTGATATATAATTTTCATTGCATTTTTAAATCTTCATCTCTATTACATTTATACCTTGAAAGTATTTTTTAGAATAAATTTTAAATTTAATATTATTGCAGTTACCACAACTCAAGCTTCATATCAAAGCTGAATGTAAAGAGAAAATATTGTTAGTTCTTGAACAATCTATGGTGTTTATTTTATGTAGTCAGCTTACAACTAATCAGCCTATTATTTCAATATTAGTCAGTACATTTTTAATTAAAAGTTTAAATAAGAGTGGAAATTTTTCAAATCAGCATTATTCAAAAATTATTCTTTCTGTTGGAGAGATTTTTTTGATTACCTGTAGTAGGCTACTTAAAAATATATTATTAATGTAATATCTAATTTCTAAAAAATTATATTTTAAAAAAATATAGTTACAACTTCCATTCCATCACCTATTTCTCAAACATGAATAAAGATACTTGGAAAAATAAATGGCCCAAGATGCACATTACATGTTAAACCAGATATCATAAATTGGCCCTGGTAACAGTCTTTTACATGTGTTTCCATCAATTGTTCAGCATTTAACAATACCAAATTATTACATTTGATTTACAAGTACCAAACTTTTTTCATTTCTTCATTAATGATTATTACTAAACATTTATTAAATGACAGATTATCCTTAGACAAAATTCAATTCAAGGTTAATATATCTAATTTGTTATTGGTATATAAATACACAACTCATCTAAATTTGTTTTTTTTGTCTTTATTCATGTTTCAAGAATGTATGTTAGAGTAGAAGTTTTAATTAAATGTATAAAAGATTTTTTACATGAAGAAAAAGAGAGAAGTAGTTTAATTATTTTATGTGCTTATGTGTAATTACAAATCGATATATTAATCTTTAACTAAAGTTTTAAATTTATATCTGAGTTAAAAATAATATTCAATTTAATAAGTGATTAGTAATTAAGTGTGTATCTAAAGTGGTTGGTGATAAAATTATGATTGCAGAAAGATTGACACTGGTAAATCAATATACATGTAGAACATTACTAATAAATAACTAGAATGGACCTATTCATTTTTTATATACATAGAAAAAGAAAACATTTTAAAGTAATATATATATATATAATAAGAAAAGGGAGTGGGTGAGAATTAACAATAAGAGTCTAACTAAGAAAAACCCAAAGATAAAAATATTTAATATTCAAATATAAGTATATTGTCTATATTAAATTTAATGTGATTATAAGGGACTTGAACTTAGACTTTCAAACTCCCTACAGCTACCCAACTGATACACATGTCATATGTGTATCACTTGTATAAGATGTATGGCGTTGTTGTAGGGAGCTTGTAAATCTGAATTCAAGTCCCTTCTAATTAGATATAAATATTGTGAATAAAGTTAGATTGTTTTTCATTAATCTACTGTTCTTATATAAATATTCAAGGAATTCCAGTTGTTTTTACATTGTGCTTATTCCGTTACCCAGCTCCACCCCCGTCACCCAGCCTTAGAATCAAACCACTCAAACCCAAACCCGGATGCCAACAGTGTGCTTTTAACAGCAGGGTTTCCCTTACAGCCAACCAGACACAGCAATCTTACAGTATTATATAGTCTTTTCTCTGGTTGGTCGTCTAATGTATGTTTTAAGTTGCCAATACAGACAGAGGTGACTAAATAGCCGGGTATGAGGGGGAGACACAAATAGTTAAAAATGTTTAATAATAAATGAAAGCTTAACAAATATTATTCAAAGTCGGTAAGACTCCTAATATTCTATTATAATTGGCTACTAGTCTTTAGTAATCTTTTACCTAGTAAACAAACTCATGCCAATATCGGTGCAGTTAATGTTGCGGGTGGCAAGGGATCGGTTTGGGGCATTGAAATTATTTACTTTTTATTAAGTTATTTTTCGAGTCGCCTGCGAACGATAGTTGGAGGGTGGTTTCGATAACTGATATCTAAGTGGACAGGGTTGCCAGTTGGGCCCTACAGAATCCGGTGCATTAACGGATACCGGGGCGTACTTTGACAAGGCTTAAGCCCCCAAGTCGGGACACACAACCAGCCGGGATCTTTCGAAACCCGGTGATCCAAGGTCCGAAAAGTGCTTCTTCCCGGAGTACCGACCCAACCGGCGAAGGGCGCCACAGTCCCATAACGGGCGAAGTGGTTTGAAACGGTTACACAAAACCTAGTACTATCGTCATTCTACGCAACAGGCTGTATAACTCCAAAACGGTCAACTGACCGCAAAGACTTAATTAGTTTACCTGAAACCCCTAACCCCTCAGGTTGTTCAGGCGGTAGCGATAGTAACAAATTATACACTGAGTTTTCTCTTTCAGTAGGCAACAAGATGATAAAACTTTAAAACCATTTTACATTTTAAGATTGAAAGTAGGTTACAATAGTATGACAAAAATAAAGGAGAATAATAAAGTGATTTAATATCTGCCAACTCAATATATGAAATAATCTTTAATTCAAAAAACGAACTTACTTTTAAAATAACTATAATCAATATTATAAACTAGCTTTAAGCAGAGTTGGGAAATTTTCTATTGGCATCGTTTGTTTATAGAATAAGTTACAAAAAACATATAAATGTATTCTTTGAATTATTATTATTAGGTACAATATTTATAAATTATCTTCTAAAGACAGAGGGAGGAAGAAAATTTCTGACAGGTTTTAAAAAGTGCTTATAAAAAAAACTTCAGTGTTAATTTGATTGACAGTTAACATAAAATTAGCCGGGAGAAAGTTAAAGTTCGTAAACTTCCTTCTTCTTCACCGCTTGGCTCACGGGTTTTCTGCACGAGGTGGCTTTGAAATTACTTGAAAGGCAGTCATTTGGAGTTGGAAGCTGGAAATTTGAAGCACAAGCGATCAGCAGCGCACGAAGATTCAAATTGGCGGACGAGTCGCTCCTGGCACTTGCCCATCGACATTACGTTTACTGGTTGACTTCTTAACCAAAGTGGTAGCGTTTCTCTAGCAACGCTGTGCTGTCTTGAGACTATCTACTCTCAACGTCAAAGTTAAATCCTAGTTTTTTCTAAGATGCCACGTTGACCTTTCTGCTGGTTTTTGTTTGAGACTCCCCTACTTTTCTCTAGCCTCCAGAATAACTACCATACAATATCAATTATCCATTTCCATTGTTCCATTTTCAGTATCTTTAACTTTAATAAATTTTAAATTGACAAGTAATTACAAAATATAAATTCTTATCTAATTTTCAAATACAAATTAATTACTCTATACATTTGTACAAGACAGATTTTAATTAAAAACACTGATCAAAGGAATGTGACTTTTGATCAGTATTTTTAAACAACTTTGTATAATTCTAAAAAGTTAAAATTTAAACAAATACACCCGCAATGAAACTTTTAAATTAGCGCTATAAATTCAAAACAAAAATATTATTTCATGATTTGTGATATTTATACAGATCTTTAATATCTTTTTACAAAACATAAAATATATCCCAATTTTTATGTGACTTGAAATAGAAAAAATCTCATTGCGGGCAAATAGTAGTTCGAATTACCGTACTTCAAAAAACACATGAAACTAAGATCGGTTCTTCGATCTGTCTGTTTCAATATTTATTTCAAAGCTAATCTAGTTGTTATTAAAATATTTGATTTAACATTCTGAAGGATGATCACTAACTGAATACATTTGTGATAATTTTTTATTATATATGTATATATTTTTACTAGCTATTGAATGTTTCAGATGAATTTCTAATGAAATAAAATGTAATGAGAAGATCAGGTCAGCAATTGCATTTATCAGATTAGAATTACATCATCTTATAACTAATATATTTCTGATTTTAATAGAATTATATTTGTTATCATTATTTAATTTATATTTATTATGATGAAAGACACTCAGCTATCATAATATCACACATTTTCAATATATAGACTACTTCTGGAATTGATCAGAAATTTTTTCATGAGAATTTCTGATTTAACAAATAAAATTTTAAATGATGAAAACAATCTCTTACTTTTCATCTTTTTATTTGGAATATAATATCAAATTCAAATTTAAAAGGGATGTAGGTTCTGCAAAATGTATGCATACAGCAGAAATAATTTTTATTTGACTGCTAGCATACTTTATTCTTAACTATATGATAAACAATTTCTACTGTCTAGTCTGACAATAATTTATGATTCAAATCATGCAATATTTTTTATATTGTGGATGGCTTCAGTTGCCACTTTAGTTCTACTCTATCAACATTATAAGCTATCTGCAAAGATAGCCATATTTTTTGGCATTTACCATAATTATATAAATGAAAATCTATTATTATTAAATGTTGAAATAACTATAATTATATAAAGAAAATGAACCTCCAATCATGCATTGTTTATAAGTGTATATTAAAATCTCTATGCACTCATCTAACAGTAATAGGTTAAAATCATAAATGAATTCACTTACACTTAAAATATATTTTTATATATGTCAACCAGTATTGGCCATGCCCATCTCAGGTGAGTGCACGAAGATTTTAATATACATTTTATAAACAGCACATGATTGGTATTTCATTTTCTTTACTACAATCCTAATTGTATAATTAAATAATTTTATAAAAATAAATATACATAATGTATGTATTTATTCTGTTTTTATAAACTCAGCTGATGTTTGTTTTATAATTATAAGACTTTTGATAAAGAATAAAGATTATTATGATTTTTTTCTCAAAATTAAAAGTCATTGGCAATAAATATACCTCTGAGATCCACATATTCTGATGAATAGCAACAATAAGCAAAGTATGAAATGGACACAAAGGTAGAATATAGAATATAATGACTAGCACACATAATTTAGTTACATTATATATATATATATATATAATACAAATAAAATGTCTATTAATTAAAAAACTATTGTAATAACAATAAAAATAATAAATATAACAATAATTAATTATTATCTACAGTCCTTTAATCTGCAGAAGTACTTTCAGTTAATTTCTTAACCCTCCTCAACTGCTGTTGAATTCAAAAAACATAATGAAAGCAAATGTCATAAACTCAAATCCCTCAAATCTCAAATTTTAACATCATCAGCTTATCAACTAATTATATTCATTTTATTTCTATTTATTAAAAGTGCCGCCTTAATTTTTTTTTATTTTACTTTCAATATAGTCTTCAATTTATATTAACATGTTCTTTCATATGTGAATTGAGGTGCAGTATAGAAAAAAGATTAGAAAAGCATGAATTGTTATACAAGTGTGTGAAAAATAAAAATAATAATGATTTAATGACTGCTTCAATTTTCTTAGATCATGAAAGTATATGTAAATATAAGTTTAAGTTTGATATTGAAAGTGTTAAATTCTTTGAAGAGAGAAACCACAATAAAAAAAATAAATAAAATGAATATAATTAATAGGCAAGATGCTAACATTAAAATTCTGTATTCATGGCATTTGAGTTGATGACATTTGCTTCTGTTGTGTTTTTTTTTTAATTTAACAACCATCGAGGAAGGTTAAGGAATTAACCAAAAGTACTTCTGCAGATTAAAAGACTCTATATAATAATTAATTATCATTATATTTGTTATTTATATATATATAATGATTAATAAAACTAACATATAAAATCTGATAAGTAAAGAAGTACTGAAGTGTTTATTAACATAACTTGCTTATTAATTTGGAAATTATTTACAATGTTAGAAATAACATTGTGTTTATTATATTACAAATATCTGCCTTAAAATTTTTCTTTCATTAGCTTGAAAATGAGTAACAAATACATTCTTCTATGAAAGTTACACCTAGGCCATATATAAATGAGGCTGTGTTTACATCTGGATTATAATGAATTTCACCCTTGTTAAAACACTTGCCAGATTCATGTATCTAAAGTGCTGAATTGTCCTTTAATAGCATTTAGTTTGTTTGTCAAAACCAGAAATTACATATAATGTTAGAAATAATGTTATGTGTATATATTTTTAATTAAATTAAATCAATACATAAGTTTATACTGGTAATGAAATATATATAAAAAAAAAAACATGAGCTCACCTAATATTAATTATTTCTGCAGCATTACTTGGGTCAAACAAAGCATGAGTTATAAAACTGAAAGAAAATCTATCTATTTCCTAGCCTCTTTAACATCTTAAATAAACAGACATTAGCCACTCACAAATGAATTACTTTTCTGTAAATATTTACAAAATAAGATTAATGAGATATTATATTATATAGTGCTATGTTTTAATACTGTAATAGTGATATTAGCGATTAAGACAGTGCACATGCACTTTAAAGATAAATTATAAATGAATACTCTCACTTTTTCCAGACACGAGATATAGTATTTTAGAAAGAATGGAATGAATCTACCCATTCTTTCGACCCAAACATTTATGTATGGGAAAATCTTAAGCATATGGAAATGTAATTTAAAGTGATTACTTAACACCTTCATGCTCTCATTTCCATACGCTTAAGATTTGCCCGTACATAAATGTTTGGGTTGAAAGAATGAGTAGATTCATTCCATTCTTTCTAAAATACTAAATCGCATATCTGGAAAAAGTAAGAGTATTCATTTATAATTTATCTTTAAAGCGCATGTGCATTGGCTTAATCACTAACATTAACTAAATAATGTTAACTAAATAACATTAACTAAATAATATTTTTTTAAGTCTTGAAATTTTCCAAAACCCATTAGATAAGAAAATTATATATAAAATAAAATTATTGTGGCTCATTCATATTTGTACTTTTGGTCTACATAGTTCTGATTTTTACGAACCAGGATTTTAAAGGCACTATGAAATAGATTAATTTTTTCTACTGCTTAATAAGCACTCCTGGAAACACTTAAAGATAAGCTAGAAACATTAATAAATTATTTTATTATTATTTGGTTAGAGTTTGTAATATTAATAAGTGTTGTTAATTAACTTATATGTAAATAATATGCAATATTTGAAATACCAGGCATTCTTATATCTGGAGCCCAATTGTAAATATAGGGGATTACATGACCACACACATGCAGAAAAGATAAATAATCACCAATATATGTACTTCGTGCTGAACCATCCCTCATCAGTTGATCTAGATTACCATCTCCCATACACATATAATATCAGTGCTCAGTTTATTATGCTCAGTTTATATTATATCTTAATATAAACTGAACACTGACTGTATATATGTATGGGAGATGATACTCTGGACCAACTGATGAGTACTGGCTCAACACGAAATACATATATTGATGATTATTTATCTTTTCTGCATGTGCATAATCATACGTATCAGTACTATGATATAGTGTGGATAGTTGAGGTGGCTTGAAAGTCTGTTTTCAAATCGCCTATATTTATATATAAATAGTATCAATATTTAGATTTGTATATTACATCTATTATCCATTTTACTTTATATATGTATAAAAAGCATTATGGAATAGTATGTAATGCATCTGCTTATCATGCTAATGATCTAAGGTTCAAATCTAGATCAAGTAAAATTGAAAAATTTGTTCAGCAGCCAATCTTCTCACCATTTAGCATTAGTCAGTGTACAATTATCAATAGATAAAGGAAAAAATAAGGTAAAAACACATTTAAATTCTTACCAATCAATAATTGGAAAACTTGATGAGTAATATCTTGCTATTCATTTTTTTTTCTAGAAAGAGGAGAGTTATAAAAAGAGCATTTCTCTGCAGTAAGGTATTTAAAAATAGGCTCAAACCTTAAGAAAATTTTCAGTTAAGCGCTCTGTGAATAAACATTTAGAGCCACATCTCAAACCAGCTAATTCCAAAAAGGTACTTCTTTGAACTAAAGGTCACATATTAAAACGTGGACTAATTTAAACCGAGATCATGAAATTTCATTGGCAACAATTTTTAAATTGCTCCTAAACAAACATGTTTACTATATTTACATAAAGACAGACTAAACATTAGATTTTAAGCTTTGAAACTCCAACGGATATGCACGTACTCGAAATATTATATATATAGTAAATACAAATAACATTTGAAATTTGTACATTTTAATTTAATGAATGCGGCTCTAAAAGTGTATTAATTTGAAAACAAATAAATGTTATTCTCCATTTGATAGTATATAAAATATGAAATAAATATATGTATTCGTTTTATGTCTGAAGAGTATACTTTTTAAAAGTAATATATAAAACCATTATAATGTAAAAAAAGATTCACAAAGCTAACTTAATATGATTTAGACTATTCCCAGAACTAGAAGAAAATGAGATTAAGTGAAATGTTAAGACTATGAAGAGGTAATTCATTAAATTAGAGTTAATTGGCTTTGCAATGAGTGCATTTTTTTTTAAAAAAAAGATAATAAAAAGTAGAAAGAATATTAATAAACAAATTAATATAATAAGATGATGATTATATGTAATATATTCATATCATTTTTAATTAATTGATAATCTAATGCAGGATATGGATATCTCTGCCTTTAATGCACTTTCTTTGATACAAACTTTCTTTTTTACACATTATTATTCCAGAAAACTTTCTTATCTATACATGTATATCTCAAATATGGTAACTTTCTAGCTCTCATAATATTTTGACCTTCACATTGGAATTTGTCAATTTGGATCATATGTTTATACTACATATTCATTTCATACACATTTTAGCTCCTTAATTTTTTCAAATGTGGTTATTTTCGAAATCTTTAACATTCACATAGAAATTTGTTAATTTGGGTCATACGTCTTTACTAAATATCCATCTCATCTCCATTTTAGCTCTTTAATTCTCTCTTTGATATCTATTTCTTTCTTACACATATGTTTACACTCTCAATTTCTTCTGGTTAATTTCAAAATATATTTTTTTTGCTTCGCCATTGTAGTTTTATAATCTTTGTAAATGCTCTCCTATTTAGTGTACAACTTTCATATCCATAAGTAATTATGCATAGATAAAACATTTATGTTTAAAAATAATGCTATATATGAGCATATTTTATTTTAAGTTATTTTTTAAAAAAAAAGGAAAAACAGTATTCTATTTAAATTTAATTTCATCCACTACGTTTTCATCTTTATTAATAATCATTGTTAATTTTTTAATTCACTATTATAAATATTTTTTGGAAAAGTCAATGAACATTGTTTTAGTCTTTTAAGAATACATCTTTAGTGTTATAAACAATGAAGATTGCCAATTCCTCAACAAGCTTTGTGTTAAATGCTTAGTCAGAGAAAGCATTTAAAATATCTGTCAGGAAACCCCCCCCCCCAAACCCCTGACCATGGTTTATGCTTTGACACTCCTCAGAGAGGTGCCAGAGTAAGTTCAGACACTAGATCTAAAAATACCAACCCAAAGCCAGCATTTAACTAAAAGTTATCTATTGAGTAGAAAATCTGAAATTTTCAGACACCTACATGTATTACTTTGTTGTTTTCATTTTGTAATATTTTGTGGAGATGATTCAAGCGATATAAATTTATTTTTATTCTCTTAATTGTCTATTTTAATTGACAAAATACTTTTTAAAGCTGTAAAATAGTTTTGAAGAGATTGAATCACATTGTCATTTACCTTTTTAATGTTAATCTTTTTAATGCCATTATTCAGTCTAATATTTACCATTGTATTTATATAAATATTTTTTTAAATTCGACAATATTCTGGTTCCAAATCTTTAATTAAATGTTTTTATATAGTCACCTACCTTTTCATAGTCTTCAAATCCAATGCAAAATAGTCATTTACAATTGGTGATCATTTCTATAATATTCAGTTGTCATTTATATAATTACTTCTAATATTTAGATATAATCTTCTAAATTTTAAACTACTTTTAAATCTAGATTATTTTTATTGGTTTGTATCTTAAAATGATCATAGGAAAAGTATTTTATGAAAAAGCTTAGTAAAGTGAAGAAAGGTCTGTAATTTTTAAAATTTTATTTTTTATCTTTGTTAAAGATCCACGTCATTACTGCATTCTTTCAATGATATGACATATTTTTAGAATTTAAACATAGCTTTATCCCCAGGTTTTTTTTTATTTCTTTACCTCTTTAATTGAAATATCAATAATTATCAATCATTCCTACAGTGTTTTCTTTCTTATAGTTTAATTGTATTTCTCACCTCTTTACTTAAAATGTGTTGCCATAAGTATGCGGTATAATTATATTTTATATTATGACTAATACAAATAATGAAATCATTTTTATGCACTTTATATAAATCAATATCTTAATTTTCTCATTCACCAACAGATTACAGTTTTGAATGCTTATCAGCCATTTTCAGAACTTGTAATATAAACAATATATTCATAAATATAAATACTCTACTATAGTGTTAAATAATAATAAATGAGTACTTCTGCTTACAACACAAGATATAGTATTTAGGAAAGAATAAAATGAATCCACTTATTCAATCCAACCCAAATTTTTATATATGGGCAAATCTTAAGTACTGTAAGTGAAATTATGTATTCCAAACAAAACAACAATTTTTATACATAATAAAACCTTATAAATTTTTTACTTTGGTTTGAATTAATATTTTTATTAATTTATATCTATTGTTCTACTAAAAGTCTAAAGGTACATGAATTTATAGCATGAACTATTGAAGATGAAAAGGGTAATTTGTATGACCTTATAATTATGACCTTATCTCACTAATATTAGATATTTAATCTTCTATATATGTATAATTGATTGTCACTGAAAATTGTATATAGATTGTTATGGTTTATTTTATGTAAAATATATATATTTAGAAATTATAATGTTGAAGAATTATTTGAGTTTATCACAGTTCAGACAACATAACATAAAAAGAAAACATTGATAAAACAATTAGACAGGCATTGCAAACCCTTGCCATTCGCTAAACGTTTCTTTAGTATTATATTAGTTAATCATTTTAAAACAAGAGTTAATAATGAACATACCTGCGATGTATTCAGCTTAGAATAACAATTTAACCATTAATGAAAATAATTGCAGATTAATGACCTCTGAATGGAATAAAAGACTGCATAGATGAATTTAAATAAATTAAAAAAGATTGTTTTTTTTTATAATTATAAAAGTTAACCATTTTAAGCAAAATATCCTTACAGGTTTGGGATAGGCAGGCATGGGAAAAGATGTTTGTGTATAGTAAATTTTCTTGAGCTAATGGCCTATTATTTCAGGCTGGTTTGCATGTATAAAATTTTATTGTCCAGAAATTAATGTGATGCAGATGCTTTTCCTGCTGCTCACAGTTGGCCACTTAATTTGACCAGTATTTATTTGGTAGATGCACATTCCTACCATATTTCATATGTTTATATATTCTTTAATTGTTCTTAAATAAGTGCAAAGCAGATGTTGTTCCTGTCACTTGCACTTGTTGTTTTATTATTATCATTATTTGTCAGGTAGATATTCATTCCTACCAGTTAGTTTGTATGTTTCAGACACTAATGTCAGATAGATGCATGATTCCTACCTCAACATTTGGTGATATTTACTTCATTTTAGTAAAACAAACATTAAAGATCATTCAATGTGTGTGGCATTTAGTTTTTATTTGTTTCTAATCTAGTCACTTATTATTAGTTTTCCAGTACTGCTTCCTGAAAAAATTTATATTAGTCTAGTTTTTTTAATAGTATACTTTATATCAATTATTTTTTAGCATATCCTAAAGCTTGTGAGATTAATGTCTTAAATCTGGGTTGTGATCAATTATATGATATTAGTAGTTAAAGTCATTCTGTGCAGCTGTATCTATCCAAGAACAATTATGATGCATAGGACCTATATTGTATGTGCATAAGGAGGCAATAAATAGCTAGTCACATAAATTTTACTTCAAACTAGTTAAATAAAACCAATAAGACAAAGATCACAAAGTGTTGTTATCCTGAATTCAATCTCAGATAAATGGCCAATAGATTGATATTTCCTAAGGGTTTCTGTCGATTGTGTTATTATTTGTTTTGTGAGTTTGAATATAAATAAATAAATCATAATTTTTCATTATTCTGGCATTTATCTTTTATTGCAATCGATAATGGTAATTAAAATATAATAAGAAGCTCTTGCATCTAACTGAGTCTAGTGAAATATAAAAAGAATAAAGTTGTTGATTAGGTGATGTCAGAATGTGGAGCTGCATGCAGATTACCTTTGGGCAATTTGCATATTAGTTGTGCTGTTTTGACCATTACAATATTTTCTTTATTTTTAATTTAGCATTAATGGGAGCCATATATTTCACACTAATTTATATTCAATTTCTATGCTGAATATATGGAGAACTTTGTAGTCTTAACTACATTTTTTGTCAAAATCAAAATTGTTACACAACTCTATTGTTCTTTCATTAAGATTTTTTCATAACCATTTCATCTTTATATCCATAATTTGATAAATTCAACAAGTGCATGTCCTCTTCCATCTTCCTACTCAAATTTAAAAATACTTTCGATAATTTTATTATTCTAACATTAAAACTTTCCATCATAGTTTTAAAATATTTTTGGTCTAATCAAAAACATTATCTATATATATCTAAAACTTCACTTTTTGATCATCAGAATTCTAACTTGTTAAACGAAAAATCTGAATTGTCTGTATTTATTATCATTCATAAAATTAAGTAATTTTTTTTCAAGTGTATAATAGCTCATTGATATTTTCATTTTGATCTTTATTTATAATGTATATCTTTTCACTTGTGCTTCTATTATTTGTTTTTATAGTAAACTACAAGTATACTTCTTAAATTAATTTTTTTTTGCTCTTTTTCCTTAATTCATAATGTCAAATATTATTTCATTTATGACTATGCAATTCTTTTCTCAATTCAAGCAATTTCTTTTACTTGAAACGGATGTATAATCACAGATAGCCAAATGGAAGCTCACAGTTAAATGGCAGCCTAAATTCATAACCCAATAATTTTGGAATCATTTCTCTTTGGTACCAACTGTTGTTACAGCTGACAATTTTACAATTAGAGTTAATTTTTACTCAATATAATTATAAATATTTATAGAAAATGAGTAGATGTAAATATATATAAACATTTCCTTAAAAAAGTTCAAACCATGTCTCAGTTAAAAACTATTAAGCTTCCGAAAAAAAAAATATTTTCATTATCTTAATCCCAGAAATAAAAACAATAAATTTAACTTATGTGAACATTCTTTTATTATTAAAAACTGCAATAAAAGCTATGAAATGATTACTGAAATTTCTTCTACTTAATTTTTTTGTGATTTCAGGGAAGTATTAAGGAATTCATTTTAAAGAATGAAAAACTTAATTTTTCTGCTCTTTTTTTTATATATATAGTGATTGTATTAATAATGCCACATCATTTATAGATAGTAAAACTTTGTAAAAACCTATAAAATGTGAAATATTGTTTACTGAATTAAAGATATCAGAGAATTAATTAAAAACAAGTTTATTATTATGCTTCATTTTATCTTAAGTAAAAAGATATAAAGTAAAACTGCTTGTGAATGAGCTATTTATTTGTTTATTTAGAGATAAATTTAGAACGTGAGTTTAGAATTGTTTTATACAAGCAAGACTTGATTGTTTTTGTAATAAAATAATAAAGTAATATCTGTATTATTAATAATTATTGATTTGTAAAAGTATAAGCTAAAATGGGCATGGAATATTGTAAACTTAAAAGTCTCCAATATTTCTTAGAAAAAAAATGTTACTATGAATGATTTTTAAGTAGAATTTTAATGGATTTTATTTATAATATTTCAGTATTGAAAGAAAGTTTGTAATATTTTAGAATGAATTTATATTAATAAAAATTTAAGTTTGGCTAAAATAATACTTAGCTTATTTTGAAGTTTTGATAATCTCATAAACAGCTTTAAGAAATAAATCTGAGCTAGATAATGATATGTATTGATTATTTAGTGAAAATATAATTCAAAAGCAATGCAGGCTTAAAGATCTAAGGTATTTATATCTGTTCGCGGTTGCATCATAAGGTGAGAAGATATACTAATCTTGGATTAAAATATTAAATATAGTTAGCATTCCAGAAGAAAGTATTTAATTGCTGAATTCATGCAGCTTATGTCCATAAATATATTTGGAAGCAAGTAAAGATATATACTGCAATTTAACCAACAGTTGCTATGAAATAAAAAAAATCTGATAATCCAAACAAAAGCTGAAGTTGTTTTACTAATATCATATAAAAACATATTTATTACATATCAGTAAATATCAGATTACATGTGATGTCTAATGTCTAATGATGTAATATTTCAGGCCTTTCAAAGATTTTGTTCCAGACTTTTGATCTTTACCTTTCTTTTTTTATAATATAGCTGACATTAAAATCTTCATATGAAATCATGAAAATTTAATAGATAGATCTTTACTTATTAAAAATAGAAGTAAATTTAAAGCAAAAATAAAAAAAAGTCAAAAAAAGAATATCAGTAATAAAATAGTGAGAACTGTGACAAGAATTAGTTTGTCATGTAAACACAGTTCTTAGAATGAGTCTTTAAATTCTAAGTTAAATGCAAACCTAGAAAGTTGTGACTAAAACTCAAACACTAAAAGCCTAGAAGAGAACATTTAGATCTATTTGTTTTAATCATGTTTTATAACTTTTCATTATTAAATTTAGTTTTATGTGAATGGGTGTTTTGTTTCAGTTATGCATGTAATTATTTGATATTTTGATTTTTAGTACTCTTTAAAAATTTGTTTACCACCACTATGTCACTATAGGTTGTTCTTTTTAGAAGAATTTTCATGTATTGTTTTGAGTTGTCATATATCATATTAGAAACACAAGAACATTATAACTCTGGATAATGATGCATTTCAGTTTTAAAAATTAATATTAATAATTCTTGATATTAATTTTGACATGGTCCAATAAATTTATTATCTACAATATGGCCAGCTAAACCTCCTGATCCCAAGCTATTCCTTACAGTCATGCCATAAGAGCCTAAATTAAAATAGATTCCAAAGTATGCCTCTACACTTGCCACCATGAAGAGATGAAGTCACCTGAATGTTGATCACCTGAATGTTGAACTCAAAATAACTATATGCACTCATTGAAGGACTCAGTTTACTGTAAGGTAAAATATTTCTTATTCTTTCCAGGGTATAAATCTCTAATTAAATTATCCATTTAATCTAAAAGTAAATATATTGTATAAAGTTTTTATATTTATTTAATATCATAATTATTATATGTATTCTCTTATCATTGTATTTATAGTGTGTCTTGTAATCTTAGTTTTAAGATTCTATTTTTAGTTTAAGTTTATTTATCTGAGAGTGTATTGCGAGTTTATATTTGATATGCTTTGTATTCTTTTCTCTTTTTATATTACTAACCCTTGATAAATGCTTTAGCAGATCTTCATAAGTTTATTTCAACTCACCTGTCCTTTGTCATTATAATTAGTTTAGTTAAACTGGGTTTTAATTTTTCTGCAGACCGTAAATCTTTTGGTTGGTGGTTTATTGTCTGCTTTGTTTTGTTTTTTTTATTTCAGACATTTAGTTTTCATTTATACATGATACCTTGGTACTGATGCTTTATTCTGGGTATAGGAAAGCTCACCTGTGCTCTTTCATTATGTTCCCTATAAGACCACCTTACTTTCAAAAATCTTTGATTGTAAAAATTGGAATTTTTTTTTTTTATAAATCACCAGCAGGAAAATATTATAAATACATCTCTTTTAAATTATAGGTGAGAAAACATACTTATCTGCCAGGGTGTTTTATGTTTTAATACTCACACTCTCTGGTAAATACACTGTGAAACTAGGTCAAACTTTCTTATTATGTTTGACAATCATTTACTTAAATGTTTTGTTAAATTTAATAAACATTAGAATTTCTTTTATAAATACTTTGGCTGATGTTTATCCCTGTCTTGTTTCTCAATTGTCTGAACAATCTTAAAGATCTCTTCTCCCTGGGTTTAGCCAGTGCCAATCATCATTATCATTAACTTTTGATCACAGTAAATTAAAAATTTTCTAGGTATGCAGTGACCTGGTGGTACACTCTGGATCAATAGAAGATAGAGTGACCATTACATTGTATATATCACTAAATATTTCTGCTATAAGTTAAAATGTATTCCTTTATATATATCCGATTTAACGTGTGTACATATTAATTCATGTGTATATATTGCAAATGTATGTTTTAATTAGTATAAATTTTATTATTTTATTTTTAATATTTTATTTTCTTTCAAATGTGTTTCTTTTGTAGACTACTATGAATTTCTCATGTTGACAGACTTTCTTTTCCTGCTATTTCGGCATTCTTTTTTCAAACAGTCTCATATTTTGTGTGGTATTTTACTTTTGTACTACACTGATTATATATAGATACATGTCAAAGTAGAAAAAAATCTGTGATATAAAAATTCTCAAATCTATAACTTTTTTCTTTCATTTTTAAAAGTTTATTTCTTATTCACTGTTGTAACTGTTCCAAGTAACTATTCATACAAATGCATTATTTATAGTTTATAGTAATTCTTAATAAATTGAATATTTGTTTTCCAATTCAAATGAGTTTTTTATTATATACTGATCAATCACCTTTTTGTATCTGTAAAGTGAGTTTTTATTTATTTGTTTTCATTCAGAAATTTCAAAAAATTATGAAAGGGATTCATGCTCGTTCCAAGTTGTTTTTAAGATTATGTATGTTTGAGAAAGCAGCATTTTAGAATTTTTCTTTATTCAAAATATTAAGCCAATAAACATCACATGACCACCACCTCTTATGCCTGTGTATTACAGGAAACCTATTTTAAATGGCATTTATTTACTTACTGACCATTACAATTATCTTTTTGTCTTTGTAAAGTGAAAATTTTTGTTTCATTTATTTTTACTTCTCAGTTTCAAAAAATTTGACTTCAAAATGTGTGAAATTTGATCCATTCACTGCTTTTTATTTCTTAAAGTAATTATTGTAAATTTTTTTTCAAATTTTATATCCATCTGCTTACCAAAAAAAAACACACTTGTAACTTTTGTTTTTATTAAATATAATAAATGTTCATTTTAAATTTTATATTGAATTTTAATCAAGGCATTAAATTGAAACAAACTATGAAACAAAAAAAAAT
The DNA here is from genome assembly GCA_028023455.1 of Epiperipatus broadwayi. NCBI lineage: Eukaryota > Metazoa > Onychophora > Udeonychophora > Euonychophora > Peripatidae > Epiperipatus > Epiperipatus broadwayi. The sequence continues at coordinate 5,931,165 of JAQFVV010006244.1, read as the reverse complement.
ATTCCGTGTACACATATTGCTTAAAACATCATAATGTTTTGATATATTTGCCATCAAAATGTGTGAAATATCATCTACTTATACTGCCTTTATTTTTAAAATAATTACTCTTTTTATCAAACTGCTTGTCAGGCTGCTTACTAATGAAAACTGCACTTGTAAATCACATTGTTATTAAATACAGTATAATAAATGTTTATTTTTAATTTTAATTTGAGTTTTAATCAAAGCATGAAATAAAAACAAACTATGAAACAAAATATATATATTCCTTGTAAACAAGGCAAAACTCTCCATGCAGTAGTGCCACACTGTGCCAACCAGATTAATCAATGGATGCCAGAAGGCTTGTGCATAAAATCCCTATCTAATGCCTACTCATTCAATATCCCCAGACTAGTTTCTAGCTTGTGGCCTTTGTCAGTGAGGAGCTTTGGATCTGAGAGCAACGCTCTTAGATCTTAGGATCTAATACAATCCTCCAGCAATCACATTTTATCTCTACTTAACTATAAAAATATGAGAATGAAATTGAAAACACAAAAATATTTTCAATCCAAGCTCAATAGCTTATACAGTCATATGGGTCTGAACTCAGTTCAGCACCTATACATTTTGGTGTTCTAGCTCTTTAACAACCATAGCCACTACTATCCTACCAGGCAGGATTATGTGATGCTTAATGGTTTATATTCCTTGTACATATATTTCATAAAACTGCTTTTTATTTCTGTAAGTAATTCCCTAAGTAAATTAAAATGTTATTAAATAGAAAAAACAATTAATGTCCCCCTCGTGATCATTATTTAAACAAATGAAATTTCTAAGAATAATTGTTAATGTGTTGCATGAAATTATTGAATATTTTTTATATTTTCTCTGCCCCCTGTTTCTTATCTATAAAACTAATTGACATACTGAAAAGATAAGTGCTTCAAATGAATTAAAGGGATATAACTTAGTTATATATTTATTTTCAAGAAATTCTATTGAATTTGAATATATTAAATCTCTAGATAAAATTTCATTCTAACTTGAAAAAGATCAAAATTTAACAAACAAACAACCATATTTTCCAAAAACAATAAAAGCATTTAAAAATATCTTATGTTAATACAAAATATAGATTCATTGATATTTTACCTAATAGCTGTCATTATTGTTTTAATATTTACATATTTAAACCCCATTTTTATATTCACGTTACATAAGCATTTTAATAAAAATTAGAATTAAATTTACAATAATAATTTTTTTAATTAATGGCATGATTGTAAATAAATAATAAAATAATGTTCAACTACATTTGATTTGCAATTTTTTTTTATATTTTCTCACTTTCATTTTGTTAATACAAATAAAAAATTTTGTTTATTAAGTTCTAAGTCAAAAATGTAAATATTTTGCTTAATACCTCCATTAAAAATAGTAAAAATGGCTTTGAATATTATAAAAATGTTTAAAATATTTGTAAAAATCTGTTTGTTACATTTATTATTCTAATAAAATAAAACAATTCTCATTCATGGGGAAATACTTTTTTTTATTGTGTCTGAGTGCCCTTCTGCAAAGCCATTTTATTGACACAATCCAATTAGTCTGTTGAAACTTATTTTACTTTTTATTAACTTTTAATCATTTACTGCCATTAGTGAATGATAATATGGATTGCCTACTAAAAATTCTGAGGTTTTTCTGTTTCTTGTAAAAGAAACAAAAACAGATCAACTTTCACCAAAAGGTTCATGTCAGGGATATAATACCTTAATTAAATAATCATCAAGTTTTTAAGAATTATAAAACAAAACATTGATTAATGTCTTGCATTGGTGGTTGAGAGGTCAGTGTGATTGCTTTACACTTGCAGGCAGTTGCCCGGGTTGCAGGTTCGCATCCCGGCCGATGCTATGACACTTAAAAAAAAAAATTGATTAATGTAAAAATATAGAGCAATCCAAAGCTTAATTTATAATTACATCATATGGTTTTTGTTTTTCATACACGTGCAATTTTTTATTAAAATAATATTCTAATTCTTTTTTTTTAAAGGTTGCATATATTGCAGTGGCTATTTCATTGTTTTAAATCCATTGAATTATCTGATTTTTTTTTTCTGCATGAGTGTGAGTTAAAAAAATTACACTTATTGTAGTTTTGAATAAAACAGAATAATTTTATTACAGATTTATGGCATTATTGGAACTGGTTATATAAATTAAAATTAAAGAAATTAATTTTGTCATAGTATTAAATTAATTTCTAAACAATTATACTAAAAATCTGAAACATCTTAAGCTTTTAGTTGTTATAAGAATCTCTACTATTTTCAGTTATTTTTTGACAAACTAAAGCAATATGTGTATGTATTTGTGTGATATAGTCAGAATTATGAAGTAATTAATAAAAAATCACTTTTATTCATTTGTAAATTTTTATAAAGATGTTTTAAACAAACTAAAAGGTATATTAATGGAGATATTAACATATTATTATTTCAATTGATTATAAGCCAACATGTCTGAAACTGCATAGATATCTCAACTGATTTAATTTTGTTTTTATGTCAATAGTGTTATAGCATGCTTATGAGAAATTGAGAACAAGCACATTTACATTAGAAGTTTATCCGATTTAATTATATTTCATACTTTTTATGTCGTTTAATTTTTTTTATATGTTTGTGTGTGTAATATCAACGCAAAAAAAAAAAAAAACTATTTTAATGCAAATACATATTTTCCCAATAACTTGAAACTCTCAGTTGTCCTTGGAGATATGATAGTAATCCCAATTAAAACTTAGATATAGTTAATTATAGTATTTAAATTAGAAATGTATGATTTTATTCAAAAGTGAATAATAATCAAAATTTGAAAATTATATATATATATTATAATTTATATCTATGAATTATACATAGCATGTCATAAAGTGGATCTCATAAATTTAAATAATATATATATAATTATTATCTGTAATATATTAAACACATACTCAGTTTTTTTTTATAAATACTTAACAAACATTGATGATTTCATTAAACAACAATTCTGTTTTTTGAGATTACATCATCACATTTTTATTTTTATTTCTTTAAAATGTTCACAAAGTTCCTGAATTTGATTTTGAAGAAATGTATGAATCTATACATAGGAATTCATTGCTTATAGATAAACAAATCAATGTAAATTTTATTATAGATAGTCTCTAATGGATTGATAATGATTTAGCAGCAATTTACTCAGAAATGTGTAAATTATGCGGCAGGGTGATGATGATTACATAAAAATGCCTTATTTACAATCTAACTGTTTTGGTTTTAGAAAAAATGCATTTATCTTCATGAAATGATATTCTCCTTAGTTTTAATATGCAGATGTTATGTTAATAAAGTTTTTTTATGAGGTTACTATAACATGATCAATTTTAAAATAGACTGGAGAATTTGCATCTAATAAACAGACTCATAGGATTGAATTTGGATTTGTCATTCAACCAGGAGAAAAGGAGTATGCAATGAAAATCTAAATGTATTAGTCAGATGATTTATGAACTTAAATTCCCTTATTTCTACTGAATATAAAATGGCTAATTTTAAATCATTTCTACATAAAAATTACATAATATGCAGATAATAAAATATTAATAAATATGTTGAAGAACTTATGAAGGTTGGATATATACAGCACTGGAGTTTTGAATAAGTAAATTAAATACTTTAAAAGAGATTTATGCCATCCTGGCATACCTGCCAGAGAAATAGTAAATGAATATTCCTGGTATACATTTCTAATGTTAGTATCTCTATTGAACCAATTTAAACTCTAAAGATTTTATGAATTGGTTTGAAAACACCTTTAAACTTAATTAAATTTTTAATAATGGAAAAAGAAAAATATGCACATCTGAACTAGCCCATGAGGTCTATAAAATTAAATGTTCTAGAGTTAACTACCAATTGAAGGGACAAAAGCAAATTTAATGTCAGGTTTAATTAGTAAAGACATTTATGCAATAATTGTAAATGTAATTTCTATCATAATACAATCTACTTTGATAATGAGATGGACATTGTCCACACATTTTTCTAGATTTTACATAATTTGTGAAGAAAGACTAGATACTAAGAAAAATAGGAAAAGATATGACTTATTATGAATTCAAAATACAAATGGACAACATTGCAAGAGCATTGGAATTAGAAAGTGTTGAAAAAACTAATTAACAACCTATATAACTGAGGTTTGATTGTTAGGCTTCTTTATCTAATATAAAGCTTTTGATTATGACATTAAAATGTTGAATCTAAAATAAAAATCAACAAATCTTTTAGTAAAAAAAAATCCATAAAACTTTTATTCATAATCAACCAGTAAGATCTGTATCATATATATGACAACACACAATTTGATTAAAATATAAATAGACATATGCTTAAATACACACTACTAAAATCCATGAAGTAAATCTCAAATAGGTATACAAATAAAAAAAATAAGATGTTATTCAAAGGTTTGTATTCATTTCTTTATTATTACATAGAATCACACATTTTATATATTAAATAGGACTGATGATATAAAATCTCCAGGTATATCTGAGTTTTCAGTTAGGAAACAAAACGCTTATAATGTGAAAATAGTTGTTGGGTTTTTTTTTCCTTCTCTTTGATATGGATAACTGCCTACTTATTTCTTGTTTACATAATTGTTTCGTTTTGATTATTTTTATTTAAGAGTGTGTTTACATATATATCTTGGTGCAAATTATATATAAGATGTTTTTAAACAATACGCCAGATTCAAATAGCCCTTTATGGGCTAAGCCATATTCAATTTCAGATAAACAATGAAAGAAACAATAGTTATTAAGCTAATCAAATGCCAAGTAGTAAAGATTTATGATCTTTTTTGTTTTTATCGTACAGATAATAATATAAAAGTGTTAATTACTAATTGAATAATATTTGACTGGCTACCTAAAAAATATTCAAGTTTTAGCCAAATTCAAACTTAGATCATCAGTGTGGTTTACAAATCCACTAACCATTATACCATTATATGTCTGTAATAAATAAAACTATAATGTAATGCTATCTTCCTTAATACTGTATAGCTTTATTTTTTTCAATTATTAATCAATACAGCATAACTTATTTCATTTGGATTGTATATGTATATTCCATTTGATTTCATTAATTTTAATTAATAATTTAATGCCTGCTGCATTCTAAACTACTTTTTAAATTCAATTAACATAATATTTTGCAAACTGTCTGTAAAATCCCTTTTTAAATAAACACTTTTATTTTATATGTAGACATATATGATTGTATTTCAACTGTACACAAACTGGACATAAATAAAAAGTACTTCAAACAATTTATTGTATTACACATATAAAATTTTGCTTACATACATATTTTTATTATTATGTAAATATAGCTATTGTATACGATTTTTTAATTATTTATTATCCTTTTATTTGTATTCAATCTTTTTAACATTAGTATAGAATTTGCAATTTTTATTTATTAATATTATAGATACATTGTATTAAGTTTCAATTTTTTTTTTTATCTATCTGTTCTTGCACTAACTAGCGTTTAATGTTAAAAGAAAACTTAGAATAAAATGTGTACTTTAGAAGATAAATATTTTGACTGAAGTGAACCTTTAAGAAGTGTCTTTGCAGTATGCCAGATCTATTTACTTTGATGAAATAAAAGCAAAAGTGTCTTGTAATGATTTATAACATCAAGTTATATGTCACTGGCTACTTTTTTCTCTTGTAGCAAGCCCAAATATTTTTTAGTCATTTTATTTCACAATTAGATTGCGCTCTTTTTATATTATATTTATAGAACTACTTGAAAGTATTGCAGAATCGTCTTAATCCCTATATATTTTATTGATTAAATAAATGCATCAAAACAACTTTACTTAAATAATTTGCATTATACTATTTTTTTTAAATATTAAATTAATTTCTCTAAGCGCACACACATATATAAAATGTTTATGGAACAATTGATTACTCATAGTAGAAAACACTATATTTAAAAAAATGTTTAGTAAGTAAAAATATTCCAGCAGCTAAATAATTTTAAATGAGATTGAAATTCAAATAACTTGAAAAAATAACAGCCACAGTAAATCCATTACACATTTGTGTTGGGTTAGTTTATACTTCAATTATCAAAAGTCATACTTATTTTTTTGTTATTTCTGTGTTCATTTTCCAATACAGATAGATAATTCAGAGTATGATATTAATGACCCCCTAATATTTAATTATTTATTAGTAATAATCAAAGTATTTATGTTGCACATACAAATTGAAACAGTAAATTGTTTATGAATCTGAACACAAGTCATAATTCAAGTCATTTTGTAGCAAAATTGATCAGTGAAAAGTTCTATATTTTTGCGATTTAAATCGATTAATAACACAGCTATTGATTTCAGTTTAATGATAGAGATCTATATTGTATGAATGATCATGTCAAGAAAATATGTTTAGTTTATAATATTATTTATCAAATAAGATTCTTAAGGTTGTTTAAATGGATTTAGAAGTCCAATATGTCATAGTTATTGTTTATATACCTAGAAACAGTTACTACAAGTACTTTGTATTTATATTGTAAATTAACATATAACTATGCATTGTCAAAAACCTGTGTGTACAAAACTTAGCATGAGTGTTTTGCTTAGTTTAAAGAATTGTAACAATCATTTATGTTTATATATCTGCACATTATTCAGACTTGTCATAGAAAGATGTTGCTTTCAAAATTAGATTAAACTAGGAAGGGCAGATGATATTTTTTTAAATCAACAAATATCTCTACTGGATTTGGGCCCTTTCTTTTTGTCCCACAGAGCTCCTCATTGGGTGCTCGACTGTTCATCATGTGTATGGGCCCTCTTCTTAGGGGTATTGGGGCAGGTCTCCCAGGACTGTGTATTCCTCCAATTGGGAGGGTAGTTGGGCATCTGCCCTACATGGATGATTTACTGGTGATTCTCCCATCTGGTGGGTGCATGATGGGGCTACAGGAGGTGATTGATGGGTGCTCAAAGTCTTATGGCCTCAAATTTAATCTGAGCAAGTCTGCGGCTTGGAAGTTGATCTCAGGACAAATAGTTACCTCAAGATTTGTGGCCAAGCCACAGAAATTTCTTGGCTTCCCAATGCACTTGTCATCAGTCTCAATGAGGAGAAATATCCAACAATCCCTGCTAGAAGCAACTAAAAAGGTAATTACTTTTTTTATCTGGAATATATCTTTCCATTTGTGGCAAGGTCACACTTCTAAATATGATGGTGTTGACCAAGATAAATTACTATCTTCCTGTGATTAAACCCACCAAATGATTCATATCGAGAATTGCATCCTTAAGTTCTGGGTTGTTCTGGAGGAAGAAAGCAGTAGCAATAAGCTATAGCAGATACAGCAGCCCAGGGCCAATAATGGAATGGGTCTTTATGACATATCTACCTTATTGTTCCAAAAGTCATAAATTTTTTCCATAAATTAAAAATTAATCAAGTGAAGAAATTTCTAAACTCATTATTCCAACGAACCAGCCTCCACCAACATGAAGAAAAAACTGGCTGGATTTTTAATTAAATGACCTCACAAAATGGATAACAATTGATAAAGACACATTCCAAAGCAAGTTAACATACTGGAAGGCCTTCGGTATGAAGTTCACTGAATTAAAGATCACCTCTCGAGTCTAGGCCTCTCAAATGATAAATTAATAAAGAAATTCAAAAGATGGAGCTTGTAATTCCCATATCTGGATTATCTAATAAAGATCAATGTCAGTGCATTACTTATCAATGAGTTCTGGGTTAATAAAAGAGGGTACTCATGAATTGAATCAATCTTCACAATTTGTAAAAGAGAAGATGAAACCATAATGCATTTTAGGTTTGGATGTGTACAGCTAATGCAGCTCAAAAAACATTAATGAGTTGGATGAAGATAGATAAAGCTAAATTATCTAATGTGAAAGACAGTATCAGAAAGAGATCATACCCAGAAATTATACTGATGGTAATTCTAGATCATTTGATATGGCTTACTAGATGTAAGCTAGTGTTTAATCCTGATAAATTTAATCCTATTGCCTTCATGTGGAAAAAATTAAAACAGACAAAAACAAGAGATGAACTGATAACCCCTGAGATCATTTTTTCTATGACATGGGACATGTTGGATTTAAACTCACCATGTCCCCAACCAATGGTAGGACATTCCTAGAAGAAAAAAGAGAAGAATAAAAGGCTAAAGTCTGGCAATTCCAAATGAAGGAAAATTAAACCATATCAAATAAAATATACCTGCACAACAGCTGCACCAATGGCGAAAAGATAAAGAGACTGATGATTAAAAGATGACATAATCAGCCTGGACAATTAAATTTAAAACTATATGTTAGAATATCATAACTGCTAATGTAATAATGTAATTATAGTAATATATATTAAGAGTACAACCTTAAAACTATGCACTTTATAAATAGAATTATTATAATATAATTATAATATATTATTTGAAAATATATATATACTAAAACTAATATTAATTTCATTTTAAACATAAATATTACATTACTTTTAATATTATTTTTTAATAAATTAAAAATTTATCACTATAAGGTAAAATTTATTACTATAATTCTATAGATGTTTATATTAGTAATGTAGTACACATTAGTGTAAAATATGGATTATCTTTCTGATTATATATAAAATTTAAAGCAGCCATTTCATTATGAATTAGCACAATTTCAGATTTTATAAAGAATTCGATTAATAATAAAATAGATTTATCTCTGACAGAATTCTATTTCATTATGAATTAAATCTTAATAATGATGTAAATTTTTAGTTCCATTTAATGGTATAAATCTATATTTTATTTTTAGTATTTACAGAATATGTAGAATTTATTACATATATGTAGATATAAATACAAAAGTCAGATTATTAATACATATGGAAACATAATGGATGAAATTAATCATAGAATTAAACTTGGTTGGAGTGCTTTTGGTAGAAATAACTTGATACTAAAAGGAAATATGCCCAAGTGTTTGAAAAGGAAGGTTTTTAATAAATGTGTTTTACCAGTTCTTACTTATGGATCTAAGACTTGGACACTTAATAGAAGAGCAATACAGAGACTTCAGTCCACTCAAAGAAGTATGGAGAGATGCATATTGGGAGAAACAAAAAGATATTGAAAATGTAATATATGGGTAAGAGAACAAACAGGTGTTACTGACCTCATTGAAAAAATTAAAAGACATGTGGAATTGGGCTAGACATATTTCTAGAAGAGATGATAATGGATGGATAATTCAAATCTTAAACCGGATTCCAAAAGATTGTAAAAGACCCAGAAAGAGACCACATGTGAGATGGGTGGATGAAATAAGAGTGTGCAAAAATGATGTGGAGAAGAGAAGCTAAAGATCAGAGGAGATGGATTGAACTTGGAGAGACCTTCATCCTGCAGTGAATTGATAATGGTTCTTGATGATGATGATGATGAAATACAAAAGTAAAGGTTTTCATGGATGAAAAATGTAACTACATATTTCACATTTATCCACATATACATTTGATTATTATTAATTGATTATCAATAATTAATTTTTAATAATATAAAACTGTGATTATTAGATAAAAGTGAACCATTTTTGTCTTACTAATAAATTAATATTTTTATAGGAAATTGACAATTTTTCACATATTAATTAAAATTACTTTAAGGATCTAAATTATGAATATGATAAGCATATTTAGAGTTAACTTGTCATGGATAAAATTTATATTTTCTGTAATGACTGTAGTTTATTTATAGCCTTAAGAAAATTATTATATAATATGTATATAACTAATATATCTTAAACCTTTTACGTTGCTAGGAAACTATCAATTACTAATTGACAATCCTAATACTAAACAATTTAATTTTCTGATAACCTATAATAGTGTTGTTTTTCTTGAGTAAAAAAAGGAAATCTTCTTTCACTTTTAATGCACATTATTGTCATGATTTAAATCCACATATCTATTTTTAGAAATATGAGGATTCAGAAGATATATCTTTTTTGATATGTTGTAAATAGTAATAATTTATTTTCCCAGAGAGTTGTTAAATTAATTATTTTCATGGAATCACTATGATGTAAATAAAGTAGAGCAATGTATTTTATCCATGTAAATAATAACATATTTTTAACTTTGATGTTGCTGGAAAATCCTAAATTATTAAATGATAATTTTAAAGGTAAACAATGTTGTTGTAGTAACCTATAATAAGCTTTTACATCTTGAGTTTAATTAGAAGCAAAAGGAGATGACTTTTCATTTCTAACCCAAGTTGTTATAAGAATTTAAGCTCAGAAAGCTATTTTTATAAGATTCAGAAGACTCACACTTATATTTGACATTCTTCAAATAATATTTCATCTTCCTCAAAGAGTTAAATATTTTTATGAATTTATTGTGATGTAAACAAAACAAAGTATTGGATTGCATTTAAATATTGGACCATTTCCATAATCTAATATGAGTATTGAATGTCTTTAGAAAATGTAACTTTATTTAAATATTCCAAATACATTTAACTATTAGTAATAGCACACAGGTTAGTACATACACAATGTTTTGAGAGGTATTATTCTCCCCACTTTTGAAGGTGTTTCTGGTCTGACCAGTGATGGTACTAGCATGGGAATTAAACCTGGACCCTTAGATTTTTGAATACTGAATTTTAAGGTAACACTCTAAATAACTCAATACTCAAGATTCTAAGGGTCCAGGTTTAATTCCCATGCTAGTACTGACACTGGTAAGATTAGCAACACCTGAAGAAGTGGAGAGAATAATACCTCTCAAAACATTGCTTAAAATATTAATTCCATCATTAAGAAAGTGTAAGAAGAAAAATATATTTGTTTATTTGAAAAGAAAAGAGTACTTCACTCATATTTCAGACATTTCTAAAAACAATATATAGATAACACAGCAATATAATAAACTGATTGGTGAAATAAAATGATTAACAAATTATTTTATCCTTCCTACTTCTTTACTATTTTGTGTAGCTTAGTAATCAATAGATGCAATATGGTAGTGTTTAATAAGTTCTTATTCAAACGTGTTATATCCAAATATCTTCACACTAGTTTCTAGTTTATGACTTTTCTCAGTGATGATCTTTTTGGATTTGTTTTAACAATGCATTTGGATCTAATGTGCTTTCCTCCATAAACCATTTTTTACTTTTTGTTATACTACTAAACTAATTTAGGCCAAATTAAAAGAATTATATATTCAAGTTTAATTGTTTGCATATTCATATGGATCTGAAACTGTGTGTATGTTTTAATGTTCTTAGGCATCTTTGTTATTTGTTTTGAATACAAATGCATTGTTCAAAATAGTACAAAAAGCTCCTTATTGATGAAAGTCATAATCTAGAAATTAATCTAGAAATATTGTGATATGACAACTATGGATAAGGATTTAGTCAGTTCTAAAGCTTGAATTAAATGACATAAAATTTATGGAGAATAACAGAGTATGCAATGGAACAGCAATGTGTATGCTGGGATTAGACGATGTATTGTTGGACATGTGATATGTCACTGTTTTTTTAAAATAAAATAATTTGTTATAATACTGTTTACTATTGGGCACTTGTGAAGTTGTATACATATTTATTAAAAATTTCAAAGAGCTATTCAAGTATTACTAGTCATAGAGCAACTTAGAAGAAGATGAATAAATATATGATATAATTAATGAATTTCTTTACAAAATTAATATCAAATAAGATGGATAAGTTATCGATGTTATGGATAATAATGGCATTAGGTTTTAATATCAAAATTAATAAAAATTAAATATTACAGCATTAAAAGTATGTTAAAAGTAGCCAAAACCTGTATCATTAAATATAGAAAAATTATTTGGCAATAAAATTAATAAAAATTTGATGTTGTTTCTTGCATTATTTTCGACATTTATTTTCAATATTTGTTTAAGAAAATATTGGTCTGAGCTATAAAATAGATATAATAAATAAGTGGGGTGCTTTTTTTTTCATATGTCATAGCATCAGCCGGAATGTGAATCCACAACTGTCTGCAATCAACTACTTGCTTGCAAGGCAACTGCGATGATCTCTTGGCTAACAACGCTTGACATATGTGGGGTGTTTTCAAGTGAATTTTGCTTCAAATATTTTTTGTATTGTTTTCTAAACTCCTTGAAAAAGTTAATCCTGTTTTTTTTCTCATGTGTCATAGCATCATCCGGGAAGTGAACCCGCTAACCCAGGACAATTGCTTGTAAAGCAGCTGGTGCTGACCTCTCAGCCATCAATGATTGACTAATCCTGTTTTTATATTTACTTTAACTGCACAAAACATCTAGCATTATCAAATATGTAAATTCTAAATTGTTGCAATCATCACAGTATGTATCATAACACTATAAATTACCATTAAATAAATAAATAAATAACATTAAAAAATTTATAAAAAATAAAGATCACAAAAGAAATACTTAAGATTTTTTTGTACCTTTTTTTATAGCAAATTATATAATAATTATTTATGCAATTTATTTTTAATATGGTAGATAATTTTTTTTAAAAAAAATAAATAAATTATTAAACAAAAAAGATTACAAATAGGATAAATCATGTATACAATAAGTAAATAACTGAAAAAAAGTCTTTGATAATATTTATGAAAAAATTCAAAAAGTGTTAAGTGCTAAATTTTGAAACAGAAAATTGTTAAGATAAAGAAAATCAATGAAAACTAATAAAGCTGAATTATGAAGAAAATCAATGAAAACTGATAAAGCTGAATTATGTGGATGTCCAAAAATTAATTTACATCTTGTTAGCCAAGTGGAGAATGAAAGAAAAATAGACAATCTAATCATGGCAAAGGAACCAAGTTTTAGTGCATTCAAGATTGATAAAGCATCCCTGAAGTCTAAAGAGATATTAGATACAATAAAATCTCTAATGGATTTTAATGTGGGACAAACATAGAGTATATGTGAAATTGTCTCATCATATAACCCACACAGTTGACAACATGATGAAATATTACAAAAGCCTCTTGATGTAACAAGGAAAAAAGATGTAGAAAGAGAAGATAAGTTAAGCTTGATAATAAAGTCAATATGCTTAGGTTCAATGAAAAAAAGTTTAGCTTTTTTAAATAAAGCTACATTTGAACACCCAAAGAAATTGGAAGTGAGTTGATATTTGGGAACTTTAATTAGTAAACATCCCAGAAGGTTAATCTAACATTAATTGGAATTTGAGCACCAGGTAACATTTTATATAGATGCTTGTACAACTCCCGCATCCAATAACTTTCCATTGGAGGAGGGGTATCAGTGGAATCAAAGATTATAGGAAGAGACATTTGAGGAATTTTTTGAGAGGTGTAATGAAAAGGGGAAATTGTTTTCTGAATGTATAAGGTCAATACAGAATGTAGTCCAAGACCATTAAGTGTCTTTGGCATTTGTGCTTTTGCAATACTAATGGCAACTACTTTACCTTTCCATAAGAGCTTAGAACATAATGAGTTTATGTTCCTTTCAAAGCATTTAGTTGGCTTGATTATAGGAAGATAATATCTAAGTCTCAAATAAACAAGAGAGTTAAGTAGTGAGACTTTTCTTGGAAGAGATATATTAATATTGATCAAGGATGAGACTATTTTCTTAGTTTTCTCCAAAATAATATTTTGAATATATCTTGTTATGTGTGAGCACAAAAGAAAAATTGGAAAGCAAAGAAAATACAGGTTTTGCTGCAAAAGTTGAAGTGATAGATGAGCCTGATTAGATAGTTCACATCGAAGACTTAGTATCATTAATCATAAGATTATGTGTCTTACTAAATGATTCCAAGATACGTAATAAAACTGGAAGAAACTTTTATTTGGAAGAAAAACTGAAACATCATCAACATATGAGATGTGATGAATAGTTTGTTTAAAAGCAGGAACATAAACTCCAGGTAGGTGAATCTGAATCTGCATGAGTAAAGGATTAATATATGTAATGAGGCATAGCGTAGTAAGAGGAGATACCCGAGGAACTGACATATGAGGTCGAAAAGCTTCAGAGAGTTTTCCATTAAGTAACATGAAAATTGACCTATTAAGAAGAAGATTTGCAATGGTTCTGATGTAGAGATAAGGAATTTGATAATCCTGCAATATTCTAAATAAAACAGAAGGAATTACCCAGTCAAAAGCTGAAGAGAAGTCAAGCTGAATAACAATATGTTTAGCTTTGTTATAATGCTGAACATGCTCAACAAGTAGAAGAAATTGCTGAACTGCTCCCATAGTTGACTGTTTCTTTTTGGCAAATTGAAAATCTGAAATGTGAGAATAAATACACCGTTGAATTTTGTCTTTAACTAAAGATTCCAGAATTTTAATTAGAAGAGGAGTCATTGAAATAGGCCAAATATTAGTTAATGGAGAGGGATTTAATTGTTTCTTAAGAAAAGGTATCATTGCTACAGGATAAAGATCTGGAAGATTTATAAAATCACCAGGTAGAAGATGAAGACGCTTATGCAGTATTGGTACAGTGAAATATGAAAGATGTAGCAGAACAAATCTGGGAATTATGAATCCCAGGATGAGTGTTTTCAGGCAAAGATTTAATTTTTTGAATAATCATGTCATCAGAAATGGCATGCTGCAAAGCAGTGTCAGACTCATTTCAAAAATCTCCAATTTTGAAAGGCTTTACTTGAAGTTTATTTTTAAAGTAATTACAAATTTTTATTAGCATTTCAGGCCCAGAAAACTGCTTATTATTTGAGATGAGCATAAGTGGAGTAGAATGAGAAGACACAACCAAAACACACCTTATATAACTGTTGTTCAGTTGTGATACTGTTACAAGAATATTATTGAATGCTTTGTAGCAATGTATTGTGCAAGATTTTTTTGAGTATCAATATACTGCACCTTAAGCTCCATAATTTGATTTAACATTGAGTCAGAAAATGAAAGCTTGGCCATTTTTATAGAAATATCAAGCTGTTTTAGCAAAAATTTTGGTCCTCTGGAAGTCCTAGTGAAAGAGTTTATTATAGAACTAAGTATGCCAACAAAGGAAGAAAAAGCTGATGTAGCAGGCAATGATAGAATATTAATTTTGTTAAAAAGAATGTAGGCATCAGAAAAAATTAAAGCAGGAGCAGCTGATTTGTTGCAAAGCCTAATGGTCAAGGAATGATGCAACTGAACATGAAAAGAAGGAACAATGTTTAAGGAAACAAGCATTGCAAGATGATCAGTACATGAAATCAGCTGTAATTTTGCTTGAATGTCAAAATGAATCTAAGGAGAGTAAAAGAGGAGATCAATTAAAGATGTAGTGCTGCGAGTATAATTTTTTTTTTATTAATTTTCTACATTATCTCGGCCTTTCAATTTCTTTATATTTTTCTTCCATATTAAAAGATGACAAAATGAAGCTTGTACTCATTTTGTCATAAAATAGAGGAATTATTTGTGGTAGGTAGGCTGTACATTAGCTGATTAAGACTGAATTTGAATGAATAAGATGTATATTACCAGAAGAATATGGGAATAGTTAGGATCACTAATATTTTTCCTTTATATTTGAAACATAATAATTAGCTTTTTTTTTTTTTAATTTCCTGTTGGTTAACTTGTAGTTGATTTTGTGAGTATAAAATAGAAAACATAGCACATAGATATGGTTGGAAAACTTTACCTTTTTAGGGGGAATTGTTCTGATTTTGAACCTCAAATTTCTCTGTCCTAATAAGAGTTTTCCAGATTGTTAAATATTCTGATCTATCAAACTAAAAAAAAAAAACCTGAAAATTACACTTTTTGCTTATTCTGCTATTAGTAACGAACTATTATTTCTTAAAATAAATCTAAATAAGTAAAATAAATCTAACTACTCAATTAATATTATATTAATAAAACTTTAATTCGACCCATGCAATAGCTAGATATTTAATAATCTGACATTAATTGCATTATCGTATGGCGAAAGCCAGAAAGTTTTTATACATATGTATGTCTTTTATTATATATATATGTTTAATTTGTGATATTTGTGTAAGATCTTATTTTGCACTTATAATTTATGTGTTAATGTAAAATTATATATTATAATAAATAAGTATTGATGATACTATTAAAACTGGATGTACCAATTTTGAATCTTTGATTGCTTGAGCTTGATACTCATTTTACATAATGATTTGCATAATTTCAGAAAGGAGAGGGGGAACAGGTGTTATTATCCCTAGAGAATTTTTATTTTGGCTAAAAACCCTTTAATATTGACATCTTAAATAATTTTTTCTTTGGGTTTCCACTTACAGTTAGGAGATGGGCAACATAGACATTTCCTTTGTCTTACTGGTGTTCACAAATCTGACACTTCTATATAGAGCAATATATAAATAATGAATATTAAGAAATGAAAAAAAAACAAAGTGCAAAAGATATTTAAATAAGTAAATAACAAAATTTAAAGCAAAAATTAAACAGTTAAAAGAAAAAATACATGTAATGTAATCAGAACAAAGATTATGTGAAGTATATATAAATACAAAAATGATTCAACAAAATAATAATAAAAAGATTTAAAATTTTTCGCAAGTTTATAAATCAAAGAATAATAATACTAATAATATTTTTTATAAAAAATATACTAATAAGAAAAGTTAAATAAAAAACTGGATTATAATAAAAATTATGAGCTAAAACTAGATATAAAAACTCTGAAAGGTGTTACACTTCTAGGTATATAATTAGAAGAATATGAGAAGGGAAAACATGACAATTATAAACAATGAAAAAAAGATCCAATTTTAAATCAAATTAACTCCAATAATTTATTTGAGATCATTGCAGTACAGAGTCATAAAATAATAATAATAGTCAAATGATTCATTATTGAAGAGTTCCAAAATGTTCAATAGCCAGAAGAAGCCCACAGCTGTTCCAAAATCCATCGATTTTGACTACAGAATCTATCACTCCACAGCAGCACTAAACCACGCAGAACAGCCATGAAATAAAACTGATTGAATTACTAAAAGAGGCAAAAATATTAAAAGTAAAGAAATGAATGCACTAAAATAACATGGAGTTTTTTAAAAAAGTTTTTTTTAACAAAAATACATTAATTTTAAAAGGGTGCTTATTTTTTGCTTCTAAATTTCGCTTGATTCAAAACAGTCGCTACGACTAATATTGTGTATATATATTATAGTATTACTTAGAGTTTAATTTACTTTCAAAATTTTAAAGAGAACTATAATTTGAGTTGATTTTAATATTTTAACGAGGTTTAGAATTTATTTGCATTTTGTTTTAGTGACCTCAAGAGTCAGAGTTATATTAGCTTAATTATGTTAGATTGCTGTGTAAATTATTTAAATTGTATTTGAACTACCAGTTTTATTTGCTTTTTGTTTCTTTTTCAAAATGGGTTTTTGTATGTATGCTGGAAAAATAAACTGCCTACATTTGTTTTAATTGGACAATTTATTACTTCTAGTATATTTTTTCTTTTTTTAAAAAGCTTCCTTCTTTTTTTACGAATTTATTTTCTTGATTTTTTTTTCCCCATTTTAAACTAAATGTTTTTTTTTTTAAAAAAAATTATTATTATATAAATATTTATTATAAGAAACATAAATAAAAATAAAATAATGAAGTAATTTATTGCTTGAGAATTCATAAAAAGTTGGAGCGGAAAAAATGCCCGAGATTTTAATCTCCAAAGTCCACTACTCTATTCCTGCACAGTTGAAGATAAGTAGATAAATATAGCTTTATTATTATGCTTAATCTATAAATATATTCGCTTATTAGAGAGGATTTGAACCCAGACATTCAAGTTCCCTTTAGACATCCACTCTCTATTATACAACTGATATACATGACCACATACATGCAAAAAAGATAAATAATCTTCAATATCCATATTTCGTGCTGAACTAGCACTCTTCAGTTGGTCCAGATCATCATCTCTCATATATATATATAATCAGTGCTTGGTTTATATTAAGATAGCAAATCTTCAAACTTTAGTGGATTTATTATAGACCTAATGCAAAGACCTTCTCAAGGCAAGATAAATTCTATAACTTTTTTTATTTATTTTATCAGAAGCTTTTTTGAAATCCATTACATACATACAAGGAGTACCCAAAAGTAACTGGAATTTTATAATAAAAAAATACATTTTTTAAGTGTTATAAATTTAATCACCTTTAAATTACTCTTCATTTAATACAATCCACTGACCTAAATGTGATTTTTCATTTTTCATAGTAGTCCAGAAACACTTGCAAAGTGATGCCTTTTAAGGCCTGCATTTTTTTTTTCATCAAGTCACTAAAAAAAAAAAAAATTGACATATTTTTTTATTCGAGAGAAAAATAAATTACACAAAGCAAGATCAAAAGAATATGGCTGATATGTAAACAGGGTTATACTGAATTTAATTAAAAAGTGTTTCACTCTAAGTGCTTTCAGAGATGACACTTTGTCAGGTGAAGCTTCCACTCCTCTCCTTTCTACAATATGGGACATTTACATTTTCCACCTCAAATCTGAAAGTAAAATGCTATTTGCATTAAAAAAGTCAGCATTGTTTTGATTTTGGACTTCACTTGCCATGCTTTTCAAGATGTGGTGAATTTAACATTTCAAATAAATCACTCATAAACTTACGATTTTCTGACATCTGTTCTTCCTGCCATTTTCTATACATGAAAGCATAATATCACAATGTTCAAACTTTTTTAGTCATTATAAAAAATCAACAAATACATGAAATTCCCTTTACAAAAAAAAAGTGCTATGTCACATTACGATTCCACATGGTGATATCATTTGGTATATTGATGCAAAAGGATTTATGCAAGAAGTTTGTAATAGAAGAAGCATATACTACAATAGGCATACAAACCAGAGAACAATTCCTGCTATTTTTGGGTCCTCGCATATATTTTAATATTTTGATTATAATGCACAACAATTTGTATCAAATTCTTTTGAGTATTAGATAAATAGAAATCATAGACTTAGTTTATTAAAATGTAGGAATTTATCCATTATGTTTATTTCCTATAGCAGAATGTCAGAAATTCATTTTTAATGTATATTTGAAAATGATTCTATAATACATTTGATTTGTCCCCCCCCCCCCAACTTCAGAACGATTTTTTAAAAATAATTGTTGATAAACAATAGAACTAAGCTCTTTTTATGTTTTATTATATTAGAGAATTGAGTAATTTAAAAAAATATATATATTAAACTCTGATGGAGATTGTAAAATATATCCACAAATTACTGGATTTACTTTCTTTGTGATGAATAAATTCATATTTTCCTGAAATGATTTTCAAAAGTTCATCATAATTACTATTAAGATAATTAAATATTTAACTGAAATAAAAATATTAATCAATGATTTATTATTTGAAAGATTATAAGAAGTCTGATTACCTTGTAGTGGCAGAGCTGGCCAAAATCCATGGGTTTTGAACTCCAATTTGCCACTCTATCTTTGTAGCAAATCAAGCACAGCATATGCTGTATATTTTACAACTAAGTAGATGATATATATAATTGTCAGAAGTTGATAAAACAATGTCATATATTAATAATAATAACTTGATAAATCATGTGAAAATTGATTGCTGGAAATGACAGGGTTAAAGTGTGATTTATGAAGCTGTACCTCTTGAGTCCTCCACTACTTCATTAAATCAAATATTCAAGTACTTGGAAGTTTACATGATGGTTGCACACTCTATAACAGCATTCAAGTGCATACTGCAGTGTGAAATTTATAGAACTGAATTAGATAATAAAGTTGGAAAGCCAATTAGCAATGAAAATTACTAAAAGAAAATCAAAATATCTAGAGTAATTATGTATTTATAAGTCATATACAAGTTTTGAAAAATTAATAATTTCATCCAAAGAACCTTAGTACTGAAATGATTATTGCAAAAAAATATAAACAATTGACTAATTTTTATGTATACAAAAATGATGAGAAATATTATAAAGAAGATAAGAAAAGATAGTAAGTTTTTTTAAATAACTGATTACTGGAAACTAAAATCCAAATTGTTGATATTAAACAAGGTAGAAACAAAAAGAAAAACCTTGTAAAGTATGGACTGATGACATATGCTATATAATATAAAATTATGTTATGGTTTGTATAACTCACTTTTTTTTACTAATAATTGATAAAACTGGAAAAAAACAAAGGCATCTTTACACTTATTTGAGCAATGAGTTCATTCTTCAAATAGTGATGTGTGTAATTCAAGCAAGTTATGTTATAGTAAATGAGTTGTAAAGAAAGCAAATGAACTAATGAATAACTTATTACTTGCTCATATATAGTTAAATTTATTTATCTACGAACTTCATAAATACATATATACAAATAACATAAGAAATAAAGAAATTTTGGGGAAAGTCCTCTAACAGATCATTATGAAGAGTAATTATGAAAGAGAATGTAATATTTATCAGAATTATGTGTTACTAATGACAAACATTTGAGTATTTTTCATCCTTGCTAAGAATACTTTGATAACTATTTATTGACCAAAGTTGATTAGTTAATACACTGGATAAAGGATAGTTATGTGAAAGTAAAACTCTAAGCCTGTTGAAAAAAATGTTCATATTTATTTACTACAGATTCAAAATCAAATTATAGCTATAGTATGTAGATGAGAGGAAGAGTTACTGCTATAAGTGAAAAATCTGAGGCATTTGAAATGAAAATGGGTGTTTCTAACACTGTTTTCACTTTTTATGATAGTGGTATTATAATTTTTTTATAAACATCTTAATCAAATAGGAATCAAGTTTAATGGTGAAATTTTTACTTTGAATCAATTAAAAGTTAGAAGAATCTTTTCTTCTTATATTGTTCTATTTTTATTAGTTAAAATGATTTGCAAAAAAAAAATGTTTTTTAAAGTTTTGAAGGTAACATATAAAAACTTTGATTTATTAATTAATGTTCAAAAAATACAAGTTCTTTATTAACTAATGATGAAACAAATTTCAAAGCAACTTTTAGCTTGGATGAATATCAACTTGAGGATATAAACCCGTTTAAATATCTTAGTAGTTTTATATGTAGAAAAATAATATTAGATGTTAAGGAATAACACAAACTCCAGTATGCTGCTTCTGTTTTTAACAAGTTAAAAGATAGAGAATTCCATCACAAGAAAATTCCCACAGCAACTAAGTTAATTGTACATAGGGCTGTTATTTTTACTTAATTTATTGTATGGAATAAAGGCATTAGAAAAGTTTTCTTTAAGAATACTGTATAAAATTTTAAAAATATAATGGCAAGATCCAAAAACCATTAAATATGTTCTTCAACTTGTTGAATTTGATACTTATTTAATTCACTGTTGTAAAACCACACATTCTTAAATTGGATATATAAAACAAATGATCACTGTAAGACTTTTCAAATAGTATTTTATGATGAACTTGAGTATGGATTATCTCAAAGAAATTATAAAGAATTGTAATGTCAGTTATTTTCATTTGGAAAATATGGCAGTCAAGAATTGGTGGCCGAGTGGTTAGCACAGCTGCCTTACAAGCAGTTGTCCCGGATTCGTTCCCCAGCCGATGCTTTGACACATGAAAAAAAATATGGCAGAAAATAGAATGCATAAGAGCTGCATGGACATGATATTGAAGTATTTCAGAAAACTGTTTCTTTTCCAGAACTTAAAAGACAACATTTTAAAATATCATGCAAACAGAAAATTAGCCCAGCATGTTCTATATATGGACACAAATGTCGTTTTTCAGATTGAGGTGTATATTTATGCAAAACTCATTTTTAAAGAACTTTCGATTTCTCTCTCCCTCTCCTCCTTTATACAGGCGGTTTACTATTATTATTTGCACCAAAGATATTGTTTGCTAAGGAAATGTAATAATAATATTGAAACATTTACATGAAAAATAAAAGTGATGCTAACATTATTATATAATAATACTAAACAGAAGATAATCTTTTAGTATAAAATATATTTTTGTTTAAACGAATAGATGAGTCACGTGAGTAAATTATCATTAACAATGGAGTAATATAAGAAATGTTACTTTGTTTTGTTTTTTCATCTGAGAGTCTAGTTACAACTGAAATTATTTACTTGAACCAATTGAGTTGCTTCCCCGGGTTTTAAAACTGTCTTTAAAGTATAAATCAATAATATATTATCAAGATATTTGATCAAAGAAACAATTAGAGTCAAAATGTTTACGTAAATGGTATATTAGTGTTTTAAATTTGTTCTTAATTAGACTTGCCAGTAAATGATCACTGAAAATTATGATAGTTTGAAGGAAAATTATTTAACATTAAAATGATCAAATTATTTATTTTTTCTTAATTGATATTTTACTCTATTTAGTTTTTCTGTTCTGAAACAAATTTTTCCTTTTTTAAAATATATATATCACTGACTTCTTTTTTTAAGTTTCAAAATCAAACTACTTAATCTAAAAAGAAACTTTTTTTTTTTTATAGCGACACTAAAATGTTAACACAATATATATATACAACGAGTTCCACAGAACGTACATTTTGTGCAATGTACAAACTTGCAATTTTTCCTCTCAAAATAAAGGATCGAACAACAATCGCCAAAATCACAAAGTAAATATATAAGATTTAGTTATTCAAATTATGAACTTTATTTTTCAAAGACTTCAATTTCTAGATATCAGAGAAATTGTTTGATGTAATAGATTAATCGTATAAAGTATTTGAGATAATACATTTATTATCCCAAAACAGGCAAACTCTTCATACAGTAATGCCACCTAGTGCAAGCCAGAGTAATCAATGGATGCCAGAAGGCTTGTGCATAAAATTCCTATCTAGTGCCTACTCATCCAATATTCCCAGACTAGTTTCTGACTTGTGGCCTTCGTCAGTGAGGAGCCCTGGATCTGAGAGCACTGGAAATAGAGATAAAAGTGAATGCAGGAGGGTTGCATTAGATCCTAAGAGTTTGGTGTAATGCTCTCAGATTTAAGGCCCCTCACTGATGAAGACCACAAGCCAGAAATTAGTCTGGGGATATTGGATGAGTAGGCACTAGATAGGGATTTTATGCACAAGCCTTCTGGCATCCATTGATTACTCTGGCTTGCACTGAGTGGCACTATTGTATGGAGAGTTTTGCCTGTTTTAATAACAGTTATGATCAAGCATAAGAAATGGTGATCATGTGATGTTTGGTGGTTTAATTTATTTTCCCAGTTATATACACGTTAATTAAAATTAAAGATGAACTATTAAAATACTTTGAATACTATTTAAAACAACTGTATTTAAATTAATAACCTTAAACCTTCAATGCAATTAAAATATTTTGAGGTATACATCATATAATTAATTTTTTATATAAATAATCTTCAGTTAAAAAAAAAAATTTCTGACAAAATAAAATTATTTATAGTTTTGTTATCACTCAAACAATCTTTATAAGTACAAAAATGATATTAAAACAATTGGAATTAATGGAAAAAAATAAAGAAACAAATTACACTTATCTGTTCCTGCTATAATTCTGAAAATGAAATGGCTAAATCAGTGATCAGAAACATTACACTGAACACTGCCATTGACTAATGTGATATATTCAAGATGTTTAAAAATGCTATTTTTCATTTGTTCATTTGACATCATTCAAACATTTTGCAATGTTTTTGTTAAAAATTGTCTTCATTCACCTGTTTATTAGTGATGAAAATGTTGTAAATATATTTTTAAAACTATTCTATTTACGTACTATAACAATTTTAGCCATGATTCAGAAAAATAGAATTAGTTTGATTACCGGTTAAAAAACGGAAAAAAATATCAGATATCTAAATTCTAAATATGGGTTATCTTTTTAAAAATTAGTAAGAAATAAAATATATATATGGCAGTGAAGAGAAATTTCTAGATAAAAACAAAAACTCTTACATATAAATTAACAAAAAGCAAATAGCAAACGATAGCATCAATATGACATTTGTTGCACTTTCAAAAGTTAAATACAGAAAAATAATTGTATATATATATAATATTTAAACACAAGCATACCACTTTACTAATACATAATGCATCATTGCCATATGTTAACCCTGCTACTGCAACTCCCTTCCATACAATTCTAGTTACATCATATTTATTATATGAAAACTGTTAATTATTTCATCAACTCCTTTCTTTTCTTTGTTTCATTTATCAATTTTTTCTAGCATTCATCCTAGCATTTTTTTTGATTACTTAAGATGATTCCCAAATAACTATATCTATTCACCACACTTAACTTTATATCCCACAATAAAAATTATTTGTCTTCTCTTTCCCCAGTATTAACCATCATTATATTTGATTTTTCTTCACTAAATATAATCTCTATCTTTTTACCCATCCTTGCACATGTCCTCAGCATAACGTCCATATCTTCTCTTCTTTCTGCACACAAAAAGACATCATCCACAAAAAAACCCGACAAAGTATATACTCCCTTGCCACCTATTAATGGTATCTCTATTCCTTCTCCTAGTCTTTCTATTGCTCTCTCCATTTCACTCAAATACCATAAAAAGAAAACAAGTGACATAGGGCATCCATGCTTTAGTCCCACCTCATTTTTAACTTTAACTAATTCTATATTCCCTAATTTATATGTATAGAAATTATTTTCATATAATTTTTAAATACTATCCACTAAAACTTCATCCCTTCCCAAATTTGCTAAACTTACCCATAATCTATTTCTACTTATTCTATCGTATGCTTTCTCTATATCTATAAAACTCATATACAACTGTCTACCTGAATTCCTACTCAAATCTATAAGTTATGCAACTACAAATAAGCTATCTTCTATATGCCTATCTGATCTAAAACCTCTTTGCATTTCCCACACTACATTATTTTCTTGCATCCATTTTGCACCTCTTCCAGCCACTATATATGAGAAAACTTTATATAAAACTGATGTTACCACTATTGGTTTATAATTATTTAACTTTCTATGATCCTTACCCTTTCCTTTGAATAATAATCTTACTCTTGCATTACTCCAACTACATGGAAAAACTCTCTTCTGTGCCATCTTATTAAAACATGATAATAGCTTTACTTTTGCCCTATGCCCTAAATTCATTACCATCTCTGCTGACCATTCATCTAAACCTCTTGCCTTTTCACTTTTCAATTTCTTCCCTGCCTCATTCAGTTCATTTTTTGTAAACCTAATATTCCCATTACTATATGCTTTCATGTTTTCTATCACTCTGTCCTTCACATCTAACATCTTTTCTATATCCATTATATACCTATTTAATATTCGCTCTAATTCTTCTCTAGAGCTACACTCTGTTTCCTCATCATCTAGTAATACTATTTCTCTCTCCACTGCATTTCTCCTTTTAATATAATTCCAAAATTTTATACTCCCATCTCTTCCACTTTTATTAATATCCTTCAACAATTTACTATTCAATTTCATTCTCTTTGTATAATTATCCATTTTATCCAACTTATTTTTTTCTAAGTGCTTTATCCATTTAACATTAATATCTTTTTCACTTTCTTTATTCTTAATAGCACACTTATATTCTCTGTATCCTTTTCCCTCTCTTTTACATTTAGTAACTTTTATTTTTTATTACTTTTATTCTCCTGAATATTCTCACCTAAAATCCTACTTGTCACTTTTTCTATTTCATCACACCAGTCCTTATACTCATCCCCAACCAACTCTTTCATAGTTTCTTCAACTTGTATTTTATACTCTTCCAACTTATTCTTATCATTCACTCTCCATCCACATCTTTCATTATTGTTTCTATTTTTATTTCTATTCTTATCACTATATATTGTAATGTGACTCCCCCTACATACCATGACCAGACCAAACTTGATTACCATTGTAACTGGCTTATTATCCAATCATACACTATGATGAGCATAGTGAGGGACATTATCAGCTTAAAATCTATTGCTGATAATGTGTGTTTATTAGTTCTGGCTAGTTGCATTTTCACAGACCAGAATGGCACTACTAGAAATCTCAGTTTAAATCTATATCATTTGAAGAAATTTTATTAACCCCGGATCATAGGTCAAGGAATTTATGAAACGCGCAGCTAAAGTTGCACATCTTAAATTAACTTGATGAAATGGACAAATGCAAAGTGAACAAGGCAAAACAAATGTAAAAATAATAATTTTATTCCTGTAGTAACATGCAAGTGATCTTTACATCCTCTCAAACAATTGCCTTTTCTTTCGAATTAAGAATTTACGTATTAATAAAATCTATATATTTTATTACCCAGATGCCACACTGAGATTGAAATTATATATTGAGAAAGAAAAAAAATAACAATCTTATTATAATAAATAATGCCTACATATATAAAAAAATTACAAAACATAAATATACATCTTACTCTAAAGTAAACACTTATAAAATATGTAGAGTAGGTGGATTAATATTAAGAAAAATTGATATTGGTTAATAATTAATTGTGAGAATGAAAAAAAAATATTTATATTCATTTACATATATATAGTAACAAAATAATGATAACTCTTAAATCCTGGTTTATTATTCTTTTGTTAAAATATGTAGAGTAGGTGGATTAATATTAAGAAAAATTGATATTGGTTAATAATTAATTGTGAGAATGAAAAAAAAAAAATTTATATTCATTTACATATATATAGTAACAAAATAATGATAACTCTTAAATCCTGGTTTATTATTCTTTTGTCTTTATTATCTTTTGTCAGCAAAACATAATTATTCCAGAAAGAATATAAAATTAACACATTGGCCCAGTGAATAGTCCTTGTGAATATTTTCTATTTTTTTGTTTCCTATCCATTCTCAGAGTTTCAAGCTGAAATAAAACAGTTCAGTAATAGGTAGTTGAAGTACCTTTATCATTTGTTTTTGGAGTTTGAAATGAGTTCTTCACTCACTAGTTATTTCTATGCATTTTGTAATCACACAAATTTTTATTCATGTAGTTTTAAAAAGATAGTGAATTCTGCCAAGTTTAATAAAGTGTGACATTGCAATTCTTCCATGATTGATTTATACTTAGCCATTAGTTTGCCTGGTTCATGTTCTTTTTTTTTTCCTCTTGCTTAGGCACTCTTTAAGTATGCTAGATTATGCAGACTACATATTTCACTTTCTTCTTCCATGGAACATTATGCTGTCATGGATGAACTACTAATGTTTTCTCAACAAGCCATTTTGTTTTAGAATTTAGCTTATATATGTGTGAATCCATTTTGTATTTAAATTATAATGCATTCTTTTTGACTTTAGCATGTATATATGAGTCTGATAGTTTGCACAATAAAAAAAGTCTGCTAGCCAATATGAATATATTCTGCTTATCTGCCAAAACATACATTGACCTAAATTTACAATGTCAGCCCTTTATAGCTTATCAGACTCAATTATCTCAATCCAAGCTCTATGAGATGTTTATTAATAATCAGCATAATTAAAAAGGTATCTTAAAATCATTATCAGTGTCTAATTTTTAAAAAGCACAGGAATAAAAAGGTTATGATGACTTATCGTAATTGGAAACAGAGCAAGGGAAAACAAAAATAAAGTATATTTATTTTTCTTTTCTTTTAGTATTACAAACTTATTATGAAATACCATGTTTTTATAAATTGAAAATTAGTTCAATTTTTATTGTGGATATCTTTTAAAAAGCTGTTTCTCTTCCTCTCTCTTTTTCCAAAATTAAACTTTTATATATATGTAATTCTTTTACAACACCAGAGATCAAAATCAGTATCATATTCTTCTTTATCACTATTTGACAGTTTCACAGAGAGCTGTAAAGAAATACCAATCATATGAAAAAATTCTATTTTCATTTCTAAAGATAAATACATACATCTACATAACGTTTCCAATATTTATATAGCAGATATTCTTAACATAAGTAATTAATAAATAAACTTGATTGCTGTTTTTTTTTTTTTTTTTGCTGAGGCAAGATCTATAGGCAACAACTATTATTTAATCATCAATTTTTTAAAAAAAGTGTTATCTTTGTCTTCTTTAATAAACATTTAAATATAAATCCAGATTTTTATTTTATTTATAATTTGCCTCATAAAAATTTTTAATCCACAATTTTGGTGATCAATGGGCTGATATTAGCATTTATAAGGATGTTGAAGATTTTTTGCACTAATCTAGAATGTCTAATGTCTATTCATCCTATTTTTTTCATATATTTTATGTATAGTAAATAATACCAGTAACAGCATTACTTCTATACATAGCATGCACATCTGTAATCCACTTTTCGATATTTGCCTTCATGAATGAGAATTTAAGATTCAAAATTTGAACTAATGAAATTGTGCATCTAGCATACACATCTTACACTTTTATACTATTAAAGCTAATACTCTGCAATTTTAGTGAAATAAATTTTGAAAACCAATCAATTCTCTTGCATTCTTATAAAATGAGTTGACTTGGTACAAAACATTTTATATCTTTTTTTTAAAAAAAATTCAGATCATTAGTTTAAATAATATGAAAAAGTAAAAGCCAATAAATATATACGTTCCAACTATGGATTATAAACTCTTTATAATGATGTGAAATCTAAAAACCAATCTAGAAATGTGGATGCAGTAACATTGTTTATTTGTTTTCCATAGATGCAGTCTTAGTTAGCATTGTTTCTCATTTGAAAAAAATCCCATAAAACCAACTGCTTTAACTATAGTTTTTATTCTCCTAAAGACTTTTCATAAAAATAATAAGTTATTGTTTTGCTACGCTTACTTTTTTAATAATGGTTTTTAGTTTAGTAATATTAACTGGATCATATGCCTTGTTGTAATCAATAATGCACATGTTAATGTCTTTTTGGTTTTTTCAAATACCTGTTTTTAGCATTATAGTATATTAATGTTTTATAACATATAATGCTCATTAATTATGCATACATTCTCAATACCTTATTTTTCTGGTGGAAAAAAACAATTTGATTTTTTTAAATTCATAGGCCATAGTTTTTCAGATGAATTGGATTTAGTTAGTATTTTTATTGATTCCCCCCTCTAATTTTCTATAGAAGTTTGAATACAATGTTATCAATTTCTATAACTATTAATTATTTCCTTCTTTTATGATCTAATATCACAAAGCCAGTATTGCAATACATTGAACACATTCTGTTTGAAATATTTGTTTGTTTGTTTTTTTGATATTCACTTTATACCTTTATTTAATCTTTTTTATTTCTAAAAGAGGAACATTATCTTTAATCTAAAATGCATGAATTTGAATCTTTTTCTCTAACACATTTAAGTCATTCAACATGAAATTACAAAGATATATATATATATCACAATTCCCATAGCACATGCATTAATGAAAATTTTAAAAAATAGGGATATTATAAAACATACCTCTTACAGTGATGATTCCACTACTGCTTATGCCAGTTCAGAATCTGAGACATGCGAAGATTCTGAAGACTGGAATGCCGGTATCCAACATGAAAAAATTAAAAACAAACTACCACAAAGCATTCCAAACAAGCAGTTAAATTAAGTAATAAAACAATTTCTGACAATAAGCTAAATACTAATTCATTCATGAATGAAACTAAAGTCAGCTATTCCCAAAGCATAGAGTGTAACATTAGCCAAAACCATAGTAACGTATCTCCACAAAAAACAGAAGATGAATTATTTGGGGATGAATATTCTGATCATACGAGCTCATATAATAAAAAAAGAGAAAATAATAAATTAAATGATGTAGCACCTGTTTATTACACCTCAAGAAAACCCAAGGACTCGCTAGAGGGGCTAAATGGAAACCTTGCCAAAAATGTAAATTTTAGTGATGAGTGCAGAATTTTATCTAGCGAACTAGATATCAACACAGAATAAATGTGTAATTATAATAAAGATAGATATATTAAATCTCAAATAGACCAGCATATGCTAGTATTGCAAAAATTGGTTCAAAACAGCAGGTTAAAGAGAATTTGGAAAATCCTGATAAGCTCGCTCTATTAAATAACAAACCTTAGGAAACCGAATTACCAAATGTAAATATTTCCAACTCACTTTTAATGGACTTGATTGAGCCAGACAATCTACATGATGATAATAACATTTATTTAAATCCTGGTACTGACTCCTTCATGATGGAAAAATTTAATGAAGATCAGTATCAGGACCTAACGTATAGGTTCAATCAAACAATTCCAACCAACCTCCTTAAGTCACTATCTCATTATAACAGTGATAAAAACATTATAATGGCCATCACTGATCAAAAGAGCTCTCTCTTGAAGTTCCCAATTGATGCTGTGTGTGATATGATTAGGGCAGAGAAAATAGGCAATGGAATTCATCGAATTCTCACCCACCCTGTTGACCATTATCTACCAATAGAATTTAGCAATCGGGCCAATAGGAACAATTTTAAGAGTACATATAAAACACTTGAGGGTAATTTTATATGTTACATAGACCTCAATCGATCAGCTGCCCTCTCAGGAAAGATTAAGAACTGTATATATGGGTTTGAAGAGGCTCAACTACATGACATCTTAAGTCAGTTGGGAAGGTCAGTAGATTTAAATACCTGCCTCAGGAGTGAGCAAACCCTTTGATACTTTCAAATAGTGCCACATTTAGCCTTCATTTTATGCAAGGTATCAATCCGACTGACATTCCTACCACTATAGAATACAAAGGTTGTCCTATGATAATATCATTTCATGGTGTTCGGCCACAGTGCTTTCACTGTGGCCAGAGGACACATTTAATCAAGGACTGCATGGCTAGAATTTGAAATCAGTGTGGGAATCGAAAGTACAAGTTCCACAGGTGCAATGTCATAACTGTCAACTTAGTGAATGATTCTGCAGAACATAATCAAGCTGCCTATGAACCTTCTGCTTCTCAACCACCTAAAATAGATTTGGATCATTTCCACCTAAAATAGATTTGGATCATTTCCAAATCACTGGAAAAACTATACCTTTTGAGAAGAATGTACCACAAGTCAAATCACAGTCAATAATATAGTCATACAGCGAAAATCAAAATCTCAGCAATTGACAGATGGACTTAAAAAAACAAAGTTCTACTGCCAGAAAACTTAACAGCTATAATACTAAAGATTTAAATCCAGTAATCCACAGTTACATTCATGTCAAGTAAACTATAAATCTAATGAGTATCCTACTACAAGGAATGATTTACCCAAGCTGGCTAGTAATGAAGCATCTGATGCACCAAAAGTACTGGATGAATCGTGTGACTCTGATTCTCAGTCTGAAATGTAGCATCTTAATTCCATTTTAATTAATAATAAAAGAAAATTAAATGGAAGAGCCTCTACTAGTTCAGATGAGGATGATAACAGGAAGTTAAGGTTAGCCCATTATCCTAATCCAAAGACAGATGCAGCTGTAGTGGCTCATGCTTCAAATCTAAAAACAGAGAAAAAATGCAAAACTGCATTATCTGGTGCTGGTATTCATCAAAATGATCTTGAAGGAGATCAAGCAGCTGACCAAAATCAGCCTCTACCTAAAAAAATTTCTGAACATTCACAAGAGTACTGTATTAACTCACCAGCTCAACCAACAGAATATATGGAAGACAGGCAAGCAGTTAATGACAGCCTAGCAACTAACAATGTCTAGTGTGAAGTGTAGGATAGTTGGTCTCAATGTCAGGGGTCTAAATTCACTCTTGCAGGTATATGCTATAAGACATTGGTTCAACTCTGTCTCCCCTCACGTTTTATTCATGGGAGAAATGGTTTCACCATAACTCTAGTAGCAAAATTACCACTGATCTTAGTGAGCTTGGCTATACACATCTTACTTCAAATCAATCAACTGCTGGAGGGGTAGGTATTTTAATTAATCATAAGCTACCCCCCAACAAATTCAAAATTCTATATGCAGACCACAATATTATTTCTATCAACCTTACCTATGATGGCATTACAATCAACGCCTTCTATACATATACTCCGAGCAATCCAGCCTTCTATCTGCATATCGTTAACACTATAAACATGATTACAGCCAACAATAGCTACCCATCATTGGAGACTTCAATACCACCTATGAAGTTTTCATTAACAAATACATTCACCTGCACAATAGATGTTTTATTAGTATCCAAGGGTTCTTTCCATCTAATGCCTTTTCTTTCTATACTGGAAGTTGCCAATTGCTAATAGACCTTTTTTATACATCTGAGCTACATTATGGCCTGCACCTGCTCAATAGATGTTTTATTAGTATCCGAGGGTTCTTTCCATCTAATGCCTTTTCTTTCTATACTAGAAGTTGGCAATTGCTAATAGACCTTTTTTATACATCTGAGCTACATTATGGCCTGGAGGCCACCTTACAACCTTTAGCCTTCTCCAATCATCATGCCTTAGTAGCATGCATTGAGATAGATAACTGTAATACAGTTAAGCTTGATAGGTCTGTTAGAATGATTACAAAGGCCACAATAATTGAGGCCATTTCCTCCGAGGCCTATATTTTATATCACAAGATTAACATCTTATCTAGACCTCCCGAGGAAGCTTGGTTTGCATTTATTCAAATCTTACAAGCTCTAATTAGTTCTCCACTGATCACTCCTCCATTGAAAACCTACTTACTCTGAAAGCTCAGCATAAGTCTAAGCAGGTTGCCCTTGCTGAATATATTGCAACAAAAAGGGCTAAGATATACCTTACCGGCCAGCATTGCTGGACTCGAGAATATCTTAGATGGGCACTGGGAGCTAGGAGGAAACAAGATTTACCAACAGTTCTAGATTTAAATGGTGTCAAGATCTCCAGACACCATATGATCTTGCATATTGCTAAGTATTATGAAGACTTATTGTGGAAGGTGTTACCTGCTGAACATCGTGATTGGTATAAGTCAGATAGCATTGAAGAATATGGCATTACAGCAGCTGACATTAAAGATAGGCTTGCACATTTGCCAGACAGTGTACATCCAGGCATGCATGCCATTCCTAAGTTCTTGTTGGCTCATCTCAGCAATTTTACTATAACAATTATAATGAATATGATAAACCACCTATCGGAACAGAAGAGAATTATTTATAATCTTTACCCTATAACATTGGTTTCTTTTCTACAGAAGAACCAAGACCCTACAGATATTAATAACATCAGACCAATTTGTATGTCTCCTATTTTAATTAAAATAATTGAAGGAGTTATAAAAGAAAAAATTCAAGGTAAGATACTGGATAAAATTGCCCATACACAGTATGCCAAGAAAGGTTTGTCTGCATTGACAGTGATTGGTGAGGTTAAGATGCTATTTAGTTACATCTGTAAGAATAGACTCTCAAAGCCAGTTGCTGTCCAGTTAGACATTTCTCAAGCCTTTGACTTTATCAATATCAATATTCTTTTGAATCATTTGTCAGACCTTGGCATCTGTACAGAAATTATACAAATATTGGATAATCTTTATAATAGGCAGATATATATCTCTTTGAATGGGTCATACACAAGTAGTTTCAACCCTAACATATCTATTCCACAAGGATCCCCTCTCAGTGCCCTACTATTTATTACCTATATAAACTCTCTTTTGATGGATATTAATGATAGGATTCTAGGAGTATTTGTTCCACATCTTAAAAGATCTATCAGTTCAGTAGCATACATGGACGATGTTCTAGTCATCCTCCCTTCAAAAAAATACTTAACAAAACTATATCAAATAGTGGATACTTTTACTAATACACTCCAGTTAAAGATTAATCCGAGCAAGTCATCTACATGGATAATTTGTTCAGGTAAGAAAATCTCATCTGATTACATAGCTGATCCACAAAGATTCCTTGGGTTTTCAATTCACAAATCACAATCTGCTATGTCCAAGGAAATTCAGCAGTCAATTATCCAATCTACCAGTCAGCTTACTAAAACCCTATCCAAGGTATATCTCTCCCTTCAAGCAAAGGTTACCTTGCTTAATATGAAAGTAATATCCAAAATTTTATATTATCTGCCGATAATTTCAGTCACTAAATCCTTTGTAAAAAAAGATCAATTCATTATGTGTGAAGCTATTCTGGAAAGATCATGTGGTTTTCATTAGCATTGACAACATGCAACAGCACTGCAAGTCGAACGGCATATCATTTCACTCCATTCCTGCAATGTATTTCCAGAAATCCCATACCCTTATTTACAATTTAATTCAGAAATATGGCTATATGCAGATTGCTGACATTGTTCAACCTACAGATCGGCCTCCACCTGCTGATAGTTGCTGGCTTGACATGTTGCTTCATGACATTCACAAATTTAGAAATCTCAGAAAATACCTTTCATGCTAAAGTTACACTTTGGCAATCATATCAACTAATCAATCCTCAGGTCACCATTATTAGACCGAAACTTGGCTTATCCAATCACAAACTTGTAGTTCTTTTTAAATTTTGGGCATTGGAGCCAAAGTTTTTGGACTACCTAGTTAAAGTCAATCTTCATGCTGTGTCTACAAACTGGTTCCTGAGCTGTAGGAGACAAATCAGTGAGATTGATCCATTATGCTCTAACTGCTGCAGACAAGATGAAACATTTGACCACGTCATCTACTCCTGCACCGGACTTGGGAATATTAAAATGTTTATCTATCAGATCTCTAAAGTGGACTTCTACAAGATTATCTCAATTAAGGACTGCCTGCATTCTGGAGACATCCCAACCATCAGACTGTCGATTTTCTTGACATTCTCTGTAGGGTTGGCCAGATGTAAGAAACAATTTACTCAGCCTCTTCCAGATGTTGATTCTTATTTTCTACAAACTCTTAAAAAACTTAAAGACAGAGAGAGAATCTTATCTATAAAATTTTTATATGAGGAAACTTGGAAACTTTTTCAGCTTTCTAGATAAAGTCCTTGATGACCGAAATATCATGACCGAAATATCATGTATTAATTTATTAAGTTTTGTCCTTTTTTACCATGATGTTATCAAGTAATTATTAATTGTACCTATAGTATCATTTGTAAACATATATTATTTGTTTTAATAAAGTTATTTTAGAATAAAACTTATATATTATGTGAGAAAAATTCAAACTAATTTGGTTTTTGCAAAATAAAGATATAGAGATGGACACCTGTTCAATTTAAAACATTCTATGAAATTAAGGCATATGAACATTACTTGCAACATCACATACCATTTGTAGCTTGAGGGTTAACCCCATTTTTGAAATCATAAGTCATTATTGTGATATTAAAATTATATACTTAACATTATATATCACTGCATTGACTTTTTGAAAATAATTAATTTGGAATGTTTTGAACTAGAAACTTTGAATTATATTTTACATGTATTTTAGTGAATAATCATTAAATTATTATTACGTACAATTTTAAAGGATTTCTGATATTAAATTTTTTCTGTACTTATTATTTACTTTTTCTATTTACTTAAAGTATGTTAGATCAAAAGTTCACGGTGGGCATAACCTTTTGATGTAGAACTTAAAATATTATTGTATGTGCACAAACACGCACAGATAAATAGAAAAATGAATGAATAAAAAATATCTTAATTTTTTTTTTATAAAAAAAGCTATTTAAATAATGTTATGATTAATTTCTATGTGTTGATATTTTAAAAAAAATTATAACTAAATGTAATTATTATGAAACATAATATTTATTTTAATGAGTTTTTCAATTTTATGAACATATCTATATTACTTCTTATTTGAATTAGAATGGTAATGCTAAATTTAATACATCACAACGATCAAATTTCACATTTTCATACTAATAAATATTTTTTATTAATAAATAAAAAGTATGTCGACGTTATTTTAAACATAAATTAATTTTATTTTTATGCCTATCAGATGTAATACTAACAATGAGAACTAATTAATCAAATTCTGGAGCTGAATTAATATCTGTGCTATTAAAATAAAAATGGATACTTATAAAGAATATATAGTTTACTAATGGGTTAATGTATCAATTAATCATACGAAATTAATAAAATGTAAATATTTTGTTGACATATGAAATATTATTATTATCTGAAATTTGAATAAAAATACAGTAAATAAAAGATATATAATAAGTATAAGAAGGTTTTAGAAAATTAGATGAGATATAGTAAAGATTGGAATAGTAATTCAAGTATCATCACAGAACACAACAGTTTGTATGGTATAAACATGACAAAAAAATGAAGATAAAATTTTTCAAAAAATGTTGATATGATGCCAATTAAAACAAAAAGAAAAAGATTATCTAAATAATGCTAGATGATTATAATAGGATATTGGGAATATTTGAAAGCTAAAGGATTTCAGAAAAAGATAAAAGAGTGACTAGATTTGAGGAATTGACAACAATCATAAAATTACCCCCCCCCCCCAAGCAGATATATATATACATAAAAAATCATTGTTCATCATTAGAACCTATCTTCAATAAATATGATTATTCTCTTGATAAACAAATAAAGAAAGAAAATCAAAAATTAAATTAAAAACAAAAAATTAGAGACCGTATTTTTATGCATATAACTTAACGATGAAAATGTGGTTACTAAAAACACAATTTTGTAGTTACAAGCATGAAAAATAATAATTAAAATATTGTCAAAATTTAAAAAAATGTTTTTTGCGTGTTTTTATTGAGAACCAATAGGTTGATATTGATTTTTGTGATCAAATGAAGAGTTTTTTTCTCTTATCTATAAAATTTTCTACATAGTAAACCAGAAGTTTTAAACATTGAAGTGTTTAAAATAATTTGTTTATGATATGATTAATATTATGTTTCCACATTGTATGATTATTCATCATCATCATCAACCATTATCAAATATACCATTTTAAATGCATTTTAACGTATAATACTTACGAAAACATTCACTAGGAGGCGAATTGGCCAAAAGACGTTTCTCTGTCATCCGACATACAAATGGGTTAACCCTATTTACACTCCATGAAACTAAAAATAATAGGGCTCAATGTCCACAGCCTTAATTCATCATCAAAACTATACCAATTACAGAAGTGGATTACTATAATTCAGCCTCATATCCTCAGATTATTGGAAATAAAAATTTATAGAGGATCAAGTTGACTCTGCTAACTATGTACCTACATGGACATAACTTCTGTTTTTTGCTTGAAAGATACTTCCTCATGATTGACAGTCAGTAGTATTCTTATCATTGCCCATTTCAAATTTATTTAAAATTCTATATATTGCTGGGCACTTATTAATTACAACTTTTTACCACCAAATAGTAGCACTAAGCATAGCATTCATCCATATTTCCAGCCAGCCCTACATTAATCACATATATCATCCAAGCATTAATTTATATCTTGCAACTAGCCCATACCTAATCTTAATGATTGGGTGATTTCAATCTGGATTACCCAACTTTTATAAATAAATGGCTTCATCTCTTAAACTTCCTACTAATGAGTGCCCAGGATTTTCTACCACCTGGTTCAATCACTTTTCACAATAGCCAGCATGCCCCACTCATTGACCTATGTTTTTGCTTTCCAATATTGCATCACCTAATAGAACTTAATCTTAACTTCACTTCATTCTCAGACCACTCTGCCCAAGTAGTGACACTTAATTTTAATGAATTTCAGGCAACATCCATTCAATTATGTAAAACAAGCTAAGTGTTTCTTCCCTTATTTGCTAATGTGTTCATGTTTTCTGAATTTTATATCATGCTAGACAAGGTATACCATGGTTATAGACCCAGTTCAGAAGTATTTTGCTTTCATAGACATATCATTTAATGTACAATATTAACATGATGCTCCCCTTTACCTTTGCAACTTCTAGCATTGGCTCATGAGTTATACAGGTAAATTTCCACTACTAAGTTCACTCACTACATACCTTAACAGTTAATCAGGCTTACTTCAAATAGTTGAAGGACTACCTTACAATCAAAAACAAGAATAATTTACCTAAACCAGCAATACACATAGACCAGAGCATACAGAAGCTGGGTGTTAGGTCATCCATCCTCATCAAAGATTCCTATAGCACTCCAAACTGACATAGATGTATGTACTGAATGTAATATGATCACCCTACATACTTGCATGTTAAAAATAAACTTCAGATTGATATATTTACTCCATCACTAAACACTATTGGACTACTGGAAACTACTACACCTTTCCAAACCAGCCAAATTGCCATCAAACTTGCCACTATTGAAAACTCTTGCCACTTTGGGTGTTATAGACTTTCCTACTTTACTCTGAGTCATCTTAGTCATTTCACTATGCTATATAAGCATGATATGGATAATTTCCTATCCTAGAGGATATATAGTGTAATATATATATATCCAATTGCTATAGTGCCTTTCACTAAAAAACCTGAGATTCCATCTGATCTTATCAATCTTCAGCCTATTTTGATGAGCCCACTAGTCATTAAAATCCTTGAAAAAGTAATCAAGGACAAAAATGAGCCATACATCATTCCAATATTATCTCATCTATTCCAAAAAAGCTCCTCTTCCAACCAAGCAACACTCATATTTATGAGAATTCCAAGCTCAGTTCAAAAAAATCAAAACACATTCGTATTGCAGTTTAACTTGACATACAAGCAGCTTTTGATTCTGTTCCAATGAAATACTTACTCTCACCACCATCCTAACTACTTTGTTATACCTAATCATCAACCTTCTTTTGAATCATGAGTTGCACATGACTCTTAATGGTAGAAATCCTCCATCCTTCAATACCACTCATTCAATCTCACTAGGGACCCCTAAACTCATTACTACACTCTAATATAATTTTTTTACAATAAATACAGAATAAAATTACTGTAATCCAAATTCCATATACCCAGTAATACATTCCCTGCATAGCCTATATGGATGACATAACTGTCTTCCTGCCTTCTCAGAAACTACTTTGTATATTGCAAAGAATTCTTAATATCTACAAAACAGTCTACAAACTGCTCCTTAATTTGAAAAAAAATTCTGTTGTGGGATGCTATTCACAAATAAATGATTCATGTATCCAAGTTTTCTATGGAAACCAACTTCATTCTTAGGCTTTCTCTTTTACAAAGACTTCTTTAGTATGAGTCTTACAATACCAACCCAAGTTACAAGATTGTGTACTGAAAATTACCAACTCACTTTCTAAGCCATATCTGTCCATTTACTCCAAGGTACACCTGTTCAATACTCTTGCTATGACAAAAATCACATACTTTGATTCTATTATTAAATTTTTAAAAATGTCCATGTGCAATAAATTGTTCTGGGGCTACAAGACTATATCAGTATTAATAAAAGTGTTAAATTACAACCCCTGTACAATGATCTAAATTGCACAGTATTTGGGTGTTCTATAAACAAAAAGCCATTAATTTAATATCATATCAGCCATTACCAACTAGTTCCAAAACCTATAGTCCCTATGGATAATTCTTCTCCTTCAATGCCATATCTCACAGATCTTATTTGCCCAATCCTAGGTACTACCAACCAGATTAGCCTCTCTCACAATTCCTAGTACATTACTGGCAAATATATAACCTGCTTTA
Source organism: Epiperipatus broadwayi (assembly GCA_028023455.1). Lineage (NCBI taxonomy): Eukaryota > Metazoa > Onychophora > Udeonychophora > Euonychophora > Peripatidae > Epiperipatus > Epiperipatus broadwayi. The sequence goes on along the minus strand of JAQFVV010006244.1, from coordinate 5,891,325 downwards.
TCCTGACCCTGGTAATGATAACCATCTTCCCATGCTTGGCATAAATAACCATCACCTTCTCCATTAATTTAAAAAATGGGCACTTGAACCAAATTATTTTGACTTCCTAATTAGACACAACCTGCACACACTTCCAACATTTTTGTTTTTACAGTATCATCATCTGTATAAAAATATCAATCCATTCTGTAGGCTATGTCATAAACCCAAGAAGAATCACTTCACCTTCTCAATAATTGCTGAGCACTATAATCCACATGACAAATTATGTTAAATGCATATAGGCAGCCCACTACTTCCACCCACCACATAACTCAGTCCTTATAAAAATTACATGTCCCTGCAGCACATGCAATGCCATTTATTCTGTTTGATTTCTGTTGTACCCATTGCATATTTTTATTAGGCAAAAACACCAGCAGGCATCCATCCACATTTACCAATAAATTCTGTAGGCTAAAAACAGAGGCTAACAACATAGGACTACCAGACATTTTTCTGGCCACCTGGTCACTCATTAGAGAGCAGTCCAATCTATAAACAGCCACAATCAAACTCCCATCACAATAATGTAGTTCAACACCACAGAAGGCTATCAAATTAAATGATTATAAACATTATATATATATCCAATACTATGTTGAACAACAAAAAAGAATCATTATAACAATCATGTACAATTACCAATGTTTATATAATTATACTATAATCAGTAATGTTAACACATTTATATAATAATAAACAATCATTATTGAAATGATTTGTAACCCTGGCAAAATCAATGTAAAACATTTGTAAAACCTATGTAATACATTTTTTGGTCAATAAAGTATACTGTTGAAATAATAATAATAACAATAACAACAACAATAATAATAACAGCAGTAACAATGGAAATAATAATAATAATAATAATAATAATAATAATAATAATAAATAATAATAATAATAATAATAATAATAATAATAATAATAATAATAATAATAATAATAATAATAATAATAATAATAATAATAATAATAATAATAATAATAATAATAATAATAATTTAATTTAATACATTTAACAGATTTTACATAATAATGCACAGGTAATATTGTTCACCAAATATTTGCAGAGTTTTTTGTAGAATAATTCTAAATGTTTCATCATTTGGTTCAAATATATTAACAGCATTAAAGTATGTATTATATAGTCCAGATAATATTACTAGTGCTGAATTTTTTAAGATTACACTTTTAAACTTTGGAATGTTATACAAATCTGTTGATCTCATAGCCTTTATCTTATAAGTTATTGTTGTGTGCCAATTTCTCACATCTATTATACCTGATGTAATTTTTTTAAGTACATCATATCAATAAATTATTTTATAAAAGAAATTTAAAATCTTTTCAGCGCAACTTTATGATTTGATGTACAAGAGTTTCAGATCACTAATCTGTAATTTGAAATAGGTAAAACTAATGCATGAAACAAGTACACAGATGTATTTTTAAAAACATTTTACAGTTCTTGAGAATCAAACCATTATTTTATAGTGTTTTTTAACAACATAATGGATGTTGTTATTAAATGCTCCAATATTATTATTAAAAATAATACCCAAGTCTTCATGATATTTATTCTTAGAAATACTTGTTGAATTTTGTGTGTAACTAAACATGCTTGTGGGTGGATTTTTTAGAGAATGATATTGGTGCAATAATTTTCAACATATATAGTTTCTTAGCTACTAATCTTAACATCTTTTAATATCAGACTGTAAGATTTTTTGATTATCAAAATTGTTAATAGTATTATACAGTTTAATATTACCTACAAAACCAAGAATATTAATATGAATTGCATAATGCTCTATATCCAAACAACAAACTGGAAAGAGTAGTGGTCAAGTATGGTTCTCTGAGGCACTCTGGCTGTGCTAAAATATGTATATGATCTTGTAGAACTATAATTAGACTTATTTTAGGACAAAAGATACAAACAACTGCAGAAGTTGACAACTAAAACCAATAATATGTAATTTACAAATCAATATGGAATAATTAAGCAGTCAAAGGCTTTGTTTAGATCAAAATAAATTGCATCTAATTGATATCTATTACCAACTGTCTTTGCAATAGCATCTTGAATGTGCATCAAATTAGTCTCAACAGATCTACCTGGTATAAAACCATGTTGTGTTTTAGGTAATAGTCTAGATTCTTTATCTATTATCTAACATTTTTCAAAAAAAAAATTGACTATACATAATAAAGAAATCAGTCTATAATGATCAACATCATTTGATTTGGATTTTGGTATTGGTATAACTTTTGCAACTTTTCATCAATCAGGAAAAATATCCTACTGTAAAGAAATATTAAAAAAATAAAACATTGGAGCTACCAGTTCAACAAGTCCTTTATAGATTAATATAGGCAACATATTGTGCCCTAAATGGTTTTTTCATTTTCGAGCTGTTTCATTGCCAACAAAGTATCATCATAAATTTGCCATGTCAATACCCATCAATTTCAGTTTTAGAAGCAGTTATTATGCAAAGTTTAGATCGCACATTTTTTCTAGTTTATGATGAGAATTAATTAACAAAATTATCAACTCAAAGATTTACCTTATCAACTGGCATTTTATTTTTCACACCAGAATATTTTTTAATAAATGCTCAAATGTAATTAGAATTATATTTTAGGTTATCTTCTAGTTTCCAAATATGTCTTTTGAAATCAATTTTTCTATAATTTTAAATAATCTTCTAAAATTTATAAATTTATTATAACACATTAGCGATTGTTTAAATAACTTATGATGTTTTCTTTTGTAAATACAAATCGATTTTTCAGAAATTTTTTTGCATAATTTTTTAAAAAATAAGTATACTGCCTTATTTATATTTGTAAACAACATATTTGATCAAAATCAGTATACTTGATATCCTAAATAAATTATAATAACCACCAAGTTTATAATTTCTATTTGAAGTTATAATATTCTTTTTTTGTTGAAAAATGTTCTGATATAAACAAAAAACTCAATTGCTGGATATGAGAATCTTCTTTCAGTAATGGCTGGAGACTATTATTTATGTTTACATCATTAACGTTAATTAAAATAAAATCTAGAATATATTCTTTATTGTCTTTTAATGATATTTTTTGACTACACCTATTATATTCATGAATTCTATAATGATTGTCCTCTATTAATTTTATTCTTGCATAATACAGATAAAAATATTGTGTTTATAACTAAATACATATTTTTACAACCATTCCAAATCATTTTTTTTATATATTAATAAGAGGAGAAACATATATTAACAACCAAAAACAATTGACATCGTTATATTATTTCAACCCAAATACAAATCAACAAAATTCAGTTCTATATTTACTTGCTTTATTACAATATTGTTTTTAGCAACTAATAAAACACCCCCACTTGGAGTTTACATAACCATGCCTATACAATAAATACTGATTTACAATTTAATCATTAATAAATTGATCATTCAACGGTATTTAGTCAATGCAGAACGTGTTTTAATTGCTGATATTTCTTAAACCTCCAACTTTCTCTATGTAAAAACAAAGTTTTTAATTTAATTCATTTTTGTTATCATTTTTATGTAAAGAACTTTTGTAAATGCAATAAATCCATTATGCATTAATAATATAATCTCAACCACCTGATTTTTTGGTTATCAATAAAACCTTTATTTAATTTCACATAAAATCGATAAATATGTATGCCTGCAGCCCAAAAGCTTGAATTGATTATTTCATTCGCATAATTCTCATTTAAAGATATATAAAATGAGAAATAAAATTGTATCCAGGTAAAACCCTATGATATATCACAGTTGCATCTAGCTTGTCTCTTATGTAAACAAAATCATATCTTCTGTTGTAATTTCTGGAGTCAACCTTGTCCAAAAGAATAATTTTTATTTTTGTTTAATAGGAATACTTTTTAATGGTGTCATTAATATTTCCTATGCTAGTATTTTCTTAAAGTACGTGTCTCCAACTCAAATCCCCTGAATCAATACCTCTTTTAAATAATGACTACTGCCTTTAAATTGATTTTTATTAAAATATGCTGTTTTAAGATTTTTATTCTCTACAGTTAAGTTTTCAAATAAATTTTACTTTTTAATACCATTATGAGAAACAACGTAACTTCTTTTTTAGAATTAAATTGATAATTAGATAATTTTTCACCAATTAGTTTGTCTGCTTTCGTGAAAATTACATTTTTATCAACAACTTTTTTTTAATTTTGTAAAGGTAATTTTTTCTAATTTTTATCTTTTTAATCTTTTCATTTTTCAGCTTTTTATTAAGAATAGCATTTTGAAGTTGACTTCCTTCAAAAGAGAAAGTTAGTGAAAGACACCTGATTGTTATCAACTTGATTACAAAAAATAATAGTTATTATTATTAAATCTTTTTTAAATAGTTTTTAACAAATTATCTCCCATTTGCTATTGCATCACCCATTTTGAGATGTTTTGAGGTATTATGATGGCACTGCTATTGCTTCAGCTTTTCTTCACCGTTTTGCAATTATCTACCACATAAGTTTCCTGATTCATTTTATTTTTGTGATAGAAATTGGAACTAAAATTATTAGTTTAAAAAAAATCTGTAAGATGTCATTATCATAGGGATAGCATACAAATATTATTTAAATTTTCAAACTCAAAAGAAGTTAACAATGCCTTGATTGCTTGTATCATAATACAAAAAAAATACCACTGATTGATAGATAATTTGGCCTTAGGAAATTGAGTGTGTATATTCTTCATTTAGTCTTTTGAAAAAAAAAGTGTAATTTTCCATAATTTATTTACATATTCAAATTCATTTGAAATAAAAATTCATGTAACATTACAATACTAGCCAATAAACTACACTTTATTAATATTCTTCCACAACTATGGTTTTATTAATTAACAAATGGACCTTTTCAAATAAAATTCAATTAAAGATATCACCTATATATATCAAACAAAACAACCTTCTCATCATTCACTTCAAAACCCAACATACTTTAACATCAAAGGATGTCCTCATGAGATTGATGGCCTCAGATTCAAAATACTTTATGATCGAAGTTTTTTATTATTCTTTTCAATTCACTTTTTTTATAAAAGATAACCTCTGCATTGCCAAATAATATTTTATGATCTGTATTCAGTTCATAAATGTAAACATTACATGTATAAAGCTTATAAATATACAAAGCTGAGTTATTATATTTATTTTCAAGTCTATTCTTATGAACTTTAACTTTTTTCATTAAGACTCAATTTACTCTGAACTATATAAATTTTGTGACAACTGCAAAGAATCTTGTGAACTACTCCAGGTGTAAATTTGCAATCAATTGTTCTGAAACATTTAGTAATGAATTTAAAGTGGGAGCTTTCTTCCAAGCCACTTTCATACCATTCAATAAAAACCATTCTTATATATCAATTTATTAATTAATGACATATACGGCAAAAAAATAAACTTTTTGTCTTCATTAATACTTAAATCTTTATTATTAACACACACACACACACACACATATATATTATAATTTGATGTTTGTATTTCTTCAAATCAATATACATAATCTTATAATTGAATATTTATAAATACAATAATTAGTCATATATAAAGTAATAACTTTAAAAAAATTTGTCCACTTAGGAGCACTTTCAACTATCATCATAGTCTTTATCAACTAACACTTTGAACGGTTAACTTTTCCACAATTCTGTGATATGTACATATATATATTAAATATATTATTCCTAATAAATTCATTATTATACTTAACTCAATATAGTCAGAAGCAAACTGACTCATCTGTATATAGCTATAATTTTCAAAATTATTAAGTCTTCTACTCCTATAACAAAAGTTCAATAAATCAAGTTTCTTCTCAATAAAAGCTCGATAACAGTCTGGCCTTATAATATTTCTTAAATTTTTTCTTTAATGAAATGACTACAAAATAAAACATTTCCAACTTTATCAACAATTATATCTAAAAATTTTAATTTTACAAATTTAAATGTACCCCCTCAATAATAAATTTAATATTAGAATCAAAAGCATTCAATCCACTAAAAAGTTTCATTTTATCCTTTTGTATAACAAGCTAACAATCATCAACATATCTAACAAATAATTTTAAAGAACCACAAAAATTATTAACACTACTCTTTAAAAAATCAATATAGACAGAGCACATTCCAGGAGAAATAACATAACCAATAACCCAGCCCTCTTCCACCCAAAATACATATAATCCTCTAATAACAATAGCAAATCCTGAATAACCTTAATCTTATTCACAAAAAGATATTCAAATTTCTTCAAAACATCAAGAAACGCATTAATATTTTTTATCCTATCAACTAATTGACACATGTTTTTAATGTCTAATTTTTTCTTAAAAGAAATCCATTAATTTTATTATACACTAGAAAAAATAAAATAAAAAACAACAACATAAAATTGACCTAAATTTATATAATTCTTAAAAAAAAACATTATAAGAAATTTTGAAATTTTATCAACAATTCCCTTTGTAAAATCAAAAATACACTTTAAAGGAAAATTATCTTTATGAGATTTCAAATTGAAGATAACCTTAGAAGCCAAAATGTCAATAGGATAATAATTTAAAACAGTAGATCTATCTAAAGAAATTTATCTATTATAATTTTTATAAATAATGGGAAGTATTTTACTGAAAATTCTGATCCTGGTAAGAAAATTAAATCTAAGTTAATTGAAATTATTAAAATTATGGTAAATAATTTTTTTAGAGATATATACTTATTTAAATTGTTATCCTAATGATTTTTTTGGCTCCTAAGGTTTTCTTCAATTTAAAATCACATAAAGATTATTTTCCTTTAAGGTATATTTTTGATTTTACAGGGGGGAAATTTATTGTAATGCTTTTTTAAGAATTATGTAAATGTAAGATCAATTTTGTGTATAAGCATATGATAAAATTAATGAATTTGTTTTAGAAAAAGTTTTAATTTTGGTAGTGTATATCTATCAAAAATATGTATTAATCAGTTGATAAAATAAAAAGTATTAATGTGTTTCCTGATATTTTGAAGAAATTTCAATATTTTTCTACAGATAAGATTATGGTTATTTATGATTTGCTATTGTTATTAGATGATATGTATTTTGTGTGTAATGATGTTTTCTATAAAATTAAAGAGCATTGGGTTTTTGGTTATGTTATTTCACCTTTAATGTGTTTAATCTATATTAAACTTTTAGGGAGTAGTGTTATTAATAATTTTTCTGTTTCTTTAAAATTATTTGTTAGGTATGTTGATGATAGTTTGTTATACATGAGGATAAATTGAAGAATTTTTTTTGATGGATTGAATGCTTTGATTTAAATATTAAATTTGCTATTGATGGAGGTACATTTTTACATTTAAATGTTGATAAAGTTAGTAATGTTTTATTTTGTAGATATTTCATTAAAAAATTTTTTTTTAGATATGATAAGGCCAAATAGTTATCAACCTTTTACTTATAAGAGACTTTCTTTATAAAATTTTTGTTATAGAAATAGGAGGCTTAATAATTTTAAAAATAATAATATATTCAGAGGAGTCAATTTGCTTCTGCTATATTGATTTAGGCTATAATAATGAATTTATTTGGAATATTATTCTTAATAAAAATATCAACAGATCTGTTAATAATAATGATTAAGTATTAATGAGAATAAATAGTTTATTTCTTTGACATGTAAGTCATCAATTAGTAAAATGATTTATAAAAAGAGTATTTTGGGGTCATATAAAAGAGAGTTGGAAGAAAGAACTAAGTTTAAATTCATTATTAAATGATTTAAAATAGTTAATTAATTGCAAATCTATTCCTAAAGTAGTATATAAGATTCTTTGCAGTTGTCATAGAATTTATATAGGTCAAAGTAAAGGTCTCAATGAAAGAGTTAAAGTTAATATTAGTAGATTTAAAAATAAATACAATAACTCAGCTTTGTATATACATGAACTGAATAAAGGTCATAAAATATTATTTGTCAATGCAGAGATTATCATCTATGAAAAAAGTGAATTGAAAAGAAGGATAAAAGAAACTTTGATGTTAAAATACTTTGAAATCGACGCCATCAATCTCATGAAGACATCCTTTGATATTAAAGGAATTTTGATTTTGAAGTGGTTAATGGGAAGGCTATTTTGTTTGGTATATATAGGTCACATCTTTAGTTAAATTTTATTTGAAAAGCTCTATTTGTTAATAGATTAAACCATGGCATGATTACAGAAGAATTTTAGTAAAGTTTAGTTTATGGCTAATATTGTAATGTTATATGATTTTTTTATTTTATTTATTATTACTAGTACAGTATTAAGCAGTGTTTGATTTTTAGATGCATTTATACAACATATTTATAAAATATTTATTTTAAACCAAAAAAGTTATTGGTAAAATGAAATGATTTTATAAATGCTGAGGAAGAATTTTTTTGTGAGATTTTAATAGTAAAAAGTGTAATTTAAAATTTTAAAATATATTTTCATCGTTTTATGATATCACAAATAAAATTTGTTTCCATTTTAAATATGAAATTCAAATAAGAAATATTTTGTACAATAATTTTCATGAATATCAGGGATAAACATTGTTATTGGGATTCAGTTTAATAGAATTTATCCATGTACATGAACAGTTTGTAGCAAAATCCTTTATTTGTACATACATACATACACCTATGTTTCGACTATCCTGCAGTCTTCTTCAGATCTATGATATAATGAACAAAATAAAACAAAATATATAACTATATAAATAATATCATTAAAATGCAAACAATAAAAAACTAAAAAGAACATAAAATATATAAAAAAAACAATAAAACTAAATAAATAATCAAACCCAAATAAAATAATTCAGTTAATATAAAATAAAATATACAATATAAATAAAAAATAAATATAAATTTTACATGTGTATTTCTAACTGTATACATATATATTCAAGAATAACTACTAATCTAAATATATTATTCATTTTTATTATTATTAATAATCTCCTAATTACTTCTATCCTTTATAAACTTAAACTTTATGCTTATTAACTAATATTCTTTTAATTTTAAATCATATAATATTTATTATTTCCTTACTCATTCTTCTGTTAAAAATAATATTTTATATTTATTATTATTTTTTAATATTTAAAACCTATAAACATTATAATCTTTGAACTTACCCAGTTCACTTTAATCTCTTAAAAAAACACACACACACCCCAAAAAAAATTATCTTATACTCTAGCTCCCTCTATTACATATTATTTAAACTAAATATATTTATATATTCCTACAACTCTTTATTTATATATATTTATTTTATACACTTTAACTTTTATTATTATAAAATTCTCATAAATTAATTTTAGACAACTTTATATGTAAATATTATGCTAAGTTTTTTTTAAATATGTAATATCTATAAATATACTCATGTTTATACTCCTATTTAACTTAACCATTTTTTACAATTTATAATTCATTTATAAACAATTTTCTTTTCATATATTTGCCTCTACATATCTTATTTAATAACTATATCTATATCAATCTCATCCCAATCCCAGAATCTTTATTAAATTTTGGTGTTTTTTTTTTTATTAATATTGCTTCTTTTATTTTCCTTTCTCTAATATTTTCTGTATGCAACCTCATTTTTATTGAACTTTGTGTAAATTTGTGTCTTGTTTTCTTCATATGTATATATATCAGTGATTTATTATCTGACATATGTTGTTTTAATCTTGTTTTTATCAAATTTTTTGTTTCTCACACATATTTGTTATCAATCTTCATATCTAGACATTGTTTGCATTTTTATGGTATTATTTATATAGTTATGTATTTTATTTTATTTTGTTCATTATATCATAGTGATGAATAAGACTGCAGGACAGTTGAAATATAGGTGTATGTTTATATGTAGAAATAAAGAATTCTTCTAAAAAGTGTTTGAAGGGGTTTGGATAAATTGCATTTATATAAAATATTACAGCAAAATAAAGAAAATGGTGATTTTGATAATATTCAGTTTAATACTTTATTTTTCTATTTTTCCATATTCAAATATTATTTTTTAAAATTTGTTTCATTTGTGAACTTATATTTTTAATAAATAATGTAAACATTATCAAAATATGGTATGGTATAAAGGTTTAATTGTAAAAAAAAAATGTTACAAATATAATTGAAATTTGGAGAAGTTAGGTTTGAATAAGTAGTAAATTAGTTAAATAAGTGGGAAAGGTGGAGATAAATTGCTAGCATCAATTAAACTAGTAATTTGATATATATATATATAACAATTCACTAGAATAAAACTACAAAATTTTAAAAAATGCCTATATAAAATTAAAGACTAAAATCCTTTGCTATAGCCAGCTTCGGCGCATTCCACCATCTTAAGTAGCAATACATATATATATATAGTTTGGACTAATTGATGGATGCTGGTTTAGCACAAAGTGTGCATTTTAAAATTATAGATTTTTTTCATATGTCTTTGGTGATATGTTATTATTCCATCACTCCACAAGGTGTTAAAAGTGGATAAAAATCAATCCCTACTTTGCATGAAAGTAGTGTAGTGAAAATTACACTACAGAAATATTATTCATTATTGGATAATCTCTAGTATAGTGACTGACTAATAAAAATTATTAATAAAGCTGATCTTCATTTTATATAAGAAATTGAAAAAGAAAATAGTAGATTTGGTTGCCTTGGCAACAGTTTGTGATTGTTGATTGTTATTGATATTGGGATTGTCTAAGCATTGATTAGTTTTTAATGATTATATATATATATGTTATAAAGGGATGTATATTATTATCAAATATATAATTTTATATATAGAACTTTATTATAAATATATATTAAAGACTATAGATATTTTTATTTATCGAATATTTATAAAGCTTTTTAAAGTTTATAATCTGTTTAAAATGCAGATATTAATAATAAAAGAGTTAAAAGTTATGTTAAATTATCTCATAATTATTTAAACTGTAAAATCATTAGAAAGACTAGAGAATGTAAACTATTGCACATGTAACAAAATTATATATTTCAATTTGAAAAACTTTCTACACAATACAAAATATTTTGTATTAAGAGTGTGGCAAGCAATTTCAAACTGTTACTAACGATAATTAATTATTATTGCTTGATTGCAATGTTATTTCGTTAATTATTTTACTTGACTTTGTAGAAAATTTAATATACATTAACAATATCATCTATCTATCTATCTATCTATCTATCTATCTATCTATCTATCTATCTATCTATCTATCTATCTATCTATCTATCTATCTATCTATCTATCTATCTATCTATCTATCTATCTATCTATCTATCTATCTATCTATCTATCTATCTTCTTATTTATCTAACTACCTATTTAAAAACCTATCTATCTATCTCTACTTATTTATTCATTTATGAATTTATTATCTATCTATCTATTCACCCATCTTTATAACTATCTATCTATCTACCTACCTATTCTCTTTTTACCTACCTAACAAATCCACCCACTCATCTATTTATTCATCTATTCACTTATCTATCTATCCATCTAACCACCTGTCCATCCATCTGTCTATCTATCAATCTATCTATTTGTCTTTTTATCTATATATAACTATCTACCTATTCAATAGTTTTAATAAAATTATGCAGAAGGGTCTGAAAAATAATTGATCTATAATAAGAATTTTTTTTTTTTGAATTTTAGTGGTATTGCAAGAACAGGGGTTTTTTTTTTCTGCATGAATTATTTTATTTACATATTTGTTATATTTGGGTATTTTTATATACAAAATTACATTAGTCATTTTAATGTAATAATAAATTTATAACTGCAACATATAATTTTAATTTAAATAGTAGTTCATCCACCCTAGTGGTGTTAAAACCTCGTAAAAACTTATAATAATTTACTTCAATTTAAATTTATGCCAAATGTTTGCAAATATATATATATTATGAGATTTGATAACAACTTAAAATAATAATTTATATGTTAGTACATTATTTTTGAAAAAAATTCAACCCAACTACTTATTCAAGAATAGACGGTAAATAGATATTTATCTAGATTTAGCTAAAAAGTAGGTTAATCGAATTCATATATGTACGTGCCGATTGTAAAAAAATATATATATAAATAACGATTGCAATATAATGTTACCGTTACTATTGGTAAAGAAGATATGGTACTCTTATTGTTATAATTATTGCTTAATGTATTTATAAAATGCTTATTAGATCATTATATTACTCCTTTCTCTAAGCATGTATACAAACATCTTTAGTTTTAAGCTACTACCACATTGCTTCATTAAAAGTATAATTTTTTTCTCATGTGCCATAGCATCGGCCGGGAAGCGAACCCGCTAACCCGGGACAACTGCTTTTAAGGCAGCTGTGCTAACCTCTCGACCACCAATGCTTGACGTTAAAAGCATAAATTGCACATAAGCAAAATAACTTTTATGCTTTAGTGATTTTTCCCCCCTCAACCCTATAAGAACAATTTCAAATCTTCGAATATTATTTTAGAAGAAATTTTATAATTAAAAATAATTCTTTGCTTTTAATTAAACAATGCACAACTGTTTAAAAATAACCTGATTGATTAGATTGGGAAAAAAATTAATTTAAGTTTTTTTTAAAAAAAAACACCAAAAAAGTCGATTTCCATAATATCTGTTATGCAATTGATTTTTCATTTTTATTTAAAACAATTTTAGTACTTCCCTACGTCGTAATAATTTTTTATATGTATCATGTATGTGTGTATATGTGTAAGTATATATAAATGTATAATAATTTAAATTTCAAATTAATTTAAATTTTGTTTTAAAATTTGATCTTAATTTTAATACTATTATTATTTTTTTTATTGCACGAATTCATCAATGATTAGACCGATTTACAGATAACTACATTTCTTTTAATAATGGAGAGTTACAATGTGGTGTTGTCTTTTCTAAATTATAGTTCTATAAAATTTGTCATTAGGGAGGTTGTCCTAATTTATCTCAATCAGTTGGGAAATCAAGCATTTCCCACAGAGAGAACTCTTCCCCGGAGTTTGCCACAAAATTTTGATTGATTCATCGTATATCAAGAATAAAATCTATTAAAAGAAGCACACAATTTTTGTTCTTTTTTATATATTTTTTTTCTTTGTATTTTTTTTGTAGAAAACTGCTTTTTTTTCATTTCTAATTTTTTTTTTTAAAGAATGATTCATTTTTAGGGCTATAGTTTTACATAGAGGATATAAGATGAAGATCTGGCTGGTTATTATAGGGAAAAATTGTTCCTACGTCTTCTAGATGGAGTTTTATATGACAGAGCCAAACAAGTCAATGCATCTGACAATTAGGCCAAGAACAATTGAGCAGACAATGAATATGCAAAGAATGATTGAAGTTAGAGATAAAGAAACACTTTGATGCATAATGAGATGGCTAGATGTTCACTCAGCGAATATAATCAGTTTATCAATTGATGTAACTTAATATTTTCTGTATTTAATTATGTATCATTCTATTTACAATAATATATGGTAATTATTTTTTATTATTTCTAAGTAACTATATGTCTATATGTCATTTATAAATCTGTATATTTCTCTCTATATATATAATAAAAAATAATAATGAATATAAAGGATATTAATATAGTATAAAAAGTATTATAACGCACAGAAGTACTTTCAATTAATTACTCAACTTTCTATCATTTCTTTTCACACACACACGCATAAATATATATATATATGTTTGTCTGTATATATACAATTAAAATTTAATCTACATGAAAATAAATGCCCTCCGTCCACATTCTTATTTGATATCCTTTGAAAACGTGATTGAACAAATAAACAAAGATAAAACTGCAATAATATTAGGATTTTCAAATATCACTTCTTACTCATATAAATCCTAGCACTACCTGATAGTTAATCACTTGACAAGTTTGTTTCTATTCATTATATATGAGGCAGTATATTGATATATCAGTTATTAACAAATAAGTATTATTTATGATAGTAAAGACCATAATAACACGTTCATTTATGATTTTATTAAAACCTATAACTATTGAAGATATGCATGCTAAAATATTTACTACAATATTATTAGATATACCTCGAGCCTTTTTAAATTAATAAACTATTGCTAGTCTGATATTATATCTTTATAAGGTGTATTCATCATTCAGTACTGGCATTCTATTTCTAAAATGAACTTTATTTAAACTCAAGGTGTAAATAGGGTTAAATTATAATGAAACATATAGATTGACTTCTCTTAAATTAAACAATGGCAAAATGTCTAATAAAGCAGCAAGTGATAGTATAAGGATAAATCTTGGTTTCTTGAAGTTTGATTTCGAGGATGGTGTAACTTTGGGACATGGGCCAGAATATGGCTGGAGGTAAGGTTATGTGGTGTATACAGTGCAAATAAATGAAAGGAACAAAGTGGGGAATAGATTCTATTGGTTCTGGGAAGGCCTACGGCTGTCCAGGGACTACTCATCCATATGCATTCTATGAGGTTGTAACACATGTGAAACAAAATTGCATGCCAGATGTGATCGCAGTATAGTTTGATTTTTAAACTGCTTTTGAACTTGTTATTGATAACTATAATTATATAGCTAATCAAACATATTGTATTATTTCAGAAAACTGAAAAGTTATGCAGACTAGTAAATTATATAAAAAAATAGATCAGCAGCAAAAATACTTCATTAGTCTCTCACCAATATTTCAGATTACAAAATTCATTGCCCAAGAATCTCCTCTTTCCCCTGCTTTATTTGCTATCTACACTGATTTATACTCAATTGATATTAGTGATTTGTTCCACACCTAGAAAGAAAAATAAATATACTTTCCTATTCCTTGAGGATGTTGAAATATCTACCAGAGGAATTTTCAATACTTTTATTGTTGATAAATGCTTAAAAAAATTTCAAGAATAATTGGATTAATTATAACAGGAAACAAATCTTCAGCAGTACAAATATTAAAAGAGGAAACATTGCATCTGTATTCACAGCAGTTCCACCTAAATTCTTTGGAATTCCACTATGCATTACAATGACCAGAACCAATGTAGTAATTTATAAATTAATCCCTAATAAATTTTAAACTAAGTTATTAACTTTCAATCTTATAAAAATTCACTAAGAAATTAAAATAGTTAATTCTCTTCTCAAGAGTCTCTTGGCATATTATGTAATTTGGAATGATATAACCAATACAAAAATAGCACACATTAGTAAATATATGAATAATCATTTATGGAAAACAGGAACAAAAACTTTATTATATAACACTCTAAGAATGTGGACCAGAAACAATAATTTTGGATTAGTTGACTTTAAATCATTTTGATAATTCATATATATAAGTAAGTGATTTGGAAGGAATGACCTTCTATGTAACATCAAATTTCCAAACTGTAAGCCATCTAGTATGGTTAAATTGAAAAAAAAAACCATATACTTTGTAAGATAGAAATTACTCTCCTTAAATATAAGAGATTGGATGAACAAACATTTCTCAAACATGATAGAAAACTCTATCAATGATGAGTCATTCCAAAATTTAATTATAGTGCCAATCGGAAAGCCATTTATCCATAAAAGTGCTAGAAAATACATTATGGGATAATCAGCTACTAATACAGGCCTCAAATTTTTATATGGTATATTTTCATTTGCAACATTTTTCAACAAAATTAACAGCTGGCCTTGAGACAACTTGTAAATTATGTGAAGCAGGTGAAGAATATTTTCTAAACATGATTAATTTTTGACATTTTTACAATAACTTAAAATCATACTTATTCTTTTCAATAATGCATTAAGCAAATTTTTTTCAGTCAAATTTTCTGATAGGTGACAAAAAGACAATAAGAGTTGTACCATTACTTCTGAGATTTATGTGGATAGTAATATGGAAAACAATTTTTCAAAACAAGCCTTATTATTCATTCAACATTTCCATAAATACTGAAAACAGCAATACTAGAGACCTAAAATATGGCCATAGGATTATTTAATTTGTGGTATCCTTTATGACTTAAATGAAGTGATGATTTAACAACTTCATAATCATCTATGAATCTGCTTTTTTATATTATAATGCATTTAGATACTTGTGTTGAGAATCATAATAGAAGAATAATAACTAGTAAAATTATACTAATGATTTTTCTAAATGAAACAATTTAAGTTCTAATTTTAAATATAAAGCATTTTCTTTTACTCAATGTGTATAAATTATTGTATACAGTAAAATAAATTAGTGCTTAAAGTAAATAACATTAACATGTTTATTTATAGTAATAAGTAATGTATATAAAGTTGAGCATAATTGGTCATTCTATCTCTGAAATAATTCAGTAGATTATGAAGACCTTATTATAATATATTTTGTTAGACAGAAGTTATCAAAAATATTGAAGGTTAAAGTTTATAGCTGTAAATTGGAACAGTCTGGAAAAAAATAAATTGGAAAGATAAGTTAAGAAATGAAGTAATATTGAAATGAAAAATAAAACGGAGTTTTTGAGGCAATTATGAAGAAAAAGAGGAATTGGATTGGTTATATTTTAAAGACAGAAGAAATATGAAAATTATATTGGAAGACATTGTAGAAATTATAAAATAAAGAGAATGATGAAATTATTTTACAATATTAAGGTGAGAAATATATATAAGCATTTTAAAAAAAGTAATAGAATGCAGAAAGCCTTAGACATAGTGATATTGTTTGGTATACAGCCTTTTGGAAAATATTGTACTCATGAATATACTGGTGAGTATTCCACATAAAACTTATATAATTAAATTAACCTCTTTTTTTATTCATCCGTTTTCCATTTTCTTTTTATTATTGCTTTCAATCACTAAATTAGCACAAGACCAAGACATCATAAACTTCTCATCTTTCTTATGACATTTTAATCATGTCTTTGGAAAACCACATTTACATTTATTAATTTCACATTTGTCATTTCTAATCTCAATCTTTTTTTTCTTTCCTTATCATATTTTTATTCTTTTCATTTTTCTCTTTTTTCTGGCATTACAATGCCCACACTCATTCATGAGTCTCTGTAAAAATTGTTTTTGCCTTAGATTATAAAATTTGAAGCAATATATTATTTATATTTCATCAATAATTATGAGATTGACAGATTTTATAAATAACAAAATGAGATATCATAAATAATCACAAATATTTATACTTGAATTACAGAGTCTAATATTTATCTTAATGATGTAAGAGTTTATTAAATTTTGTGAATTCTAAATATTAGAATAAATAATGTTAAAAATCTGGCAAGCTGTGGCAAATTATCTGTGATGAGATCAAATTGTATTGCTTAATCATAGTGTACTATTGCCTACTTAATCTATTTGTCTCTCGAAATAAATCATCATAATTATTGAAATGCTAATTTGGTTTCTAAATTTTTTTCACTGAAGATGTAATCAATAGTAAAATATTAAGAAGTTGTTTTTTTATTTATTTATGTGAATCATCCATATAAAAATAAACTTGTTTGGTTTAAAAATGGTATATCCTATGTAAATATAATATTAATAACATTTACATAAGGGAGCACAAAAAAACCTGTAAATAACATTTCATCACTGCCATTACATTCCTCATATAAATTAGTATATCTATTCTGATCAAAAGAATAAGAGCAAAAATAGAAAAAAGAAAATAAAATATTAGAAATCATAGAAAATATTTTAGTAACAATAGTTGAGTATACTGTTAAAAATTAAAAATATAGTTGCAGATACATGCAATTTTGTTTTCATAGTTAATATAAGGTAAAAAATATAACAAACATTAATGATGAGTAATTAAGAGTCAAATGTTAGTAATAATTCTTAGAGAATTAAGT
Organism: Epiperipatus broadwayi; assembly: GCA_028023455.1. Lineage (NCBI taxonomy): Eukaryota > Metazoa > Onychophora > Udeonychophora > Euonychophora > Peripatidae > Epiperipatus > Epiperipatus broadwayi. The sequence continues at coordinate 5,873,265 of JAQFVV010006244.1, read as the reverse complement.
TAAAATGTTATGAAATACTAATAAAACATTGCATGATCCTAGCTTATGTAATGTTATTTAGTAACAGTTTTTTTTCTCTTACCAAGTTTATGCTACCTAGATAAATTAATAATCAATAAATTTCAGATCATGATGTTTGTTAAATCCCTGTCCAATGACATCCTTTTATGTGGCACCTATTGATTACTAAAACTTACATTAGTTGGCATAAATGTAGTGAGAAAGTAAGAATTTGCTACAAACAGCATTGTATAATCTGGAATCATGTAATGTTTTTATTGGTTTTAAGACAATCCTTTCCAAAGGATAAAGGTAACTGTAGTCATTTAAAAACCTAAAGACATCATAATATACAAATACTGAATTGGTTTCAAATCCACAAAATTATACAATAAATTAGTTTTGTTTAAAAACAATATGATTTTCAATTTAGGTTTTTAGTAAAGCAAAAAAAAAGGATGTCTGGTAGACAAAAACTGTATTAGAACCAGAAGATTCAGATGCATTGCTTACAGATACAAAACACCTCATTGAAGAATGTTGTAATATAGAAATTAGTCTGGGGATATTGGACAAGACAGCAATAAATAGGGATTTTATAAGCACTACCATCTGGAATCTATTGATTACTAAAGCCTATAGTGGATCGCATAACCATGGTGAGGGGGAAAAAATAATCTGATCTGAAGTTGTATAAGAATAAATTTCAGTGACCAATCAGTTAATTTCGAACACTGCTACAAATCTTCTCAACTAAGCAAGTCCATTTGTTTAACTAAATTGATAAAGCAGCAACATATACATTATACTTTGCTATGACATTTTTAATCCATCAGTAAAAAACATTCATTTGTTCATTTTCCTATTGTATCTCTCATGCTTCTACTCTTTCTTATTCCAGGCTGTTATTCTAGAATAAATATGTCTAACTTCTATAAATACATTTATTCAATACTCTTAGCATATTTTGTCCCCAAGCCAATAAATCACAAAAACAAAAATAATTGGCATTAACTTGAGTCATAAATTATATTACAAAATAATTAACTAACCTTTTCAAACCTTCATAATCTTCATCCTAGTTGCAAAATTTTATGCTCTTCAAGTCTTTTTCTTAATGTTTCTCAAATTGCATTTATTTACATTTCCACTCACAAATAAAAAAAAAAAGGATATATTTGCACTACATATATATCTCTAGATCAAATAACCTTAAAACAGTTAACTTAAATAATACATATTGATCTTTTTTTATCTATTTTCTCTTCACATTGAGTACCATAAGTTTCTTCAAAATTTCTCAACATGTATTGAGTAATATTGAAACTAAAAATGTTCTCCTGCTGATTAATATGAAGTGGGGTAATTTTATTTTTTGAAATTAGTATAGACAATTCAAAAAAACAAAAATATAAAATGTGATAAAATTAATCGAGAAATATTATGTTGTTAATATTTATGTTATATCTTTTACATAAAAATTAAAGCATTATGTTCTAATTTGTTTAGCCCTAATCACAGATGATTTCTATTTAATCCAGATTTATATATGTACCAGATTATATTTATAATAAAACTGTAACTTAACATACATAAAATTCTAATTTATATATTGTTTGTTCAGGAAATTTTATAAGCAGCACAGAACTCATATTTAGCTATGAAAATTATGTAACTTGAGACAATTTTTCTCGAATTGAAACATCTGGAAATTCTGTTTTAATAACATTATGTGAAGTAAATCAAATTTAGATTTTTTTTCTGCAAGTAAAGCAATTTTATATTTATTAATAATATTTCTTATACAAATTGTTTTTACTTTATTTCGAAATATTTAATAAAAATTATTAGCATTAATACATTTTGTTAGTTATTTCTATTTCTTATTATCTAAATTTAAAGTTTTTAAAAATAACTTTATTATTTTTTAATTTAATATTTAATTTTTATAAGAATTAAGCAACTGATAATATATTGAAATTATTTTATTTCTTACATGTATATATCGTAGAATATCAGAATGTAAAAATAGAATTCATTTTTAAAAGATTATTTAATTTGTTAAAGCTTTTGATAATCCATCTTGTCTTTTTGTTTTTTTAAAGAAAGATGCATATTTAAAAATTTAAACATTTTAAGCAAAAATGAACAAATCATTAAATGTTTTTAAACTGAATAAAATGAACTGCCACCAGATGATACTTACTAGAGAGACGTCTATTTTTGGTTTTAATAAAATTTATTTTTGCTTTAATTATTTTCAAAATAATGACATATTTGGAAATATAAATATAAAGGAATTGGTATTCTATAATTTTGTAATTCATATCTATTATCTACTATAAAATACAATTTATAATGCATATTATATACTTTTTAGAAAGAAAAAAAATCGTCTCAACCCTAATTCCTTAGTTGCAGATTTCAGTCAACTATAGTCTATATTTTTTTTGGTATACACATAGATTATGTACCCAAACTGAATTCAAATTCAGGAACATAGTGTATAAGATAGTTTGACTTCATGACATCAGCATGTTTTTGTAATTGATACCTTATTGATTTGTTTAGTATAAATAAGTAATCTTTCAATTGAAAAATATTTTATCATTGCACTAAATCCCTATGAAGTTTAGTGCATTCATGTGGTGAATTCTGGAACTAAATGTGCATGAAAGTCAATCATTTTATAAACTACTGAATAATAAACCATTCAAGTATTTATCTTTTTTAAGCAAAAGATAGGACCTTATGGCAGATTAAAATATTTCTTAAATAATGTTTGCTATCTGATTCTTCTCATTGCTTTTAGGAATTTGGTCTTGAGATTTATAATTTATAAGCTGAATTATATCATAACTTTTTGAGGTATTGCTTACTGTTTGTTTTTGAGTTCCTATACTTTTAAAGAAGATGGACTTATTACAAATAATGGAGTCTAGCATTGACTTAACATAATATTTTAGAGGTGACTGCAGCAAATGAATATCAATGTTCAATGGATTTTGATCAATAGTTAAATGAATATAAATCATTTTTTTAAATATTATCTTTTGTTTTTATATCTAATTATGCTTACAAAACACTTAAAATTATTTCACTAATATAGAACATTTTATAAAGATTTACTGAATTTTTAAGAAAGCTTTTGAGAATATTGGAGCATGAAGTCATGAAGTCAATATAAGATTCTGGCAATGATATGTATGATATTTAATCAGAATGACTTACTATTATTGTGATGAATTTATTCAACTCATTCATGATCATTCTCTTTTTAATCTATCATTAATTGTTTTAAACATTATAAATTTTCTTATGAATTTTATTATTCCTTGATATGATAAATATACAAAAAATTTCAAACAAGTCATTTATTTTTCAAGCAAATATTCATGTCTACTTTTATCTAATGTCCAAAAATCCCAAAAATCCAAAAAAGTTTGAAACAAGGACTACAGTACAAATCATTAATATCTTCATTTGGTGTTTAATTTTATATCCATTGAGATTTTTGTTTTTGAAGAAATGCACCTTTTTAAATGTTATATTAATGATGTTAAAGATACATTCTATGCCTAAATATTATTTATAGGAATTTTTAAATGATGTCCAGTATTAATCAGAATATAAATTTATGATATTGTTCTGTTGCCAAATACTAAATTCACATTTGTTTTCTTTCATAATTTTAATACACATGTAAATAAAATGACAATATGACTTAGAAGTAAAATCAATACGTTTTACCATATCCTACTATAAATGTAGTTTAAGGTGTTGGTAAATGATGAGTTTTTTCACATGAATCTCCAAGTTTCATGTACTTGTATATAAAACAAATGTGTCCCTATAAAATCAGACTTTATCTTATAATAAATTTTTAAATAATAAATCAGCAGCAAAATATGAAGTTTCACACCAAAAACATACTGAGTAAATCTTATTGAGATAAGTTTTTAAGTTTTTATTCATCATCCATGAAAATCTTTTATAATAAATTCTCTCTTAAATTTGGAAATTCAATAAAAAAAGAAAACTTTAAGATATCTAATAGATAAATATAGCCCTCTACTTACAATTATTGGATGTAAACACATCTCTCAAATTACTACCACTGATATGATCAATGAGATTGCCAATATTATTTATCATATATTTAAGAATTTTAAAACATTTGAAAAAAAACTACTAAGATATAATTTTTTACTTTTTATAGCGTTCTTCAGACTTAAATCTAATATATTTATAACATTTGTTGACATAACCAATTCAGGTCCCAGAAACATATTTTTCCAAAGTAGGTAAAATTACTTAAAAATTCAAGAACAAAATAAAATTGTCAAAAGTGTTTTCCAACATTATTTATATAAAAACAGCTCCTAACATTTGGCAGAAAATTAGACTGCAGCAATCTTAAAACTTAATGAAATTATCAAGGATTCAAAACATTGTCACCCAATATCATTTTGATGTGTTCCTACAAGTTCTTAGAAAGAATACTCTTAGCAAAAACTATATGAAAAGATGAGAATGATCTACATTTAGAAAAGATTTAATTCAAATTAAGATAATGCTATTGTGAACATATTCAGTGTCATTCTACCTTTATTGAAAAATGCTTTCAAACAAAGAAAAAGATCTCATTACTTCTAGTCTTTGATTACAGTTCTGTTTAGAAAAGTGGACTTCCAAAATTCTATAAATTTTTTAAGTTGTTTCAATCCTCTAACTTACTTTATCATATATTCATCAACGATTTTATAGAAACAGAATTTTTTAAATAAAAAAACATATATATATATATCTGTGCTGATGACATTGAAATATATATATATTTTTTTTTTTACAAAAAATATCAAATGTTTGAAAATATTTGTCAAAAATTGGAGACTTATATTTAATCTAGGAATGATATTATGTTCAATTTTCATTTGAACAACAATTCTGGCTTTTTCAGCCTATTCATCCTCTATCTCAAGTAACCAATTCACATGAACATTCATATCTGAAAAAGTTATATAATCCTCAATATATGTATTTTGTGCTGAATGAGCACTCATCAGTTGGCCAGATCATAATCTCCATATATATATAATCAGTGCTCAGTTTATATTAATATAGCAATTCCTTAAACATTAAGGTACAGGCTTCAATCTTTTCACCCTTACAACTATTCAACTGTTCATTTCATTAAAAAATTGGTGTTGGAATGCTCAAAGGCCTTGATGGATTTAATATATTAGTCATACCCCTGTCGACATGATTAAAATATTAAATCCATCAAGGGCTGTGAGCACTCCAACATCGGTTTTTAAATGAGATGGACAGTTGAATAGTTGGATGAGTTTAAGGAATTGCCACTTTAATATAAACCAAGCACTGATTATATATATATATACAGGAAATTATGATCTGCCCCCACTGATAAATGCTGGTTCAACACAAATTACATATATTGGGGATCATGTATCTTTTTTGTGTGTGCATGGTCATGTGTATCAGTTGCTTGAGATAGAATGGAAAATGAATACACTGAAAATTCCTGAGTTCAAATTCATCTAATTACATATATAGGAAACATTCAATATAAGAAATGAAATACTGCTTTAGGATTTAAACAACAAGTAAACAGTTTGTAAACCATATGGAATACTCTATCACAATAGACTGGAATTAAAATTTTATCCACACTACTTTGAAGTATCATTTCCCTGAGCATGATGCCAATTTTTTAACAACACCTTCCATTGAATTGACATATTATTTTTCTATTTGGACAAAAAATGTTCATAATAAGCTTCTGAATACGAAATCAAATATTATAATAAGAACTATTATTGGAACATTCAAGTCCTCTCCTTGCAGTGGCTTTTCACTTTCTTACATATTTCATTACTATATAACAGAATATAAGTTATCTTAAAGAAAATGTATTATTACCTATTAAGGATACAAGGCATACTAGTAACTTATAGTTTCATCCTCTAAAACAAATCTGAAATATTTACCTTAAACTATTTCCATCATCTATCATTAAATGTTGAATGTATAGAAAATTTTAAACTTTATTTAAATTTTTCAAATACAAACAATTTTGTTAGTAATAACACACAAATGGACAACACAAGTTAATAAATTACATAATGCTTGAGTAGTATTATTCTCTATGCCTCTTCAGGTGTTGCTGACCTGACCATTGGAAATTTAGCATAGAAGGCAAACTTAAACTTTTACATTCTCAAATAACAAATTTTAAGGTTAGTCAAATGAGATGTTCTGTCAAAGATTACAGATAGCAGAAAATTCATATATTTATATATGAGGGTTGGTTCATATTCTTCCGAATCCTTCAATTTTTTAATATTTTTTTTCTAAAAGCAAGGTTAATTAGAGGCTTCAATACATAGTGTATTTCCACACTGGGTTGACTTATAAGATTACTTGCCATTGTTATATGATAAACTTCCCTTTTCTTCTTTGCACCTGTTCCTCTCTATTCAATATTTTTTGTATTTTTCCAATTGAACATGTGGTAATAGTACATAGATGGTCTGCTACAGTAGACGCATCTGTTTTTTTTCTTTTAACCATCAGGTCTCATCAATGTATTTCTACATTCACATGGTACTTCATAGATGCAGTTTTTGTTTTTTCACATTTTCAGTTTAGGCTTGGTATGGTAGAAGTTATAATTTTTGAAGTATGGCTTGATCCTGGAAAGCTGTTCTAATGTTATATTGACTGCAGATTTTCTTTAATTTGTCTGCCTTTTCTGGTATGTATGAAGACACTATAGTACCAATAATTGCCTTTTTTTTTTTTGGCATTTCTTTTTGTTGTCTATTAAAGGTTTTCTTGATGACAACTGATGGATAACCATTCTTTATGAAAATTTGTTATAAGTGAATCTTCTCTTCATTTTCCAAATCACTAGTTTCTCTACAAACTTCTTTTGCTCTGTTCAATGGTGATCGCATAATTCCATGTTTAGTGCTTCTGATATGATTGGATATATATGTCAAATACTTATAAGTGTATGTTGGCTTCCTATACACTTTTGTTTTTACTTTGCCCTTATGGAGTCTTGTCATAAAGACATCTAAGAATAACTAATTTTTGTTTTCACCTGGTTAAAGAATTTAGGAGGATTTGAAGTAACCCTCATATATAAATATGTGATTATTTTGCTATCTGTTGCTTTTGACAGAATAGCTCAGTTGTTTACAGTATTGTCTTAAAATTTCATGTTGGAGAATTTAAAGGTGTAACTTCAACTCCTATGCTAAATTGTCACTGATCAGGCCACCAACGCCTGAAGAAGATTGGAAAAAATACTACTCAAAACATTATGTAATAACTAACTGGTGTTGTCTATTTATGAGTTATTACTAACAAATTGTTTGTATTTGAAAAGTTTAAGTAAAGTTTAAAATTTTTTTATACATTTAACATTTAATGATAAATAATAGAAATAGTCCAACATATTATCAAATCTCAAATATATATTTTTTATTCTCAATACTTAGCAATTGTACAAGAGAATCTCTTTCTACATTGTAAACTCCAAGTATTTTTATAATGTCAAAAATATGCTTCTTAAAATTAATAAAAACATTCACTACTAAATAACAAAATTACTTAAAAATTCTGTGAAAGTGTTTCTACTTTGAGTTCATATGGGTGTCATTTTAAATTCAAAATGAAAATGTTAAAAAGAATATTATAAAAGAAGAACAATATTATGTAGATCATACTAATGGTTATTGAATATATTTTAATAATAATATCTATTGGTCTATGAAAAAATAAGATCATTTTTATAATGTAAATTTTTAAAAACTTCCATTGTCTCATAAGGATGTAAGCAAATAAAAGTATATAATGTCTCAGAATTTTTATTAGAAAAAAATAATATTAAATGCACATATGCTAGCATCAAAATCATTACATCTCATAAATATGCTAATATTTATTATTTATTTTAAATTTTCTCAGTGTCATTAAATATATAAAAAATAATATCACTAAATAATAGTTTTAAGATAAAATCATTATTAAAGATGCTAAAATATTAAAAAAACATTAAAATCTTAATGGTTTTTTAATATAACATAAAAGTGTTATTTATATCTGCTAGATGCATAAAGGCATTAATTACAGTTTTAGGGTTACTTGAGGATAAAATCAGAAATTGGTATGATAATCTGAATATAAAGCATTACTATTTTATCTCTGTTGATAACTTCAGAATTAAAAGAAATGCTCTTACAAGCATATGCTAAAATCTTCAATCCATTGTCAATAAAGATAAATGCACTTTCTAACAAATAGTCAAAGAGCTTCTAAATCTGCCTAAAAATTTAATTGATATATGGCAGTAAGTATGCCAGTGTTTTCATATTTTTAACAGAAGTAAATTAACATAATAATTTTTTTACTGTCCAGATAAGTGAATGTAATCCTTTACATGTGTAGTTCAACAAAACAAGCCAATGAATTCCTGAAAAGAGTCAAAGCTAGATTTAAATACTTTATAAAAGAAATAAATGATTTTGCCATATTATTAGTATCATGGCAGCATTAATAAATGTCTAAAATTGCTTATTTAAATCTTGAAACATTTTGTAGATACAGCAGTAGCAGGAGAGTTATTTATATGTCACATTACATACAATCAAAAACAAAATGCTACAAAAATAAACCATGTCTTTTAATGTACATTCCATAAATACAAGAGCAGCAACTTACAATATAATTCTAAAAGCAAACAAACATATATATGAGATTGACATATTACATTAGAAAATAAAAACAAAGATGCATAAAGTATTAGATAAACACCATGATAAATAGCCATGATTACTGCCTGTTTAAAATCAATTTGTCTAAAGTATTACTAATTAGTATGTGGTTTGTAGAAATTGACTATATAATACTTCCTGTATGTGCCTCTACAATTAAAAACAATAAATTAAAATATTATAATGACTATTAAGCTAATATAATCATAAACTTAGAAAATATATTTAAGGAATGTTAAAAAAATATAACATTATTGTTATAAAATTGTTTATATATTAAGTAATATAACAAGCATGCTGATAGCTCTAGACAAGCTTCTTCAACAAATGTCACAAGAGAAAACATTTAAAATCTCTATCTTGAATTATCCTTATTCCCAAATCAGTTTTGAGGTAATTGCTCTCATCAGTGAGGTGCTATGACATACTGACACTAGATATAAAATACAAACTCAAACCCAGCATTTATCATATACTTAACTATTAAGTAGAAAATCTGAAATGTCTTCAAATTCAGCTATCTAACTTAAATAGTTATATATACCATATATTAATAGCTTTAGCAATATAACACTGCCAAAGCCTTAAAAGACAAACTATAAATGTGACTTAATTAGCTTTTATTTACAGATTTAATTAGATTATATTGGTTTCCAGCATAGCACTAGGAGATTGAGACATTAGATCTAAAATACAACTCAAAAACAACATTTATTGAACATTTAACTATTAAATAGAAAATCTGAAATTTTTAGACATCTATAGTCTTCAAATCCAACTTAAATAGCCATATGGGACTGAATTAAATTGAGATACATCATGTATTAATAGCATTAGCAACATACCATTGGCATAGCCTTAAAATTCAAACTGTAATAGTAAGGAAACCAAATCATACATCACGTGAGTTAATTAGTTTGTATTTACATACATAACTAGTTTTAAAATATCCATGGATATTTTTTTCCCTTCTGTTAAACTTAACATCCTCTTCTAACATATTTATAATACTTACCACACTTCTAAAACAATATTTGATCCAATTAATGTTTTATTTATGCAATAATCTTTGTTTTATATACTATAACCTTGAAATTCTTTCAGATTTTTATTCATTATTTATCCAAATTATTTTTCTTATTCTTCATTCTTAATCTACATTTATGAACTCTCTATTCTTTATACTGTAATTTTAGATAATCAGTACTTTCCAAATATATATTTCAAAATAAATCATGTATTTTAATTTTTTTTAAAAATAAAGAAAATCAAACTTCAATGGGTAAAATTTAATTTAATCTTCATTAAGTAGATTCATTTCATTTTTATCACTCTAATTTCTTTTTTCATCAGCCTTTCTATGTTTTACATAGTTTTCCAATAAATTAGATCAATTCATAATATGATAATATATTTTTAAACTGATTCTTTATGTTTTAAGTAAATGTTCATATCAAATTTGATTGAATGGATATCCATTTGTTTACTTATTTTTTACTATTTTTAGAAGTAAAGGTAAATAAAATTTATGTTTCAGAATTATAATATACTTTGTATAACTAATAAAGACCTTATTATATTATAACTATATTTTTATTTTTACAAAGAGTGTAAGGTACACATCTGACTAATCCCGATTAACCTGGATTTTTTTACCTTTTAACTAAAAATAGCTGGATTCCAATTTACTGACACAGTTGAATGTTTATCTGTGTTGTTCATGGTCCATATGTCAGAAAAAAATACTTAGCCCCCAAAATTTCATGGTTCCTTCAGATAGATCAGAACAACAAATTTTATTGGATACTGATGTGCTAATCAATTTTATCACAAGAATGTTGTCCAGCTATCTATAATATTCTTAAATGTCTTCAGTAGCTTTATATTATAACATCTATAGTTTTTGTTTTTATTGCACTAGAGTAGAAAAGAAAATTGTTCTTATATGAAAGTTTGTGAATAAGTACATGTATAGCTAGCTATACAAGATCGATTTTTTAAACTCGTAGAATTCTCTTTTTGCGTGTAAAAATTTTTCTTAAGTTTTAAGAATTACTTTTTGCTTGTTTGATTAGTTGTACAAAATATTTTTAATATAATTAATGATTTTAAATATATTTATAATTAATTGAATTATTAATACTAGACTGGTGCTATATATTTGTTTTATTGTTATAAAATTATATATGTAATTAATAAAATTTACATATAATTATGAATTGTAAAAATTTGAATTGATAATCGGTATTTATTATATTTTAATATTCAGTAATTAATACATATAGTTAAAAAAAATGGTCAAAAGCGTCGGTATCAATTAATTTTACTTATTTTTTATTAAACTATATAATAAGCCACAATGGTAATTACTTTTTAAATAACAGACTCGTGGCTGCAAAAGTTCAATAAAGTTTGTGAAGAGAAAAGATGATCAAATTTCAGAAAAATCATTTAATCCGTTCTTCACAGTCAAATACACATCACTTAAAAGCATAAACTAAGGTAATGTTTTTACCAGCAGATGGTACAATTCGAAGAAAAATAATATGATATTTGCAAATTTATTAATCCGCAAATATTTGACTAATAATTAACAAAAGAGATTATTTCCAAATAAAAATCTTACTTCTGAAATATGACATCTTTTAGGACTGATTTTATTGATTTTCATTAAATAATCTTTACGTATTATTAGATGTAAATGTTCGATAAATGCGAAAGAATATAAGAAGTAAAACAACCATTAAAACGTATTATATAATAATTAAAGTAGGATTAGAATTTCTTAAGACAGTTTTAAGATTTACATTTCAAACTTTAAAATAAAAACTAGTTAAAAATATTTAGTGATTCATATATATATAGATAAAAGGGGTAAAAAAGGTTTTAAATGGACTATTGAATGATAAAAGCTACTCCATCAATCCCTCATATTGGAATAGTGAAAGAAAAGCAGTATTCAACAAGCTTGTGAATTTTCAAATAGTGAGAGTTTGAACACTTTTTTATTATTGCCCAAACATCCAGTTAAAATTAACTAGATATGCATTTATTGACCAATATTTGATTGTCAATTAATTTGAATATAGAATGATTATCTTAAAAAAATTTTCAAGCCTGTTGAAATAAATTTTAAATTAACACAGTTTAGATTTAAATCTAGGTTGTAAGCAAGGCAGGCAAATACATTACCACTGAACCATGATATATATATATATTAAGCATTAAATCACCACACATGGTTAAGAAATCCAGTACCGCTCTCTGTGAACTAATATATAAATACATTAGAGTTCGTATTTCAAAATAGCCAGATCAAAATGATAGCGTTATGCACTGGGATGAGATTATTATATATATATTGTATATGTGCACAATTAATTTTTATGCATATATATGTGTGTGTGTTTATACACTTACAACAAAACAACAATATTTACATCCTTTTCAAATTTATTAATCAGTTAATCAATATCTGTTTGTAACATTAGATTAGTTGTGTTTATTGTGAAAATACAAAATGAGAAATGCAATCAACAGAATTCCCAGTAGTTGTATCTGATGATATTGCAATCCATAAATATTAACTGATTAAGATAAATATAAGAAGTCTCTTCAGATTTGTCTCATTAAATACATCAGTAATAAAGTTTACCAATGCAATTTTTCTTTAAATTACAAATTTTTTTTAGAGATTTTTAATTATTTTTATTTTTAGAATTTGTATATGTATGCACACATGTATATATTATATATAACGCATATATAGGTATTTGAACTCAGACTTTCAAGCCCCTTCTTTATTCATACCATCTCATAATACTGATACACATGACCACACACATGCAGAAAAGATATAATATACATATTTTATGCTAAAGCAGCACTCATCAGTTGGTCCAGATTATGATCTCATATATATATAATCAGTGCTCAGTTCAAATCCCCTATATTTACAATTAGGCGCCAGTTTTAAGAGTGGCTGGTATTTCAAATCTTATATAATGCATATGTAATTTGTCATGGTTTACACACTATCTCACTCTACTTTCTCTAAACCTCTGTTTCTCATTTTGTTAATTTGATTATAACTTACTAAATATTATATCTCTTTTTTTTTTTAATATTTAGAATATTGTTCTGCCCACAATTTTTTTATAATTCTATCATTATAATAAGCCCAGTATTTTTTTTTAATTCTTTGATATTTTTTGTTTCTAATTATCGATTTTATATGTTCAAATTTATAACCATATCTATGAATATTGTATTTAATTTTTTAAAATCTTCATTGTAAAACTTTCACATTTTTTGTATATAAAACTAAGTTTGTTTCTGAGCTAGTGTTTATACTTGAGCATAAAAGTTAATATATAAAACCATAATCCAAAAAAAAATTAGCTATTAAGTTGATCATTCTACTATTATACTAAGTAGAAATGGATAATTAAAGTCTAAATATAATTACCTCTGATATATACAAAATACCTAAAACATATCCAATATTGTCTTTAATAACTGAATTGTTTTTAAAGAAAAAATATTATTTTGAAAAAAAAAAAAAAAAACATTTTATCTTCAAGGATCAATCGTTTTGAAGCAAAAATAAAGTGAAACCTTTCATAAAAAGTAATTGGCTTCATAGTTCTCTAATATTTTTTTTACATTTTGGGTATTCTCAAGAATATTATGTTTAGAACAATGGCTCTCAACCTTCCTAATGCTGTGACCTTACCTTAAAATTATTTTTGTTGTTACTGTATGGTATTAGGAGATCACTGTGAAAGAGTTGTTCGACCCTCAAAGGGGTCACAACCCGCAGGTTGAAAACCACTGTTTTAGAAGGTACATGTTTTTATAAATGGAAACTTTTCTTATATATTCATTAATATAAATAGATTCTATCATTTATTGTGAGAATTATTTTGATTTAATATAAAATGGAAAAGTATAATTTTTGAACAGAATTTAGAGAAATATTAAGCTTATTTTAAGAAAGAAAATTATATTTTCTGAAAAATATTTGTAGAATATCAGTTATGTTGAAAGCAATACTAGATTGTTGTTGTATTAATTTAATTTTTCTTAAAAAATATTTACACTGTAGAATTAACTTAGTTTTTCAAAACTGTAAAGTGGTCCAACAATGATATATAATTATCAAAAATATACTGTTGTATATCTGCCAAAATTATAACAGATTAACCATTATGTTTTAAACTGTTATAAAAATTCTGACTTACAATAATGTTTTGGTGACTACTTGTTCAATGTTTATGGAAATTGTAAATGATGTTTCATATAACAAGCTTTCAGTTTTTACTTATCTTCTTTAATGACCATAATGTTATCACATTTAAAATAGCACTCACATGAGTATTAGTATTTCTAAATAGAAGTTTGATAATAAATGGTAATTTGTGAATCTCATGTTAGCTTAGTTAATAGAAAGTGATATGTTCAAGCATATGCTGACATCTGCTGTGAATTATTTAGTAGTGTTTTTTTTTTTTTTCGTTTTTAATGCATGTTCTAATAATATTCCTTGGATTATCGTAATAAGTTTTTGTTTTTAATCACTTTAGGTTCTAATGTATTTTAGTCTTTTATATTTATTAATTAAAATGATTATCTTTGAATCAGGTGATTTTGTAAGCAGTTTTAGACGTTCAAGGTTTCTGTTAATGGGACACTCTTTCAGACTCATATAACATATTTTTTTCACAAGTTCTCCTAAACAGATACTTCTTACCAGTTATTTTATTAAAATAATAATAATTGAATAGTTTATTGCCCAAGAGTTCATAAGGAGTTCAAGCACAAAAAGTGATATCTAAAGCTATATTCCGTAGACCTTGAGCTGCAGAGTTGATCATTCTCCCAATGCATTAAATCATGCAGGGTATTAATTTAATAAATTTTATGTGCAAAACAAAAAAATATAATAAAGATATGTATTATTCTTTTTTATATAGCTTTATAAACATCAATTTCATTTTAAAACATTCAAAAATAGACTATTGCATTCAAAAATATTTTGTAAATATTCACTTTCAATTATGAATAAATCTCTATATATTTTGGAATGTGTTGGAGGACTTCTGTAAATATATGTGAATATTTGTTAAAACATTTGCGAACATATATTTTTACTTTTAAACTATTTAATTTTCCCTTTGACTGTTGGAATATTGATTTATTTGCTAACTTATCTATAAAACTAATTACTTTCTTCATTAATTTGTATAATCCTATATTAGAGAACTCTTTTGGCACCGATGTTTATTATTTATCATTGTTTCTAAATATATCTTTTATAACATCAAATAGACTAATGGTTATTACATTAATAATCTGCAAAGTCTCTGTTTTGAAATTGAAATTCAGATTATTTAAAAAATAAGATGCAAAAAAAATTTCAAGAATTTTAAGAGAAATATAGAAAAACGTAAAAAAAATTAAATGGTATCATAAATTAATAACACTTAAAATTTAAAGATAAAATTCAGGATAACATTGAAGAGGAAAACAAAGAGGTGTAACATGCAATTAAAGAAAAATTAAAAGAGATGGTGATGGAAACATTGGACATTTAAAAAAAAACAAATGAAAAAAATATAAAAGCTTAAGAGAAGACAAAAAAGTTTTAAATTTATTTGAAAAAATAATGATTTATAGAATTACAACTGATATAAATGCAATATAAAAATTCATAGACAAAAAAAATATTAGCATTAACCTAATTTTAGAACATGGCAGAAAAAACTGCAAGAGAGATAGTCAATAAATAAAAAGATTGTATTTTATGATTCAAATTTCAAAATTAAAAATCCCAATGTATGCACATCAATATCAATTAGGAAGTGTTCAATGAAGAATGAACACATTTGGAATAATAAATAGGATTCGAACTTAATTCTGATTGTATAAAAAAGGAGGTTATCCTGATATATATATATATGTGTGTGTGTGTGTGTGTGTGTGAAAGAAAATGTATAAATGATATGGACAAGTGTGGAAGAATATTTAATATGCATATAACTTAAATGCTGAAGGAAGATTTATAATATAGAATTGCCATATGAAGTTAGTGATAAGTCAAAAAAAATGCATAATCTTTTTAATAAATAACTTCATATAATACTCAGATAATAATAATGATAACATCATCAGTGATATTAATAATAATAATGAAATGTGGTTCAAGACTGAACAAAATATGTTCTGATTACAGTTCAGCTAGATATAGAGGCTCTGTCTCTATTACCATTCTAATTGATATGCTAGTTAACACTAGCAACCCAAGTATTACTTAATGACCAACTTACTGCAGAGCAGAGATACATATCACTCCCAATGGAACAAGGTTACCATCACTCCTATGTAATCCATCTCCCAAGATTCATCTCTTCTTTGCAGTGCTCTTCATTTTCTACATAAATCATCTATTAAAACATATATAACAGACATTTTCAGACCCAAATTATAAATACACACCAATACATCCCATGCATAGCACACATGAATGATGTTACCATCTTTTTGCCATTTTGTATGCATCTATCCCATATTCCAAAGTGTCCTTGGTGAATATACTGTGATGTATAAACTTAGATTTAACATGAGTAAAATAGCAGCATCATTTATATACACTAACAAACCATACACTCAAACATTCCAGGGAAAGGCAACTCTTTTTAGGCTTCCATTTTACATGAGCTCATTTACAATAAAGAACATCTTACAAAACAAAGTTAAAGAAAATACTTCACAGATTATTCAATTCTCTCTCTCCAAATCTTATCCCTCTTTTTATGCTAAAATTCACCTATTTAATATACTCATAATGATAGTAAGATTACATATTATTTGCCTATTGTTAAATTTTCAAAATCATTTATTTCTGCCATCTGCAACAAACTATTATGGGGCAGGAAGATAGTTTCAATCTTAGCTAAGAGATTTAATTGCCCATCCATTAATAATGTCTGCGCCTCCACAATGCCCAAGTATATCCAAAATGCCATACATTTAATTACATGAATTGTTCAAAAGTTTCCAGCACTATGATTACTGTTGCAAGTAATTCCTACTAATAGACCTCCTTCTCTATCTACTTCATTTCCCTCAATACTTGCATCCAACTGATCAACATTTTCCATGACTAATAAATATACATACTGGCAAGCATATGCTATACTATATCTGGAAACCAACAAAGATTTTCCTCCTCCTATGCTTGGCATCAATAACTTCTAGCTACTCTGTTTCAAAAGATGGTCCTGGAGACTAAATCTTTTTATTTCCTGGTTCATCTTAATCTACATGTATTGCTAACATCTTGTTTCCTCTGGTATCACTGTCTATATAAAAATAAAAATCCATTCTGCACCTTATATCATGCAGCAGAGGAAACTCAACAACACCTCTTCCAGCAGTGCTAAGCCTGCAAACAAATCAGGAATATCATTCTAAATACATTTAGATAACTAGTTGCATCTACACAACAGCTAATTCAATCCTATCAGAAGATAACCTGCTCCCCACAGCACATGCAACAACTTACACTCTGACTGCTTTCTGGTGCACTCACAGCATTTTCACTTTGGCAATATCACCAGAAGACACCCAGCTACATTAACCAAGAAGCTTCAATAAATCAAGGCCCAGAACAATAATATTGCAGCCTCAGATATTTTTGCTGTCACCTGGTCACTACTAAAACAATCATTCAATCTGTAAATGGTCATAATCCAATAATAACCACATTGAATAACATTCAATGGTAAAATCCATTACTCTCAATATAATTACTTTCAACACTATCCATTATCAGACTACAGAATTTATACCCCATCTATCACAATCCACCAGCTGTCACCATATGTAATTCTACTCTGAACTGATTTTGTTTTTTGTATGGCAGCCATAGCTGGATTATAAGTTATCTCCCTATTGTACTCCAAGATTAACAATTAAAAGAGTAATAATCAATATTATTTTAGTGATTGTAATATGATGCTAGATTTTACAATATTATGTCATAATCTATGTATGAAGTTGAATTTTATATTGGACTGCGTTTTTAAGAGTTTAATGATTAGACTGGATATCCATCACCGTATCCAAAAGTAGTAGCCACATTTGTAAAAAAAATATACCTTGAAACCTGATTAATGTAACCCTTAAAATTAATTCATATAAAAACCTGTACAACATTATTGCTCCTGTAACCCTTACAATCAATGTTATGTAATGCTATGTAATCCAAGGGTTAATAAAGATTATTGTTGAAACATAATAATAATAATAAATCAGCATTTATTTTTATAGCGTCTGTATACAATTGTAATTACATTCATATCGGCCTTTCAAGCCAAATTGTGCAAACGCTTTTGCAAGTGTTAAATAATAAATGAATACCCTCTGACCAAACAAGATATAGAATTTATGCAGGAATAAAAGGAAACCAAACAAGATATAGAATTTATGCAGGAATAAAAGGAATCCTTTTATTCCTGCATAAATTCTATATCTTGTTTGGTCAGAGGGTATTCATTTATTATTTAACACTCGCAAAAGCGTTTCCTGCATAAATTCTATATCTTGTTTGGTCAGAGGGTATTCATTTATTATTTAACACTCGCAAAAGCGTTTGCACAATTTGGCTTAAAAGGCCGATATGAATGTAATAATAATAATAATAATAATAAACAACAATAATAATAATACAATAGTTTTTCACACAAGAGATCTTATGACATTTGATTCATTCTAGATAAGTGACAAAAATTAATTTTGACCTAGAGATCTTTAGTTCTTCAATCTGTAACTATACCACTCCACTAAAATCACAATTTAGCAATAACGAGAAATTATTTGTCTCATGCTAATAAGGATTACTGGAATTTTTCATTTTAGTAACACAATAAACTATGTGCAGATAACGGTCAAAATATTGTTTGATATAAAATATCACAATAAAGTTAATATTATAAATTCATTGGCAAGCTAATGTAATTATTAGAGAAAAGCATGACATCTTTTCTATCAGAATTTTAAATAATATATATAATTAAATACACCTTTTCAATTCCAGTAAGTCTAGATAGAAAGCAAATATAGCATAAATAATATTTACTACTAAAATCAGTTAAATTCAAAGAGAAGGATTGTAGTGACTATGGAATTCTATTTTCAAGTGCAGGAGCAATGAAAAGGAGTTTGAAGACACTAGATTTAAATACAATAATAAAAAATGAGGAAATTCCTGAAGTAATTTTGACATAAATCTTTTCAATTATTTGCTTGTAAAGTATGATATCAATACCATTTTCAATTATAAAAAGAAATTAGTGTAATGAAAATCGGAAACTGAAAAAATTCAAAGTAACAAGATTAAGGAAAACTAAATATGATCTTCAACTGAAAGCGTCTTTTATTTAAATTCTGCTATTAAATTCATTATTGTTGTTTATCTTATACGGTAACAAATTAATTGTTTCAATAAGACATACTGTAACTTTGCAAAGCAATAAATATGTCTAAAAATCTAAATTTAGCGAAAAATGTAGTAATTGTTTTATTAAATTGAGGAAGCTAAATATCTGACATGGTTAATAAACTGTATAAAAGACTTTTGCAATATATCGTAATAACTTCAATTTTCAAATAATTGAAATATTTAGTCAAATTAGTGAACAGAAAAGAAAACAAAGATTCTATTTGAATAGATATGGTGCAAATATTAAATAATGTTTTTTAATTATTAAGTCTTATGATTTCATCACTAAATGGAAGACAGCATAGTCATCCTTTTAAAATTAACAAAATCATTTTTAATTACAATTTGTTTTTAAAGTGCAAATGAAAAAAATATTCATGTCTGATAACTCTATCAAATTCTGGTTTAAAATATTAAAATTGTTTTCTAATTTTTAAAATATCTTAATATATTTTAATACAAAGGCAAAACTCTCTATGAGTAGTGCCATATCTGTATAGTGATCACTTATCCAATTTTCTCAAATTAGTTTTTAGTTTGTGGCTTTTATCAGTGAGGGATCTTATTATCTCATGCAACACTCCAATGGTCACCTTTTATCTTTTTAGTTAACTATAAAGCTTTGACTCCAAAATGAAGACACAGTACCATTTTAATTCAAGCTCATTTAATTGTATAGTCATATAGATCTGAACCCAGTTTACCATCTGTAGATTTTGGGGTCTTTGGTTTTTTAATAACCACAGTCACTATTAACCATTTGAAAAAATTGGCAAGCAGAGAAAATGATAATCATGTGATCATTTTAATATAGTTATGACAATGATGTATTAGTTATTATTTATACAGTATGGGCTGATTAGAATATCATAATTTTCTTTGTTAATGTCATGGTAGAAATTCTTAGTTTTTATTTTTAAAAATAAAATACAATATATACAAACAAAATAAGAATAGGTATACTATTGATTTTTAATAATTATTATTACCCAAATATTGTTTAATAATAATCATGAATCATGAATATGTATAGTGAGTTTTGCCTGTTTTAACAACAGTTATACACAAGCATAAGAAATGGTGGTCATGTGATGTTTATTGGCTTAAAACCAATCCTGCCTAATAGGATATTGGTGGCTATGGTTATTAAAGAACCAAAGACCCCAAAATTTATGGGAACTGAACTGGGTTCAGACCCATATAACTATATAAGCTGATGGGCTTGAATTGGAAACATTAAAGTGTTTTCAATTTAAGACTCATAGTTTTGTAGTTAAATGGAGATAAAAGGTGGTTGCTGAAGGGTTGCATTAGATCCTAAGATCTAGATGCAGTGCTCTCAGATCCAAGCCTCCTCACTGATGAAGGCCACAAGCCATAAACTAGTCTGGGGATATTGGATGAGTAGGCACTAGATGGGGATTTTATGCACAAGCCTTCTGGCATCCATTGATTACTCTAGCTTGCTGTGTGTGGCATACGTATAATGAGTTTTGCCTGTTTTAACAAGAATCTTAATATACTTTGGAAAAAATTAACAATTTTAATTATTCCAAAAACGTTCTCAAAATAACCTTACAAATAGCTTGGGGCAACTATAGCAAAAGAAGAAGTCAGTCAAAGAAAAGAAGACAGTACTAAACCCTTTTTATTCTGATGCTCTTCCATTTATAAATGGCCTCATTTGATTTTTTTTTAGATTAAACATTAATATATTAAAAGAATAAAGCAATTTTTAAAAATATATATTCTAGCAGCATTTTTGTGGATTACTCTGCTTCAAATGTCTCTATGCTGATGATTAACATTATTAACGGTTTGTTTTGTACTGTTAATTTAAATACTGACTTATATTAATTTTAATATATATATAGTGGGTTATGACAATTTTTTTAATTTCATGAATGAATCTCTCAGTTACTGAATAATTGGATCACTAATAAAATAAAATGTTACTATTAATACTAAGAAATAAAATAAATTACACAGTTTGCTCAAGAACATAAATATAAAAAATAATTAGTTGCTTAGGAGATCATATGCTATTCAAGCACAAAAAGTGGCACATTAAATCTCAAATAATCATTTATCCACTATGAAAAACTACACTTCATTTATAAGATTTAAAAAATATTTTAAAATTGGCATAATAATTATTCATATTATATTGTAACGGACACAGACGTCGTTACATTATTTTTTTTATTAAACACGAAAAAAGAAAAGTTCACAAATAAAAACTTCTTTTGTTTAAGAATTAACAATTGAAATGAAATATCATCTAAACTCAAATATATATATATATAATCGCACAGATAAAAAAAAAATTATTAAAATAAAACTTTATTAAAAATAGAAAAGGTATTTTAAAAGCAAAAACTTAAAAAGATTTAGAGATAAAAATATATCTTTAAGTTTGGAAAACAAATTAATTGGTGTTATTGAAAAATGGAAATGATTGCTTTAATTAGTTAAATATAAACTAGCCCTTGGGCATTTAAAATGTATAAGCAAAGGTCAGATAGAAGAGAAAAACAATGGAATCGGACCTCAGCGAAAGGACCATCACATCAATGACATAATGTCAATTGAATCCTTAAAATTAATATAAAAGGAAAAGTTTGGAAATTATTAGTTAGCTATTAGAAGAGAGATGTGACTATATGTGTTAGTGCAGAGTTGAAGGAGAAGGGATTGAAAAGACACACTCTTCAATCCCTTCTGTTTCATTAAAAAAAAAGAAATGACATCGTTTTTTCTACATTAAGGACCAGCTAAACTAAAAAAACCTCCAGATAAATAAAAACAATGGCTAACTGGACACCAATATCTTCAGGATGGCATGAGAATTCCTGTTCAAAATTACAAACAACTACAAATTATGGACCTTTTAAAACCGTAAGAACTTTAGATAATGCATGAACATTAAATTAAAAACTTTCCATATTTAAAAAAAATAGAAATAGATTCCTATCTGACCAAACTAAATTATTTATTAATTAGTTATAATTTTATTTGATGTATTTTTTTTTTGTAAAATCATTTCCATTTATTTTGTTTTGATCTTTAAGTTTTATTTATGATTTTTGTTTTGCGATAAATTAAATTATATAAATGTTAAACTTAAGTCGGGCGTGAATGGCTATATAGTTTTGTAAAGTTATATTAGGGGATGGTAATCTTGAGTTATTTGTTTCGTAGTTGAATTGGGTCAATGGATTGGATATATTGGTGTAATTAGTAGATGTAGTATGAGAATCGCTTCTGGCAGAATCGCTTTATATGCCGCTCACACTCATTTGCCTATGGGAGGAATTATAAGATGGAGACCACAGTTCCTTCCTATGGAGTTTTTTTTTTATTGCTCTTATCATCAGATAGATGTAGTATTCCTATCTGACAAGAAGCAATTTCTTCTCTTAACCTAATTGTAATGTCGTATTTCATATTACATTGAACACATCGATATATCAGATGGATTGATGCCGGTTTAGCTGTGAACTTTTGGCCTAAGATTAAATAAGGGATAAAATATTTTCTTTTCAAATGCAATATATGGAGTCTATTCATACTCGACACTCTAAATAAAAATGCATTAAATTTAAGCTGGGTATAGACGCTTGCATGGATTCGTTATCGGTCAATTATGTTTTTGGTTTTCATATTTGATCAAAATATATAGACATTCGGTAAATAATGATAGCTTACAGTGAGTATCTAAAATGTATTTATTCGGATGTCTTTTAAGTTATTGATGCCAATGTGGTATCTTATGATGAATGCTATTGGGTTTCTTATAAATTTTCCTCTGCACTTCCATCAATGATTTTATATTTTGATTGTTTATGTTTATTTTGAAATGTTTTTGACCGTGTAATCTATGTAAACGATCTATACTCAACATTAAAAAACACGTTTTATAAATCCATCTGTGCGAACTTATAAAAATTAAAATGCAAACTTATAAAAATTAAAATGTAAAATCAAATTCTAAAATCAAGTTAAAATTATAAAGTAAAAGTAATGTTAAAATGATTCAAAATTTATATGTGTGTTAATAAATGTTTGTATGTATAATTACTGGCAGTGGCTTATTTTATTCTTTTTGTTTATATTCTTAGATAAGAATTTATTATAAAATATAAATCTCTGCTATTCCACTGAGCTAGTGACAATGGGCTAACAACCGGAATCAAAATATATTAAATTAAAAAAAAATTATTTTTTTTTGATTTACGTATCTGCCTACTTTATAAATTTTCTAGGTTCAAATGCCTAGTGGCGCCCTGTAGTGTAGTTTACGTTAAGTCTCATAATCTCCGGATCGTTATAATATTAATAGATTTAGAAATTTTTATGTTATTTGGTTGTTAATGAAAAAAATCAATTTTATACAATAATCCACTTATAGTTGAAAAGAAAAAAGGGGATCAATATGTTAATGTTTGATGTTCATTGTTTAAATAAGACTAATGCATAATATAACTCCTTACTTGGTTTTTGAATTAGTTGCTAAATTAAAAGCAAACAATTTTTAGTACTTTTAAACTTACATTTCAGCTATTGGAAAATAAAATTTCAACCAAATTATCATCAGTACACTTGTATTTGAAATATAAAGTATACTTACACACCTTTAAAAGCAAGGCAAAACTCTCCATACAATAGTGCCAAACAGAG
The DNA here is from genome assembly GCA_028023455.1 of Epiperipatus broadwayi. Classification (NCBI taxonomy): domain Eukaryota; kingdom Metazoa; phylum Onychophora; class Udeonychophora; order Euonychophora; family Peripatidae; genus Epiperipatus; species Epiperipatus broadwayi. Next base: position 5,849,277 of record JAQFVV010006244.1, on the reverse strand, counting down.
TAATCAATGAAATGCCAGAAGGCTCGTGCATAAAATCCCTATCCTACTCTCCCAATATCCCCAGACTAGTTTCTGGCTTGTGGCCTTTGTCAGTGAGGAGCTTTGAATCTGAGAGCACTGCACCTAGATATTAGGATCTAATGCAACCCTCCAGCAACCAAAAACAGCAAAATGTATGGGTGCTGAACTGAGTTCAGACCCATATGACTATATAAGCTATTGAGCTTAGATTGAAAATATTTTTGTTTTCAATTTCATTCTCATAGTTTTATAGTTAAGTAGAGATAAAAGGTGGTTGCTGGAGGGTTGCATTAGATCCTAAGATTTAGGTGCAGTGCTCTCAGATCCGAAGTTCCTCACTGACAAAGGCCACAAGCCAGAAACTAGTCTGGGGATATTGGATGAGTAGGCATTAGATAGAGATTTTATGCCCAAGCCTTCTGGAATTCATTGATTACTCTGGTTGACACAGGGTGGCACTACTGTATGGAGAGTTTTGCCTTGTTTATAAACAATTATGTGCTAGTATAAGAGATGGGGATCATGTGTATACTTAGACCTTTTAAAAAAATCATTTGTTTATTTTTGGTAATGGTTTGGATTTATTAAAATATCTGGATATTGTTCTTTAATCGTTATAATGAAAAAGGAATTGATATCAGTTTTAATGAAAGTGATTTTTATAATGATAAAATTACAGTTTTAGATGTATTGTAGGTGCTTATTCTAGTAAAACATCTGAAATTTCCTAAATTAATAATAACAAGAACAAAAATTATTTTTTAGATATTTAATTTCTCTAATAAATGTTAAAAGCCACTAAACATCACATGATCATTATTTCTTATGCTTGTTTATAACTGTTATTAATACAGGCAAAATTCTCTATGTGTATTGCCACACAGTGCAAGCCAGAGTAATCAATGGATGCCAGAAACTAGTCTGAGGATATTGGATGAATAGGCACTAGATGGGGATTTTATGTACAAGCCTTCCAGCATGCATTGATTACTCTGGCTTGCACTGAGTGGCAATATGTATAGAGAGTTTTGCCTATTTTAAAATGTTAAAAGGTTTTGCATACTATATAACGTCCATATTAAAGCTCCCAAAAATCTTCCGTTATGAATAGTGGGAAAGGTAATACATTTTTAGTGAGCTGATCGAAATCAATTACAAGTATTATAAATTATTTTTAGTCTGTTAAATCATCTTAGACAAAACACATTTTAGATTATAGTTTTGGGTGAAATGAAATTTTATGCCTTTATTACAAAATGTGTGAAAAAAACCAACTCATAATTAGGGAATCTAACAATTATTATTCATTCATTCTCTTTCAAATGATTCACGATTCAAAATATCTGCCATAATACTGAAACAAAATGGGAAATGAAAATGGTCATTATTATAAAAAATTATTAATGATAAAATATATTTACATTTTATAGAATTATATATATATGTAGTGTTAAATTATAACAAATAATATATATTATTCAAAAAGAAGAACTCCTAATTCCAAAATATTGTAGATACTAATGTAATATCTTCCAACGTCAAAAAAATAATGTTATACTTATTTTGAAAATGAGAAGTTTTTACACAGTATACATATAAAAATGGATATGCTTTATTAGAGCTTTTAAAATATCGCAAATACCATTAATTCTCATTATAACATCTTATGTAATAAGTCGCATATTTATAATTATAACATCTTATAAAATATCCCGTATAATAAGCACTGAATAGCAGACTCAATAAATAAAGATTTTGAGAATAATTTCTTGAATTATATATTTAATTTTGATGATAGTTTTGTCTTCTCAGCACAATCTTTATAAGAATATTAAAAAGACAATTTTTAACACTATCATAATAGTAATAATATAAAATATCCATAAAAGAATGTATAAGGCTTGAAGAAGCTTCAAATCATGCTAGCAAATTCAGTGAAATAATGATAATCTACTGATAAAAATTGGTAAAGTAAATTATTCACAAATTGTATATAAAAATCTCTTTAATTTGATGTTAAAAAACTTAACAATCACTTAAGATTATGTAAAAATATGAACAGTGAAAATCAGCTTCCAGTCAATATCTCACTACAACAGACTACATGTGGAAAATTGCTAAAACAGCAACAACACCTGTGCAGAAGTAAAAAAAAACTTATCTCTTCAACTTATTAATATTTACTAAGGCCATAAACCTAAAGCATGTGTGGTTGAAAATGCAGAGATAGGGTTTATTGCCTTACAACTCTTCAACATATTGTAAAAATAAAAATGAATCACAAACAGTTAATAGAATAAGATTACTATCAATTTCTAGATTTCACCATTCAATCATTGGAGATTTTGCAAATCTATATGTTTTATCAAAGACCATGGATATTGATTATAATCACAAAAAGTCAGAACCAATGACAGTCTGACAAAAATTATGGAAGTATTTAATGTAATGATATCAAAAAATTTGTTTAAATCTTTCAAGCAATATTCTATGGACTGCTTATTAATAATGACAATCACAGATAAACAGTATTCACTCTATACATTCCCTAAAGAACTTTTATTCAATAAACTTAATGAAAAAATTTATGGAACACTATCATATGCATTGCTGAACACACAAACCTGAGATATTTAGTAATACAATTTGAAAACAAGAAAAAAAAATATTGAAAAAGAGATTAAAACATTGAATCAATACACACTAATTTGATTAACCCAAATTAGAGAAAATCATACCACAATTGCCTAGTGGTTAGCATAGCTGCCTTCCAAGCAGCTGTCTCAGGTTCATTTCTTGGTCAATGCTTTGACATATAAAAAAAATTAAAAATATTTACTTTGGTTATTACATTGCAGTTTCATCAAACTAATGGAGCCATTTTGAGAGGCTACAAATTTTTAACCTACATATATTAAAAATACACCTATTCCAATATTCAGTAACAGTTACATTCTTAAACTAAATAATATTTAATTTATAAAGCACAAACAATATTTGAAATTAAACTGAGAGACTGCAAACCTCTCATGCTTATTAGCCAATCAGGTGTATTAATAGCGATCAAATCGTAAATACAAGACAGAAAATTTAACAATAAGAGGGTGTCCACTCTCCTCTTTACTAGTCTTTATATATATCCAAGCCAGTCTGAAGTATTTAGATTTAAAAGCGTGAATCTTCAAACATATTCACATTTAACTCACTGAGTTTAAATTACAAACATACAGCATGAAATCCTACGATTTACTATGTAGCAGTTTTTAGATGTTATAACTTGCAGTAACTAAAATAATAACTTAAACTAAAATAATAACAAAATATAAACTCTGATAATATCTGCACACTAATAACCAATAAAAAAGCAACATTATTTTTAATAAACAGATTAAAAACCCCAATGTTTTTACTGCAAAAACTGTGGTCATCTTATCAGCAACTGCTTTAAGCTATACTGCACACAATGTAACATTAGAGCAACCTCCACTCATTAGTATCCAAAAAAATCAATATTATCCAACAAATAGAATTGAAAATAAAAAATATCTAGAACAGATTACAAAACTAGAAGAGAATAAAAAATCATCAATAATTAAGCCTAATACTAATAAAAACAAAGAGCAATCTAATGACAATTTAATGCAAAAGCCTCCCATAGATATAGCACCTACAAGATATTACTAGACATAATGAATATGTTCACTATCTACCCAGTGGAGGTAATCATAAACATTCTTCAATTAAAGAGAAAACTAGGATGCCCTTCAGAGAAAAATAGAAGCAAAAAAAGTAAAGAATTTAGTAATAGATGGCAGTGGCAAAGAAATTCTATTGTCATCATTTGGGTCAATTAAAAAACTAAAAAGTGTTAAAAATTTTAGAAACTCTGATACTTTATCATCATAATCAAACCATGAAAATAGCTCTATGAAAAGAGAAGTGGCACCATTGTACATAATTTAATATATAATAAAATAAAACAATAAAGCAAGTGAAGTCAGGTAATACAAAAGATAGGCTATTACCCACACCTAAACAATAATCCAGAAATACCAAAGTGAAATTATTTATACTCTGTGTCCATAATTTATTATTTTTTTCCAATTTATCTTTGATCATATTATGTAATGATATAAAATCTTAATTTAAATCACTTTAAAAAGTTTTTTGAAAGTCATAGATAATAAAATCAATAATGCTTACAAATTTATTATATATAAAATAAACTTATATTAAATTAAACATAATATAGGCACCTTTAATGTGAGAGGGTTAAACTCTCCTGAAAAAACTAAACTTCTAACTAAATGGTATATCATCCAATCATATGTACTTGTTATTATAGAAACCACAATTTACAGTGAATCATAAATTAATTCATCAGTCTAATTAAATTACAAAAGGTTCACAGCTTTTTCAAAAACAACAGAACCACCATCAGCAGTAACAGGTATCATCATCAACAAAAATGTCCTTTCAACTCATTAAAAATATATTGATGCACATATCCTAATTATCACCCTTCACCACAAGGCAATAATACTAAACATAGCAATTGTATAAATCTCTCCAGGCTTTCCCGTCATAAATAATTCTAATTCTAAACTCCAAATTTGCAGCCATCCCAGATCCAATATTATTTTTAGGGGATTTCAACAGGTCATATTGAAACTTCACCACTAAATGGCTTCTTCTTTTGTCCCCCATGATAAGTGGAAAGGTATCTCTTCCAGAAATGTCTGTATCTTTTAATAATGGTAGATATTTGTCTCTATTATAGAACCTTCTATCTGATCGTGCAGCTGTTATAGTATCTCTGGATCTTAATTTTAGTGTCAAATTAACAATTATTACTGGAAGAACAATCAGAATTTTCCTTCCATTATCCATTCCTGAATTTCTCTTCTCAGAAATATTTATTTCTTTGCACAAAATGAACGATAAACAAATGGATCCTGTGTAAATCTGGCATATATTTGTTAATATATTATAATTAATTATCAATCAACTAATCAGGGAAACATTATCCCAACAATCCTTCTAAGTCTTATAGATGAGACTTTTAAAAATAACTTTAACATGACAATCAAATCATGATCATTCCATATTTCTAGAATTAAAGAAAACATATCAATTTATTTCAGAACAACTTAAAGAATACATAGCAACAAAAAAAAAGAAAAGTATTCTTAAACAAGTCTCACATCTTAACCAGAAATTATATCAGATGGGCATTGAGTCATCCATCCCTTCTCTCTCATTTGAGCTCTGTCTGCTATTAAAATACAATTATTATTTTGTGAAGATTTTTATGCTGCAAATATTCATATGTTTTAAAGTCAGGTTACAAAAAAATATTCCCTTCAAGCTATCACAATATTTATACTATAAACCAAAAGAAATTCAATTTATTTCTAATGATTTTATGCAAATATTATAATCAATACCAGATTCATGCCATCCTGGAATGGATGGATCCCTATGTTTATATATCCATATCTTAATAAATTTACAATTTAATACATGTTTAAGCTCACAAATTCTCTATTTAAAACAATATATAGAATACCATGATTCTATCAAATATCTATTGTATCATTTATAAAAAAAACAAAAACAAATGGTTTTCACACTAACAAACTTAAAACCAATTTCAATGCCTCATTTTTGTCATCAAATTAATAGAATCAATAATCAAAGACAAAATAGAGTACTATATTATACCAAAATTATCAAAAATGATATTTGCAAAAAAATAATTCCCAACTGGGCAGGAAGCATTTATATGCAAAACAACTATAAAAACAATAAGAAATAACAAAAAATACAGTAGATATAAAAGCAGCCTTCAACATGATACCAATAAATATATTTTGTAAAAATTCTGGATAAAAATAAAGTACCAAAGGTTACTTATTTCTACTTACCGATCTATTATTAAACTGTGAAAATGTACATTACTCTAAATGGCAAAACCTCATCCCCAATAATATAACATCAATTCATTTTGAAAGGATCTCTTCTTAATATCTTACTATTCACTGTCTACATAAACTCCCCAATTAGCATCATAGAAAATAAAATACCTGGAATTTATATATTCTACCTAAACACCAACATCTCATGTATAGCTGGTATGAATGATTTTTCAGTCTATTGTCTTCCAAAAAAACATTCCCAAACTTATGAAGATTCTTTTCAAATTATACAAATACAAATTAACATTCAACATGGGGAAAAATCCTATGCCTGTCACATTTACATCAGCATTAGTATAACAAAACATTTTAAAAGCAAACCTAATCCAGTTCTTGGATTTCATTTTCACAAGCATCTGTCACCAATGTGACCTCTTATAGAAAATGGACTTAAAAGTAAAAAATAGAAATTACAATCAATTCATTAACAAAATTCTACCTATCACTTTATGCTAAGATATCACTTTTTTAACATGCCAATTATGACAAAAATTACATTACTACACTCCAATAATTCTTTACACTAAAACTTTTTCCAATCAAATAGATTCATATTGCAGAAAACACTTTTGTGGAGGTAAACGTAATCTTGATATTCATAAGACATCTTAAAAATTCATTCTTACAAAATGGTCTAGAACTTTATTTTATTCACGCATTCAGAATCCAAAAACAATTAATATAATCTCTGCACGTGCAAAAAAATTCCCAAATCTACCAACAGCCTGTAAAATAATTCCCACAGATAAACCACCACCTAATCAAAGATACCTGAAGACACTTCACTCCATTATTGTCTATAAAAATTTGGTTTTCAAATCATCTCAAATTAAATTCAACTATTGGAAAATTAATTTACTTATACACCCTTTACAAGATGTTGATAAAACTGTACTTAATATCACCAACAAATAACTTTGCTGTAAATTCAAATTCTGATCATTTAAACTAAAATATCTTGATTATTTACTTAAAAATTAATCTCAATTCACTTTCTGCCTAGCTCTTCCTAAAATATAAAAGCAACTGTCAAAATGTAACAATGTGTGCAGCCATTGCCACAAAGATTCAGAAGCACAGGATTATCTTTTTTCTCATATCAAGGGCTAATATCATTCATCAATAATACACACACCCTTCACAAATAAAAATAAAAAATATAAATAGCATATTTGACTAATTTTTTAAAAAAAATCTTTGATGACATCATGAACAGTGTATTCAGCCTCAATGCCTTATTGAGTTTAAGGTGTAAATTTCATATATAACAATAATACAAGAAGGCACCCTAACATGTTCAAAATAAACTGGATAGTATATGTCAAAGAGACACCCTAACATGTTCAAAAATAAACCAGTCAGTATATGTCAAAAAGACAAATGAATAACAAACCAAAAAACTTTCATTGATAACTGGTCTCAATTGTTGTTATACTCAAATCTATAAAAAAAATCAACACTCATGATTAATAAATCTCAAATGAAAAGCAGAATCTAAAAGGTACCACTTGCCACCATTGCAAGACCTCAGGTGAAAATCAGCTCATTCGATTGTGAACTTTTGCTTTCCTTTCAAAATTTTGTGAGACTTATACTAACCTCTGTATTATGTTATTTTGTATTCCTAACAATCACTATAATAATATGTAGGTAAAAAATAATATAAACTATTTTACTTTGTTGAATAAAGTCCATTGAAAGCTAATAACAATAGTAGTAGCAGTAGTAGTAGTAGTAGTAGTAGTAATAGTAGTAGTAGTAGTAGTAGTAGTAGTAGTAGTAGTAGTAGTAGTAGTAGTAGTAGTAGTAGTAGTAGTAGTAGTAGTAGTAGTAGTAGTAGTAGTAGTAGTAGTAGTAGTAGTAGTAGTAGTAG